>CM075855.1:34034876-34107376 GCA_037975125.1 Latrodectus hesperus
GCGATATCAAGCAATGATGTAAGTTGCGCCATAAGAATTTAATGTACGGTAGGGATTGCATAAATATCTCAATTTGGGAATTTACTCGAAAATTTTGGGATAAAACCGGGAATTTTGAGGGAATAAACTCAGCCAATCATATTTCGTTTTGAGATTCTTTTTTCGCATATATATGAAGCCAAGTGAAGTAAAATTTGGTATCTCTGTATAATTTTCATGATTTTTAAACAAAGTGAAATTTTATTTTCCACAATAAGCATTCATAAAAGCAGTGAAAAGCATAAAATGTGAATATTAAAATTGTAAAAAATATAGTATTGAAAAATTTCATCCCTAGGGGGTATTTTAATATCGGTGTATTGCGAGATCTGTCGCTAAGATTGTTGGAAAGCCAATGTTTCTCACAAATATATATATAATAAAACTATGAAAATAAACTGAAAATTGTTATTTGATCAAAAATAATATTGTTTCACTAACAAATAGTGATTCTTTTCTTCATTTCTATTTTTAAATTTTTAGTACTTTTAGGTTGTAAGAGATTTATTATTTTTTGCGATCATTCTTTATATGGTAGATTTGTTTCTTATGTATTCGAAATTGCTTTATTTAAAAAAAATGATTTCACTTTAATTTTAATCTATTATATTTCTTAAAAACAAATTATTTGAAAAAATGTAAGGTAGTACTTGATTTTTTCAGTCTTTGTAATATACTGAAAAATGATGATTTAAGAATAAATAATGCCAAGCAAATTGCATTCACTTTTGTTTGACTTCTAATTAAAAAATTTTTATTTTATCTGTGATACAAAAAGATACTGTTTCAGTTACTACTTCTCAAATGAATATGTGTAAATGATGCACAAATTTAACCAATATGTAAATGAAAGTATGTGGTGAGGCGACATGTAAGTTGTAACAAAAAAGAGAACTTCCAGCGAATCATTATTTATATCGTATCTTGTAGGATTTTATGTGACAAATATCCTATGAAATAATCTAGCATTAAAACAATATTACAATTTGCATGTAATTTTAAGTTGCATTGAAACTGCAGTTATTATTCCAATCCAATAAAAATCTTTATTTGCAGAGGAAAATTATCATCAATATATTTTAGCATTATTAGCAGTTTCTTAATAGTAACTTATAACTATTTAAATTGACAAACTCAATATTTAAATTATTAACAATTTACTAAAAAGTCACATTAGTAGTTACTTAAATTTCCAAAATCTATTTAATACTTAAGACACAAAATACTAAATTTATATTAAAAAAAATAGATCATGAATAAAAATACTTTTTTTTATTATAGTTAAAATATATAAAGTAATTTTCTTTTATATTTTAAGATTAATTAACAATTTTTTAAGTATAATATATAATGCAAACTTTAAATAAAACTATTTTTAATTCTTTGCAATGATCTGATACATTAATTTACATAGTTACAATATATCTACAGCTGAAATATTAATTGAATTTTTGAAAACAATTTTTTACAACATTAAAAATGATTTCAAAACAGTAAGGAAGATTCAAAATCTCTTTAAACTATTGTTCATCATTTCTAAATGATAGGACAGAAAATGTAGGTGAATTAAAAAATTACTAATAATCTGTGTCATTGAAAATATTTCCATTTTTCGGACTTTAGTACTAGAAATGGAAATAACTTTATGATATTATTAAAAGAATACTTATGAAAGTAAAGCAAATTACTTCTGGAAAAAAAGTTTTCTTGCTTTTTTTTAACATTTTGCACTCACGTAATCTTGTTATAAATTAAAATTATTTTTTAATTCAATGTATCTTGCTTTTCATAAATAAGGCTGAAATATTACATTCTTTTCAAAAGAAGATTTTTGGTTAAATAAAGAAAGATTTTTGGCTTAAAATATTAATGCCAGTTTCATATAAGAAAATAGGTATAATATTTTTCTACTATCTTGTTATAAGAACTTGAAAACTTTTATTTTTTAAGAGTTGGTTCAGCTTGAATTTTTACACACAAGATTAAAATTTGTACATAATAGAAAAATTTTAAGACAATTGACAAATCTGTTGTTTTGTGAATTGTATATTTCCAATTCAAACACTTGAAGTAACTATAAACAATTTGTTCAGAAAGAATTTTAAAAATTGTACACATGCATTTAGAAATCTGCACAATAAAAAGATCCCATTAAATATGTTTATACCTATTACCTTGTGAAATAAAATTACGTATTATTTCTATGGTAGAAAATATCTAATATTTACGAATATAAAAATATTGTTTAATAAATACTGATTGATTTTATGAATATAGTTGTTCAACGGGACAACTGAAATGGGTATAACAAAAATTTTTGTTATAAATAATGTGTAAAATTGAACTAAATATTTTACTGTAACACTAATATTATATTTATAGCAAGCAAATGACACTAAATATCTTAAATAAAAGTTTAAAAATGTTAGTTTTTCAATGTTTATACTACTTTATTCACGATGGAACACCAACTTCATGCCCAATGATATAAATCTGTCAATTCTTAAGCCCTTGTAATGCTGAAAGGTGAAAATCCTAGTAGCGCGCGCGAGCTATTAGAAACAATATCCTACCACCTTTTTGGCTTCATAAAATGAATTGCTCATTTTGAAATAGCATGTTTTGAGCATTTTAATTGCATTGTAAATCAATGCATGTTGGTCATAGATATGCTGTCAGAAGGAAAACTTGTGAACTTCAGCACACTTAAAAAAATTTCAATACATAGATGAAAAGTTTGTTTTTTCTGGGATAAATGTAAAACACAATGTAATTTAGAATTTATAAAAACTCTTATTTGAAGAAACCTTTAAGATATGACACATTAACATTATTATTTACAATCTCATATAAGATTGTCATTACCAACCATCAACATATTCTGCATAATAGTTGATAATAATTATAGTGAAAATACATAAGCCATGTTTTTGAACTAAGAAACAATCTTGATTCAGTAAGCCCCTGATTATGTTATGTGTATATACATATTTAAAATTATAAAATGTTGTAATCTGCATATATATATATATATATATATATATATATATATATATATATATATATATATATATATATATATATATATATATATAAACATCTCTATATGACATAATCCTTTAACAAAGCAGAAGTTTTAGAAGCACTTTTCAGCTCACACAAATTTATTAGAATGAAATTGGTAAAAATTATAACGAAAATCAAATTTTTTATCCATTATCTAGTTCATTTTACACTATAATGTAACAAACACAAAAGCTATACCCAGGATATCTTTCCAAATTATTGAAAATATTCATCAGGTTGGTTTGTCGGGCCTTATGGCGCAAGGTCCAAAAATAGACATGCAGCGCAAAATAAAAAAAATCCTCAGAAATACTACCTAAAAGATAGGAAACATATATATCAAGATGTTAAAAATGAGGAAATGGCAAATGCTCATGGGAGACAGGTTCTGCTAGTTAGGAAAAATAAGATTTAAAGGTAGTAATACTGATAAAGAAGTTTATTATCGACACAAACTGAACCAATTTACATAAATTTATTATAAGAAACACTTCATCAAAATTTTAAGTAACTTCAAATTAATCAATTAGCATCAACAGCCACTATTTATCTTATAACTTTCAGTAAAAGCAAAATTATGATATAAATCTCTAAAAATCTAAAATTATTGGAACTAACATGCATATTCAAATGATAAAAGGTTCATAATAATGGATGAAATTCAATATTCTTGTCATGTAGTCCAACAAAATTTTTGATTTGTCAAATCATTAATAAACAATTAACTAGTAATGAAATCCAACATGCTTAGTTAAAGCTAGTTATTCTATTTAATTTCTCACCAACATTTCCAATGATAAATAGATTCATTTTAATAAGGAATAATATCGAGATCATTTTCCTGCTTGTTTATTACTAGCAAGTAATTAGCAATTTTAAACACAGACATTTTTTTTATGTGACAGTATTAAAGTTCAGATATTTTCCAAATCTTTAACACCAAATTTGTAAACTTTAGAAAATATAACAGTCAAAAATTGGGAAAATGTTCTACTAATATTAATAAGAATCAGTATTTATTATAATCTATGAACAATCAGTTTTGTTATGAAGGATTTTGCATTAGTATTCTCTAGAAAGTACACAACACCATGTAATAAATCCTACAGCAATTATTTAAGCATTTATGAAGTATATCTATGTATAAAAAAACTTGTAAAAGAAAAAAATGTCTTGCATCTTAAGCATGCCAAATAAAATTATCAGTATACTTCTCATCGTTACTTTTGATGGCAAGAGAAAATGCTTTTCTTTTTGTATACAATACATACAAAATCTGATTCGATAAACAGATATTTAAACATCTGATTTAACCACAGAAAATAAAACCACAATAGTTAAAAATTACTTTCTGAATGTTTCAAACTATAGATGTATATCGTGGCTATTACTTTTATCTAAATTGATCAAAGGTAACTCCAGATATCTAATGAAAAACAAAATGAATATCTGCATACACTAACGATTGACGTTATAAAAAATTTTCGATGCTGTTTTAGAATCAGTTATCAATCTAATCTACTGTGTTTAATTTAACATTAAGTTTATAAATAAAAGTAACATAATATTTTCAAGAAATATATATTTTGAAAGAATGAAGTTTATGCATATTAATTTTGTATTTTTCGAGGAATATATATGTGAAAGAGAGCAAAACTAAGCGATTTCTCTCTCCAAAAATTTAATAAATACACATTCAAATAATAAACATTCCGAGTAACAATTGCAATGAATACAACTTGAAACCTCTCCAATCTATACAAATGGTTGTAGTAGTAGTAATATGACAGAAACAGTTTTGGAGCTTTATGCTCGTAGACTTAAAGCTCGCATTGAGTAAGATTGAGTTTTTTCACAAAACTCGTCAAAAATTTAGAACACCATTTTTACCATAGTATTGTTTACAAATGGCTGTCATCTTTTTTCAAATGTTTTGAGAAATTTCTATTGCTATAAATAAAGGTAGAAATCATTAAAATATATGTTTTTAAATATATTATATAGTTTTAATAGTTAAAAACTTTAAAATTTTTAAGAAAATTCAAACATTTTCCACAATTTTGAAAATTTGGGAATTTTTAAAATTTTTATGTGAAAAAACTCGGTTTATTCCCGGGAACAAACCGGGTTTTTTCCCTCCTTGCAACACTAGGCATAAGCCGCGTTTGCAACCACAGAAAATGGATCTTTGTTTGCACAAACCATACGCATGTTGAATAGCCTTATGTACAGTTTCACAGTGGATATAATTCCAGTCCTCATGTCGCAAGGCAAACCCTTAACACCCTTCCTCATTTGAATCGTTCTCTGGACTGTAAACTATAGATCTGAATACCACTTAACATTTGCTTCATCTATTTGTACGTGACATCCAGCAAAGAGGCTTAGGGCAAATCAGGGATCCTGTGCAACGCAGTATATTTCCAAATGTTACATCCTACAAGCATCAACAGAATAGTTCGTAGGTTTCTTTTCTAGAATGAGGCGTGCATATTGGATCGAAGATGTAATATTAGACAATAAAAAATTAAAATTGCTTATTAAATGATTTTATTTATCTGCGTTTTATTTCTAATCATTTGCAACTAAACATTACCTCTATTGTTCAGGAAGTTTAATATGTAGTGCATGCATTAGACTTATTGTAGTATCACTTTTCAAAAGAGTGTATCATGAATTTTAAACCCATATTACTCGAGGTCTTATAATGCTTTTGCATTTCAATTTTGCATTTTTCTCAACAGCGAAAAAACTGAAAGAAAATATCAGAAAAATAGGTAAAATTTAATATTATTTCTTTAATATTGTAAAACCCAGACAGTATATAGTTATTTGTAATGTCCAAAAAATTAAAATTATATAATATTATATTATATTATATTATATTATATTATATTATATTATATTATATTATATTATATTATATTATATTATATTATATTATATATATATATATATATATATATATATATATATATATATATATATATATATATATATATTCCTGTCCTTATAGTTAAGGATAACCCAATTTCAGGAAAAGTAAGAGACAAAAGGAAAACAAATGTGACTTATTTCTAAAGTCTATTTATTAAAAAATATATAAAGAGCAAATAAAATGCTACATGTTTGACATCATTAATAAAAATTGCGATTTTTACACCCTAGAGCAAATTAAAAAAAAGAACATATTTACAAAAACCAATATAACATGGTTGGTATGATGGTTAATACATAGTATGCCCCAAGACCATGCATTACAGGCCGTACAACACCTAGGCATGCTGAGTATCAAATTATCGATCTGATATTGGGGGAATATTACGCCACTCACACATAAAGCAATGTTCTTCGAAGTTTTAGCAGACATATGAGAGTTGGTTGACGAGTTGCCATCGTCGGCCAAACTTGTCTCACACATGCTCGATTAGATTCAAGTCCAATGAGTATGCTGGAAAGTCCATACAAGTGATACCCACCGACTGAAGACATTCGTGTACAATGTTTGCGCGGTGAGGACGGGCGTGTTCATCCATAAACAGAAATTCTGCTCCCATGGCACCCCGAAACAAACGAACATTTTGTCCCAGAATGACATCCCGATAGATGTGGCCTATCATGGATACCTTCTGAACATGCAGGTTGGTTCTGGAACCCAGAATAATTGTTCCCAAATGAGCAATCCTGCACCATCGTAACGGTGTCGACCAATGGTGTTCTCTTGGTGGTAACGGGTACCTAGCTTTCTCCATATGAAAGCCGAGCGGCAGCCGAATTGTTAGCGCTCTTTTCTTCAGCTCAACAGTTCGGGGGTTCAAATCCCACCTCGGGCATGGATGTTTGTAGTGGTTAAGAATCCACTTTAAACCGTAGGTCCTGGTCTAATTAGCCCTCGTGTGTAAAAAATCACCTTTGATCGACAAACAAACAAACAAACTCTCCGAATGAAAGTTCGACGAGAATCAGACTGAAAGCTAATCATGGACTCAATGAGAAACACATCACACAACACCACTGTTGCAGTGTCCACAATGAATCATCTCTACCCCAAACTAACCGCAGAATATATATATATATATATATGTGTATATATGTGTAAATATATATATATGTGTATATGTGTATATATATATATATATATATATATATATATATATATATATATATATATATATATATATATATATATATATATATATATATATATATATATATTATATAGATCTTAAAATATGTAATGTGTTGCTATATGTTAAATATATTTCAAGACCGGTATAACATTATTTATTAAGTTTTATTTATTTCTGTCCATTTTATATGTCTTTCGTTGGAAGCCAATGTCTATTTTAAGTTATTGTATTAAAAATGTTCAGGCAAAGGCCTTTAAATGTGTGCGTGTTATAAATCCTTTGGATTCGTAATTTTGATGATACCTGGATAGAAATTGCCGAAGAGGTTTTCAGGAATTTGACAGTGAAAACTATGATTACTAAAATGAATTGAAAAAGGGGTACATATTTATAGACACATTTTACTTCCTACTTAATGTAAAACAGAATTACTACAGGAAATTTACAATGCAACATGCATGTTTTTCAAATCGCCCTTTCTGTTTTCGGATACTTAAAAAATACTAATAATAGATATGAAATAATGCCACAAAGGAAAAAAGCAACTAGCATAGAAATATTCCAAATCAGCCATCAAGATTATGTAATGGCGATACAAAATTATTACATGGCTGACTGCTTAATTGCTTTATTGGGATTAATATTTCCGCAGAAACAGGAAGGTAGAAATATAAACTAGACTGATATTATCCAAATTGGAAACTGCATATTACAAAACATTAAAATCTAAAATAAAACTTATTTGAATTATAGATTTGGAAAACTATGAATGTTAAATTTAATTTATAGATATTTTATTTACTCTTTGTTAAAGAGTATAAGATAGAATATTTTAAATATGCAATTTGGGCATTGGAGTTTATAAATCATTTTCACGTTTTTCTTGGGAAGCAAATATCGTTTACTATAATCTGAAAAGTGTGTTTACAGTAAATCTGTTTGTTGTTCATATCCAGTTCATTGATCAATTTCATTCTTAACAAATTCTAATCTTTTCAGAAGGAATCCTATGTCACAATTGAATTCAGTGCAGTAGAATTCTTTGAAAAGGTACATTTTTGTCACTGCGAAAGTTGGGTTGTCATCTAACGAGTAATATGGATTGAAATACGTGTTATGGATTCCTAATTTTCCAGGTCCAACTTTTGGTTCACATATTTAATAAACTATACGCATACATTTTTATAATAATACTATTAATTAATTGCTTTTGAAAGATATTCTCTTTAGATTTGTCTCTTCTGTCGAAAGAATATTCGAAAGACATTAGTATATAGTTTTAGGTACGACATATAAATTTTACTTAAATATAAGTATATTTCTGAGTTGTAAAACTTAACAATAAATTTTTCTTGATATCCGACATGAATGTCTAATAGAATACATATCTCAAAAGGTGGTGAAGATAATCTACTCATTATAATCGTGAAATTTGTATGTAAAACTCAAAGATATTCCCACTTTAAAACATATTTGGAAGATGCGTACGTATTTCTGGGTTTAGAATGATTAGATAAAGTAGATTAAGCATTAATTTTCAAGTATAATTCAGAAATGGAGTTGAAATTTGAAAATTCTCTTCTAATATGTCAGAGATATTTGGTTTTGTCTGTGATACAAATGTATTTAAATTAGAATATTCTAAATCATATTAGTATTCATTAACATTGGAAATGTGCAGATTAAATGTATATAAAATGACCACAAATATTTTGAACATGACTTACTTTAGAAGGAATGATTGAAAATCAATTGAAACAATTCGAAATCCCTGAATAAATTCGCAGCTTAAACGTGATTATTTCTTATTTAAGGAAAAAATGAGGCGTGTTTGCTGTCATGGAAAGTTAAGATTAGAGGATTGTATGGTCCCGCCTTAAAAGAAATAAATGTTTTAATACTTGGCAAAGAATAAATATGTAAAGGAAAATTTCAGTAGTGATATTCTTCTTTAAGTGATTTCTATACTTAAGCAGTAAACTACTTGAAATTTCAGTGTCTGCTTTCATAATGGTTAAAAATGGTTTCATAATGTCTTAGATGGGAAAGTTAGTCACTCCCTATCGAACGAAGTCAAAGAATGAATTTGCAATAACGATGTAAATTTGCGAGATCTTTTGCTGCCTAGAAACTTTAAAAATATTACTTATATTTCTTATTCGTTTTGTATTTATTTGATTAAGTTTTGATTATGTGTAAAGTTGTCATTCTGCCAGCTCCCCACTTGATGTCTAGTCCTCCAAGATACTTAATCACGCCCCTTTTTATATTTACATTTATCAAGAGAGTTATTTCGTAAATGCGACAAATACTAAATTATTAATGATGAACTTATATTTTTTAAAGACAATGTAGATTCTTTCAAGTGGATCGAAAATACGTAATTAATGTTAAAGCAGGCCTTCCGAAAGAAACTTTTGGAAATCATGACTACTTTCTCTAGACAGGAGGATGAACCTTGTTAACCTTTTCATTCTTAATAATACAAGAAATATTTTTAAGTGCTTAGACTATCTGAAAATTATAGGTAAAATCAACTTCCTAAAGAATCGTTGGGGTATTGTAAAAAGGATAATATAATCAGCACTAAATTATTGTGGTTGGCAAAAAGGTCTCCACCAGTTTGTAGAAAATTGTTTTCCGCTATATAAGCTGCAGAAAGCATTACGAACGTTAAGATCATACTTCATAGGATCATTTCTATAGTATGATTAGCGAGTTCACTCACCGAACTTCGCAGAAAACCCAACCACGATGATGTGGAATGGGGTTTCACTCTGAGCGTGAAGCCGGTCTTCCGTTCCATTTTGGAATGGAATACCATTGATGATCGCACCTCTTGTCAATGAGACAAGAGGATGAGTGAGACCTGTTCTGAGTGGTTTTATATAAAAAAAAAAAACTAAGGAAAAATAATTACAATAAATGGGCTCTCTCGTGCGAGGGAGTCAAAGTAATCAGAACTAGTATTCACAAGGTTCCCTTGTACATAGAAAACTACGGTTTCACGTATTTGTAAGTGAACCTCATTTCTCTGTGGGAATCATTTCACTATAAAAAATGCATAGTTAACAGAAAAGCAAACATTTAAGGGAAAGATAATCAAAATTGAAACTTAATATGACTATAATAGTTTAAAGAGTCATATTACTGATGAAAAAAGCAGCTGTGTTTTAACTGCTCTTCCTGTATGTTTAATTTAATTACTGCAGAGATCAGCTTTAAGCAACTTGAAGATTTTCCAGAATGGTTAATTTTTTGTTACGTACTTGGCAAGTAGCGTTCTTAAATATGTCGTGCTTTTCATTTTAAATAATGCTCTTCACGGTGCAATCAAATATTCCTTAGGGCAATCACACCACTCAGAAGTGAAATTGCGATATCAAGCAATGATGTAAGTTGCGTCATAAGAATTTAATGTACGGTAGGGATTGCATAAATATCTCAATTATTAAATTAGCGTATCATTCAAATTATGTATTAACATCCAGTTCTTAAAGATCAGCAAATTTCCTATCTCGCAAACAGCATCTGGGGTATTGCTTAGCATTACAACTTTCGAAGAAACGTAGAAAATCGCTTTGAAACGTGGCGAGATCACTACTATCAATTAAACTAGACAACGTAGCTTGACTATCGAACTCCATGTTTTCTGCCGCTGCGGAATGGCTGTCCATTTTAGACACAACGTCAGTAACGTGCAACGTTGTACTTCACGATGACTTCAAGAAGGTGGCTGAGGAGTTTGTTCACGTTCGCCTTGAATACTCACATGGCGTGTTTCCCATTTGACTGTTCGAAATCTTTCTGCAATATTATTGAGGGGTATAAGTAGAGATGAAAAATTCCCGGGAATTTTGAAGCTTGGGAATTTACTCGAAAATTTTGGGATAAAACCGGGAATTTTGAGGGAATAAACTCAGCCAATCATATTTCGTTTTGAGATTCTTTTTTCGCATATATATGAAGCCAAGTGAAGTAAAATTTGGTATCTCTGTATAATTTTCATGATTTTTAAACAAAGTGAAATTTTATTTTCCACAATAAACATTCATAAAAGCAGTGAAAAGCATAAAATGTGAATATTAAAATTGTAAAAAATATAGTATTGAAAAATTTCATCCCTAGGGGGTATTTTAATATCGGTGTATTGCGAGATCTGTCGCTAAGATTGTTGGAAAGCCAATGTTTCTCACAAATATATATATAATAAAACTATGAAAATAAACTGAAAATTGTTATTTGATCAAAAATAATATTGTTTCACTAACAAATAGTGATTCTTTTCTTCATTTCTATTTTTAAATTTTTAGTACTTTTAGGTTGTAAGAGATTTATTATTTTTTGCGATCATTCTTTATATGGTAGATTTGTTTCTTATGTATTCGAAATTGCTTTATTTAAAAAAAATGATTTCACTTTAATTTTAATCTATTATATTTCTTAAAAACAAATTATTTGAAAAAATGTAAGGTAGTACTTGATTTTTTCAGTCTTTGTAATATACTGAAAAATGATGATTTAAGAATAAATAATGCCAAGCAAATTGCATTCACTTTTGTTTGACTTCTAATTAAAAAATTTTTATTTTATCTGTGATACAAAAAGATACTGTTTCAGTTACTACTTCTCAAATGAATATGTGTAAATGATGCACAAATTTAACCAATATGTAAATGAAAGTATGTGGTGAGGCGACATGTAAGTTGTAACAAAAAAGAGAACTTCCAGCGAATCATTATTTATATCGTATCTTGTAGGATTTTATGTGACAAATATCCTATGAAATAATCTAGCATTAAAACAATATTACAATTTGCATGTAATTTTAAGTTGCATTGAAACTGCAGTTATTATTCCAATCCAATAAAAATCTTTATTTGCAGAGGAAAATTATCATCAATATATTTTAGCATTATTAGCAGTTTCTTAATAGTAACTTATAACTATTTAAATTGACAAACTCAATATTTAAATTATTAACAATTTACTAAAAAGTCACATTAGTAGTTACTTAAATTTCCAAAATCTATTTAATACTTAAGACACAAAATACTAAATTTATATTAAAAAAAATAGATCATGAATAAAAATACTTTTTTTATTATAGTTAAAATATATAAAGTAATTTTCTTTTATATTTTAAGATTAATTAACAATTTTTTAAGTATAATATATAATGCAAACTTTAAATAAAACTATTTTTAATTCTTTGCAATGATCTGATACATTAATTTACATAGTTACAATATATCTACAGCTGAAATATTAATTGAATTTTTGAAAACAATTTTTTACAACATTAAAAATGATTTCAAAACAGTAAGGAAGATTCAAAATCTCTTTAAACTATTGTTCATCATTTCTAAATGATAGGACAGAAAATGTAGGTGAATTAAAAAATTACTAATAATCTGTGTCATTGAAAATATTTCCATTTTTCGGACTTTAGTACTAGAAATGGAAATAACTTTATGATATTATTAAAAGAATACTTATGAAAGTAAAGCAAATTACTTCTGGAAAAAAAGTTTTCTTGCTTTTTTTTAACATTTTGCACTCACGTAATCTTGTTATAAATTAAAATTATTTTTTAATTCAATGTATCTTGCTTTTCATAAATAAGGCTGAAATATTACATTCTTTTCAAAAGAAGATTTTTGGTTATATAAGAAGATTTTTGGCTGAAAATATTAATGCCAGTTTCATATAAGGAAATAGGTATAATATTTTTCTACTATCTTGTTATAAGAACTTGAAAACTTTTATTTTTTAAGAGTTGGTTCAGCTTGAATTTTTACACACAAGATTAAAATTTGTGCATAATATAAAAATTTTAAGACAATTGACAAATCTGTTGTTTTGTGAATTGTATATTTCCAATTCAAACACTTGAAGTAACTATAAACAATTTGTTCAGAAAGAATTTTAAAAATTGTACACATGCATTTAGAAATCTGCACAATAAAAAGATCCCATTAAATATGTTTATACCTATTACCTTGTGAAATAAAATTACGTATTATTTCTATGGTAGAAAATATCTAATATTTACGAATATAAAAATATTGTTTAATAAATACTGATTGATTTTATGAATATAGTTGTTCAACGGGACAACTGAAATGGGTATAACAAAAATTTTTGTTATAAATAATGTGTAAAATTGAACTAAATATTTTACTGTAACACTAATATTATATTTATAGCAAGCAAAGGACACTAAATATCTTAAATAAAAGTTTAAAAATGTTAGTTTTTCAATGTTTATACTACTTTATTCACGATGGAACACCAACTTCATGCCCAATGATATAAATCTGTCAATTCTTAAGCCCTTGTAATGCTGAAAGGTGAAAATCCTAGTAGCGCGCGCGAGCTATTAGAAACAATATCCTACCACCTTTTTGGCTTCATAAAATGAATTGCTCATTTTGAAATAGCATGTTTTGAGCATTTTTATTGCATTGTAAATCAATGCATGTTGGTCATAGATATGCTGTCAGAAGGAAAACTTGTGAACTTCAGCACACTTAAAAAAATTTCAATACATAGATGAAAAGTTTGTTTTTTCTGGGATAAATGTAAAACACAATGTAATTTAGAATTTATAAAAACTCTTATTTGAAGAAACCTTTAAGATATGACACATTAACATTATTATTTACAATCTCATATAAGATTGTCATTACCAACCATCAACATATTCTGCATAATAGTTGATAATAATTATAGTGAAAATACATAAGCCATGTTTTTGAACTAAGAAACAATCTTGATTCAGTAAGCCCCTGATTATGTTATGTGTATATACATATTTAAAATTATAAAATATTGTAATCTGCATATATATATATATATATATATATATATATATATATATATATATATATATATATATATATATATATAACATCTCTATATGACATAATCCTTTAACAAAGCAGAAGTTTTAGAAGCACTTTTCAGCTCACACAAATTTATTAGAATGAAATTGGTAAAAATTATAACGAAAATCAAATTTTTTATCCATTATCTAGTTCATTTTATACTATAATGTAACAAACAAAAAAGCTATATCCAGGATGTCTTTCCAAATTATTGAAAATATTCATCAGGTTGGTTTGTCGGGCCTTATGGCGCAAGATCCAAAAATAGACAGGCAGCGCAAAATAAAAAAAAAATCCTCAGAAATACTACCTAAAAGATAGGAAACAAATATATCAAGATGTTAAAAATGAGGAAATGGCAAATTCTCATGGGAGACAGGTTCTGCTAGTTAGGAAAAACAGGATTTAAAGGTAGTAATACTGATAAAGAAGTTTATTATCGACACAAACTGGACCAATTTACATAAATTTATTATAAGAAACACTTCATCAAAATTTTAAGTAACTTCAAATTAATCAATTAGCATCAACAGCCACTATTTATCTTATAACTTTCAGTAAAAGCAAAATTATGATATAAATCTCTACAAATCTAAAATTATTGGAACTAACATGCATATTCAAATGATAAAAGGTTCATAATAATGGATGAAATTCAATATTCTTGTCATGTAATCCAACAAAATTTTTGATTTGTCAAATCATTAATAAACAATTAACTAGTAATGAAATCCAACATGCTTAGTTAAAGCTAGTTATTCTATTTAATTTCTCACCAACATTTCCAATGATAAATAGATTCATTTTAATAAGGAATAATATCGAGATCATTTTCCTGCTTGTTTATTACTAGCAAGTAATTAGCAATTTTAAACACAGACATTTTTTTTATGTGACAGTATTAAAGTTCAGATATTTTCCAAATCTTTAACACCAAATTTGTAAACTTTAGAAAATATAACAGTCAAAAATTGGGAAAATGTTCTACTAATATTAATAAGAATCAGTATTTATTATAATCTATGAACAATCAGTTTTGTTATGAAGGATTTTGCATTAGTATTCTCTAGAAAGTACACAACACCATGTAATAAATCCTACAGCAATTATTTAAGCATTTATGAAGTATATCTATATATAAAAAAACTTGTAAAAGAAAAAAATGTCTTGCATCTTAAGCATGCCAAATAAAATTATCAGTATACTTCACATCGTTACTTTTGATGGCAAGAGAAAATGCTTTTCTTTTTGTATACAATACATACAAAATCTGATTCGATAAACAGATATTTAAACATCTGATTTAACCACAGAAAATAAAACCACAATTGTTAAAAATTACTTTCTGAATGTTTCAAACTATAGATGTATATCGGGGCTATTACTTTAATCTATATTGATCAAAGGTAACTCCAGATACCTAATGAAAAACAAAATGAATATCTGCATACACTAACGATTGACGTTATAAAAAATTTTCGATGCTATTATAGAATCAGTTATCAATCTAATCTACTGTGTTTAATTTAACATTAAGTTTATAAATAAAAGTAACATAATATTTTCAAGAAATATATATTTTGAAAGATTGAAGTTTATGCATATTAGTTTTGTATTTTTCGAGGAATATATATGTGAAAGAGAGCATAACTAAGCGATTTCTCTGTCCAAAAATTTAATAAATACACATTCAAATAATAAACATTCCGAGTAACAATTGCAATGAATACAACTTGAAACCTCTCCAATCTTTACAAATGGTTGTAGTAGTAGTAATATGACAGAAACAGTTTTGGAGCTTTATACTCGTAGACTTATAGCTCGCATTGAGTGAGATTGAGTTTTTTCACAAAACTCGTCAAAAATTTAGAACACCATTTTTACCATAGTATTGTTTACAAATGGCTGTCATCTTTTTTCAAATGTTTTGAGAAATTTCTATTGCTATAAATAAAGGTAGAAATCATTAAAATATATGTTTTTAAATATATTATGTGGTTTTAATAGTTAAAAACTTTTAAATTTTTAAGAAAATTCAAAATTTTCCACAATTTTGAAAATTTGGGAATTTTTAAAATTTCCATGGGAAAAACTCGGTTTATTCCCGGGAACAAACCGGGTTTTTTCCCTCCTTGCAACACTAGGCATAAGCCGCGTTTGCAACCACAGAAAATGGATCTTTGTTTGCACAAACCATACGCATGTTGAATAGCCTTATGTACAGTTTCACAGTGGATATAATTCCAGTCCTCATGTCGCAAGGCAAACCCTTAACACCCTTCCTCATTTGAATCGTTCTCTGGACTGTAAACTATAGATCTGAATACCACTTAACATTTGCTTTCTTCTATTTGTACGTGACATCCAGCAAAGAGGCTTAGGGCAAATCAGGGATCTGTGCAACGTAGTATATTTCCAAATGTTACAACCTACAAGCATCAACAGAATAGTTCGTAGGTTTCTTTTCTAGAATGAGGCGTGCATATTGGATCGAAGATGTAATATTAGACAATAAAAAATTAAAATTACTTATTAAATGATTTTATTTATCTGCGTTTTATTTCTAATCATTTGCAACTAAACATTACCTCTATTGTTCAGGAAGTTTAATATGTAGTGCATGCATTAAACTTATTGTAGTATCACTTTTCAAAAGAGTGTAACATGAATTTTAAACCCATATTACTCGAGGTCTTATAATACTTTTGCATTTCAATTTTGCATTTTTCTCAACAGCGGAAAAACTGAAAGAAAAGATCAGAAAAATAGGTAAAATTTAATATTATTTCTTTAATATTGTAAAGCCCAGACAGTATATAGTTATTTGTAATGTCCAAAAAATTAAATTATATAATATATATATTATATTATATTATATAATATATATATATATATATATATATATATATATATATATATATATATATATATATATATATATATATATATATATATATATATATATATATACAGGGTGATTATAAAAAAACTTTGCCAACATCTGCACTTCTAGCGTCCATTCTATTTAACCGATCAGGATGATATTTCAAATATAGTTCTTTTGAGATATGCGCTCGAGATTCTGTGAATGGCAACACAGTGGCCCTCGCGGTTACAGTTATAGTGACAGAAACTCGAAATTTTCGAATGGCAACGTCTACTTTTTACCATCGCAAAATGTTCAGCACATGCAAAAACCCTAAATAGCGTTGAAACGGTACCGATATGTCGAAAAACGGACGTGTTCTGCAAACACAAAAAAAGAGTTCTGAAAACCGGCCAATAAAACACGATCTGGGCGCACGCAATAAATTTGCATGTGACAGAGTCAAGAAACCAATCACAGAACGCCGGTCGCCAGATATTCAGCGTAGGAAACCTATAAAATACCAAGCGGGTATGCGAAGTCGTCATTCGGGAACTCGCACATGCCGACGATATGAGTCTTCCTAGGAAAGTTCGCGGTGAATTGATCAAACTCTATTACCAAAATGGGATGAACGCTGCGGAAGCCTTGCGTGTGTATCGCCGCAATCATCGACAACGACGCGGCCCATGTACTCTGCAAGCTCTGCGTGATTTAGTGCGGAAATTCGAAGATACAGGCTGCACCTGTGACAAACAGCGCTCCGGACGGCCAACTGTTTCTGACGACGTTGTCATGGAAGTGCACCATACAGTGACTGCAGGACACACAGAAACCGCAAGAGGCATAGCGCGCGTGTTGGATATTTTGAACTCAACGGTCCGCAAGCTCTTGCGCTCGATACTTCACATGTTTCCCTATCGGTTCCAGCGTGTCCAGATGTTGGAGCCGGGTGACCCACAACAACGTCTGGACTTCGCAAATGCATTTTTGTTACGATATGATGCGGATAACGACTGGCATCTTCGCATACTATGGACGGACGAGGCGCATTTCACCTTAAATGGCAGCATTAACACAAAGAATTGTGTGCACTGGGGAGAGACGAATCCTCATGCTGTGGCGCCAGTACCATTATTTGATGCGAAAGTGACTGCGTGGTGCGGCAATGCAGCTACATTTGTTCTGGGCCCGTTCTTCTTTGAGGAAACGACCCCGACTGGCCCTGCAACATATTGTGTAACGGGCCCTCGGTATGCAGCCATGCTGAAAAATTATGTCTTACCGGAGTTGCGTCGGCTGAATGCACTCAATGACATTGTTTGGATGCAAGATGGTGCACCTCCACATATAGCGAGGTCAGTTAAAAGGCTCCTGGATCAGCATTTTGGTGATCGCATCATCTCACGCTATTATCCTTTTCCGTGGCCTGCGCGATCCCCAGATCTGACGCCAATGGATTTCTTGTTTTGGGGCTATCTCAAATCCAGAGTTTATCTGTGCAATCCTCAAACATTGTCGGACTTAAAGGATTCTATACGGCGTGAGATTGGAAACATCCCTCGTGCCATGTTGCGTGCAGCGACATTGTCCACCGTCTCTCGCATGCAATGCGTAATTGCCTGTGATGGCACTCCTGTGGAAAATGTTTGAAATTAATAAAGATTTTTTTCTCTATGTGTTCTCATCATTGAGCAGTGTCTTGTCTCTGTCGTATGCATTATTCCTCCATGCGCCTTGAAGAACTGTTTGTATGTGTATAACACGTCGGTTTTTGGACATATCGGTACCGTTTCAACGCTATTTAGGGTTTTCGCATGTGCTGAACATTTTGCGATGGTAAAAAGTAGGCGTTGCCCTTCGAAAATTTCGAGTTTCTGTCACTATAACTGTAACCGCGAGGGCCACTGTGTTGCCATTCACAGAATCTCAAGCGCATATCTCAAAATAACTATATTTGAAGTATCATCTTGATCGGTTAAATAGAATGGACGCTAGAAGTGCAGATGTTGGCAAAGTTTTTTTATAATCACCCTGTATATATATATATATATATATATATATATATATATATATATATATATATATATATATATATATATATATATATATATATATATATATATATATATATATGTGTGTGTGTGTGTGTGTGTATATATATATATATATATATATATATATATATATATATATATATATATATATATATATATATATATATATATATATATATATATATATATATATATATATATATATATATATATATATATATATATATATATATATATTCGTGTCCTTATAGTTAAGGATAACCCAATTTCAGGAAAAGTAAGAGACAAAAGGAAAACAAATGTGACTTATTTCTAAAGTCTATTTATTAAAAAATATATAAAGAGCAAATAAAATGCTACATGTTTGCCATCATTAATAAAAATTGCGATTTTTACCCCCTAGAGCAAATTAAAAAAAAAGAACATATTTACAAAACCAATATAACATAGTTGGTATGATGGTTAATACATAGTATGCCCCAAGACGATGCATTACAGGCCGTACAACTCCTAGGCATGCTGAGTATCAAATTATCGATCTGATATTGGGGGAATATTACACCACTCACACATAAAGCAATGTTCTTCCAAGTTTTAGCAGACATGTGAGAGTTGGTTGACGAGTTGCCATCGTCGGCCAAACTTGTCTCACACATGCTCGATTAGATTCAAGTCCAATGAGTATGCTGGAAAGTCCATACAAGTGATACCCACCGACTGAAGACATTCGTGTACAATGTTTGCGCGGTGAGGACGGGCGTGTTCATCCATAAACAGAAATTCTGCTCCCATGGCACCCCGAAACAAACGAACATTTTGTTCCAGAATGACATCCCGATAGATGTGGCCTATCATGGATACCTTCTGAACATGCAGGTTGGTTCTGGAACCCAGAATAATTGTTCCCAAATGAGCAATCCTGCACCATCGTAACGATGTCGACCAATGGTGTTCTCTTGGTGGTAACGGGTACCTAGCTTTCTCCATATGAAAGCCGAGCGGCAGCCGAATTGTTAGCGCTCTTGCCTTCAGCTCAACAGTTCGTGGGTTCAAATCCCACCTTGAGCATGGATGTTTGTAGTGGTTAAGAATCCACTTTAAACCGTAGGTCCTGGTCTAATTAGCCCTCGTGTGTAAAAAATGACCTTTGAGCGACAAACAAACTCTCCGAATGAAAGTTCGACGAGAATCAGACTGAAAGCTAATCATGGACTCATTGAGAAACACATCACACAACACCACTGTTGCACTGTCCACAATGAATCATCTGTACCCCAAACTAACCGCAGAATATTTGCATATGTGTGTATATATATATATATGATCTCAAAATATGTAATGTGTTGCTATATGTTAAATATATTTCAAGACAGGTATAACATTATTTATTAAGTTTTATTTATTTCTGTCCATTTTATATGTCTTTCGTTAGAAGCCAATGTCTATTTTAAGTTATTGTATTAAAAATGTTAAGGCAAAGGCCTTTAAATGTGTGCGTGCTATAAATCCTTTGGATTCGTAATTTTGATGATACCTGGATAGAAATTGCCGAAGAGGTTTTCATGAATTTGACAGTGAAAACTATGATTACTAAAATGAATTGAAAAAGGGGTACATATTTATAGACCCATTTTACTTCCTACTTAATGTAAAACAGAATTACTACAGGAAATTTACAATGCAACATGCATGTTTTTCAAATCGCCCTTTCTGTTTTCGGATACTTAAAAAATACTAATAATAGATATGAAATAATGCCACAAAGGAAAAAAGCAACTAGCATAGAAATATTCCAAATCAGCCATCAAGATTATGTAATGGCGATACAAAATTATTACATGGCTGACTGCTTAATTGCTTTATTTGGATTAATATTTCCGCAGAAACAGGAAGGTAGAAATATAAACTAGACTGATATTATCCAAATTGGAAACTGCATATTACAAAACATTAAAATCTAAAATAAAACTTATTTGAATTATAGATTTGGAAAACTATGAATGTTAAATTTAATTTATAGATATTTTATTTACTCTTTGTTAAAGAGTATAAGATAGAATATTTTAAATATGCAATTTGAGCATTGGAGTTTATAAATCATTTTCACGTTTTTCTTGGGAAGCAAATATCGTTTACTATAATCTGAAAAGTGTGTTTACAGTTAATCTGTTTGTTGTCATATCCAGTTCATTGATCAATTTCCTTCTTAACAAATTCTAATCTTTTTAGAAGGAATCCTATGTCACAATTGAATTCAGTGCAGTAGAATACTTTGAAAAGGTACATTTTTGTCACTGCGAAAGTTAGGTAGTCATCTAACGAGTAATATGGATTGAAATATGTGTTATGGATTCCTAATTTTCCAGGTCCAACTTTTGCTTCACATATTTAATAAACTATACGCATACATTTTAATAATAATACTATTAATTAATTGCTTTTGAAAGATATTCTCTTTAGATTTGTCTCTTCTGTCGAAAGAATATTCGAAAGACATTAGTATATAGTTTTAGGTACGACATATAAATTTTACTTAAATATAAGTATATTTCTGAGTTGTAAAACTTAACAATAAATTTTTCTTGATATCCGACATGAATGTCTAATAGAATACATATCTCAAAAGGTGGTGAAGATAATCTACTCATTATAATCGTGAAATTTGTATGTAAAACTCAAAGATATTCCCACTTTAAAACATATTTGGAAGATGCGTACGTATTTCTGGGTTTAGAATGATTAGATAAAGTAGATTAAGCATTAATTTTCAAGTATAATTCAGAAATGGAGTTGAAATTTGAAAATTCTCTTCTAATATGTCAGAGATATTTGGTTTTGTCTGTGATACAAATGTATTTAAATTAGAATA
Source organism: Latrodectus hesperus (assembly GCA_037975125.1). Taxonomy (NCBI): domain Eukaryota; kingdom Metazoa; phylum Arthropoda; class Arachnida; order Araneae; family Theridiidae; genus Latrodectus; species Latrodectus hesperus. The sequence continues at coordinate 34,056,794 of CM075855.1, forward strand.
TTCTAAATCATATTAGTATTCATTAACACTGGAAATGTGCAGATTAAATGTATATAAAATGACCACAAATATTTTGAACATGACTTACTTTAGAAGGAATGATTGAAAATCAATTGAAACAATTCGAAATCCCTGAATAAATTCGCAGCTTAAACGTGATTATTTCTTATTTAAGGAAAAAATGAGGCGTGTTTGCTGTCATGGAAAGTTAAGATTAGAGGATTGTATGGTCCCGCCTTAAAAGAAATAAGTGTTTTAATACTTGGCAAAGAATAAATATGTAAAGAAAAATTTCAGTAGTGATATTCTTCTTTAAGTGATTTCTATACTTAAGCAGTAAACTACTTGAAATTTCAGTGTCTGCTTTCATAATGGTTAAAAATGGTTTCATAATGTCTTAGATGGGACAGTTAGTCACTCCCTATCGAACGAAGTCAAAGAATGAATTTGCAATAACGATGTAAATTTGCGAGATCTTTTGCTGTCTAGAAACTTTAAAAATATTACTTATATTTCTTATTCGTTTTGTATTTATTTGATTAAGTTTTGATTATGTGTAAAGTTGTCATTCTGCCAGCTCCCCACTTGATGTCTAGTCTTCCAAGATACTTAATCACGCCCCTTTTTATATTTACATTTATCAAGAGAGTTATTTCGTAAATGCGACAAATACTAAATTATTAATCATAAACTTATATTTTTTAAAGACAATGTAGATTCTTTCAAGTGGATCGAAAATACGTAATTAATGTTAAAGCAGGCCTTCCGAAAGAAACTTTTGGAAATCATGACTACTTTCTCTAGACAGGAGGATGAACCTTGTTAACCTTTTCATTCTTAAAAATACAAGAAATATTTTTAAGTGCTTAGACTATCTGAAAATTATAGGTAAAATCAACTTCCTAAAGAATCTTTGGGGTATTGTAAAAAGGATTATATAATCAGCACTAAATTATTGTGGTTGGCAAAAAGGTTTCCACCAGTTTGTAGAAAATTTTTTCTCGCTATATAATCTGCAGAAAGTAATACAATCGTTAAAAACAACTTGAATAAAAATTTCTTGTAAATGAGCTCCTTCGCGAAAGGGGTTCAAGTAATCAGAGCTAGTATTTACAAGGTTCCCTTGACATTGAATACTACGGTTTCACGTATTTGTAAGTGAACCTCATTTCTTTGTGGGAATCATTTCACTATTAAAAATGCATAGTTAACAGAAAAGCAAACATTTAAGGGAAAGATAATCAAAATTAAAAATTGAAAGTTATTATGACTATAATAGTTTAAAGAGTCATATTACTGATGAAAAAAAGCAGCTGTGTTTTAACTGCTCTTCCTGTATGTTTAATTTAATTACTGCAGAGATCAGCTTTAAGCAACTTGAAGATTTTCCAGAATGGTTAATTTTTTGTTACGTACTTGGCAAGTAGCGTTCTTAAATATGTCGTGCGTTTCATTTTAAATAATGCTCTTCACGGTGCAATCAAATATTCCTTAGGGCAATCACACCACTCAGAAGTGAAATTGCGATATCAAGCAATGATGTAAGTTGCGTCATAAGAATTTAATGTACGGTAGGGATTGCATAAATATCTCAATTATTAAATTAGCGTATCATTCAAATTATGTATTAACATCCAGTTCTTAAAGATCAGCAAATTTCCTATCTCGCAAACAGCATCTGGGGTATTGCTTAGCATTACAACTTTCGAAGAAACGTAGAAAATCGCTTTGAAACGTGGCGAGATCACTACTATCAATTAAACTAGACAACGTAGCTTGACTATCGAACTCCATGTTTTCTGCCGGTGCGGAATGGCTGTCCATTTTAGACACAACGTCAGTAACGTGCAACGTTGTACTTCACGATGACTTAAGGAAGGTGACTGAGGAGTTTGTTCACGTTCTCCTTGAATACTCACACGGCGTGTTTCCCATTTGACTGTTCCAAATCTTTCTGCAATATTATTAAAAGGTATAAAAGCCGCAGTTGCCACTAAAAGAAAAAGGATTTGTGTTTGCACAAACCATACGCATGTTGAATTGCCTTAAATACAATTTCACATTGGATAGAATTCCAGTCCTCATGTCGCAAGACAAACCCTTAACACCCTTCCTCATTTGACATCGTTCTTTGGATTGTAAACTCTATAGATCTGAATACCATTTAACATTTGCTTCATCTATTTGTACTTGTCATTCAGCAAAGAAGCTTAGGGCAAATCAGGGATTTGTACTACGTAGTGGATTTCTAAATGTTACCTCCTTCAAGCATCAACGAAATAGTTGGTAGATTGTTTTTCTAGAATGAGGCGTGCATATTAGATCGAAGTTGTAATATTAGATATTAGAAAATTAAAATTATTTATTAAATGATTTTATTTATCTGCGTTTTATTTCTAATCATTTGCAACTAAATATTACCTCTATTGTTCAGGAAGTTTGATATGTAGTGCATGCATCAGACTTATTGTAGTATCACTTTTCAAAAGAGTGTATCATGAATTTTAAACCCATATTGTTCGAAGTCTAATGCTTTTGCATTTCAAATTTGCATTTTTCTCAATAAAGAAAGATCAGAATGATTTGTTAAGTTTGATATTATTTGTTTAATGTTGTAAAGTCTACAGAGTATATAGTTATTTGTAACGTCCAAAAAATTAAATTATTTATATACACTACTTGCCTTTAAAATTGCTACACCAGGAAGGCGGCACACCACACACGTGAAATTTGCATGACAGGTAGAACTTGCTGTGATATGCAAATGATTAGATTTTCAGTGCATTCATACAAAGCAGGCGACAGTAGCGACATCTACAATGTGTATAAAACCAGAGATTTGACAGCAGTTTTCTCATACTCAATTTCCGTTACAAAATGTTTTTCGGCAAAGAAAGTTGTTTTAATGCCTCGTGTAAGAAGAAAAAATGCCTATCAGCACGTGTCTGACTTTGATCGTGGAAGGATTATAGCCTACCGGGATTGCAGTTTATCGTACCGCAATTTTGCTGCTCGCGTCGGTCGAAACCCCATGACTGTTAGCAGAATATGGAATCGATGGGTTCAGGGCAATCATACGGAATGTCAAGCAGGATCTCAGCGACCCCCCATCACTAACAGCAGAGAAGACAGACATCTTATCCGCATGGTCACAAGGTATCGTACGTCACGAACCCTGAGTCGAGAAATAGAGTCATTTGCAAGGCAACAAATTTCTGCTCGAACAGTTCGACGACGTTTGCAGCAGCATGGATTGTCTGCACGGCGACCACGGCTTCGGCTACCATTGACGCTGCGTCAGGGAAGGAGCGCCTTCAATGGTGTGATCAGCGACGAACCTGGACGCGGGAATGGCATCACGTCATCTTTACAGATGAATCTCGGTTCTGTATACAGGACCATGATGGCCGCATCCATGTTTGGAGGCATCATGGAGAATGCGCATTGCCAGTTTGCATTGGACATCCCCATACTGGCCCATCTGCTGGAGTGATGGTATGGGGTGCCATTGGATACTGGCCTCGATCACCTCTTGTTCGCATTACCGGCACTTTGAACAGCAACCGTTATATTTCCGATGTGTTAAGGCCTGTGGCTCCACACTATCTTTGAGGCCTCCCTAATGCTTTGTTTCAACAGGATAATGCATGACCGCATGTTGGCCCTACTGTTCTGAACTTCCTTGATACAGAACAGGTTCGACTGTTACCCTGGCCAGCACGTTCTCCTGATCTGTCACCAATTGAGTACGTGTGGTCAATGGTTGCCGAGCGATTGGCACGCCATCACTCACCATCCACAACTGTCGATGAACTGTGGCATAGTGTTGAAGCTGTATGGACTGACATTCCCGTATATGCCATACAATCACTGTTTGACTCCATGCCTAGGCAGATAAATGCTGTTATTGCAGCCCGGGGTGGCTGCTCTGGGTACTGATTTCTTAAGATCTATACATCCTAATTTCCTGTAAATCTAATCACTTGTTCTTTCCACTATAATGTATGTGTCCAATAAATATCGTTCTGTTATTTGCATTCCTTCTTGGTGTAGCAATTTTAATGGCCAGTAGTGTATGTAATATATATATCTTAAAATACGTTTTTCGTGAATTTTATAGTGAAAATCAAGAATATTATAATGAAATAAAAAAGTACATTGTGAACAAATTTCTTTGATTAAATGAATTAAAATAGAATACTTACGTGTGACACTTACAATGCTATGTGTAAATTTTCCATAGCACCTTTTTTGTGTTTCTTAGAAGTATTTTTACTAGAGGATGACAACCCTTTAAAATAAATCTAGGTTAGAAATATTTCAACCCATTTTGCAATGTGATATAATTGTGATACAAAATAGATTTTTTTTTCGGTTTTCGATTTTAATTTGCTAATGATTCTATAGAAATACGTAGGTAGAGAGTTTTTATAAATAAGAAAGGTTATTTATTTGTGTGAATTAACATTTGGTCTAATAAGGCTAATCCTTGGTTCTTGGATCTGATATACTTTAGAGATTTTCTTCTTTCGAAGCAGCCACTCATTGATACCTCTGTATTAAAATCATTGACTTCATTTTTAACCATAAAAGGGTTGTTTCTTTCGTTACAGTTGAAATTCTAAATAAGGCACTTTATTACGATTGTCATTGGTTTAAAATGATCATGATGTCATATTACGTTTTATATGCATCACATCGAGTTTAGACGACGTTACAAATCTGACTTGTCGACGAATTAGCTTCCTGTTTTCAAATCCCATTCGTCGAGCAGCAGCAAACAAGGCGAAGTTCCCCATTGAATGTCTGAGAATATTCTCGAAATTCTTTTTGTTAATAAAACAATGTCGTATAGAAGGTTTGAGAAGTCGTGCTTCATTGATTCAATATATAAACAAATGGACAATATAGGGCAGTAGAAAAAGGAAAATGAACAAGACATGAAAAGACGTCTACTTTATGGTTAATTTAAATCGGCAAGGATGATTTAAAATAGTAAGTTTATGGTTATGGTTAGTTTAAATCGGCAAGGATGATTTTTAAAAATTTAGTTACTGGAATTCTAAATTAATAATTTCAGCATTTGTGAACAATTTCTTTTAAATCTTGAGACTATTGCCTTGCTTACGCCAACATTACAATTTTTTTTATCTATTATTACTGAAATAATATAAAGCAGATTTGTAAAACATATGAGCTCACAAAAAAACGTCTTCAATTCGTTAATTTTTTTTAATTGGCATATTTTTTGGTTTTGATCAAGTCGGAGCTTATATGACGAATGTGCAATGAGCATAGTTTATTAAGGCATGTTGAGGGTTCTACATGTGAAAGAATGGAGACTTAGATTTGTGAATTTTCTTCCAATATCTTCCATTACAAATACATAACATATAAAACATTGTAAACATTAGTTTTCATCACTTATATGAGTACATATATTATTAATATGCTTACAATAATGATAAAATTTAGATATTTTGAATATTGGCCATATATGATACATATACGTTATATTTTTGCAGAAATTTCTTAGATAAAACTTAATTTGACAGGTAAAAGTTTTTAGGATATCAGTATGTAATATCTTCTTACAGTTTTCTTAAATTGAATTTAAATTCTGCGTTTCGTCCTTGAAGTAAAATTTAGTGCTTATATTTTTTAAGTATGTTCATTCTCTTCATAATGCTTTTATTTCTTATGTAATAATATAGTAATATGCATTCAATATAAACCTTAATATAGCAATTTTTCAAAATTTAAGGAAAAAAATCTTAAAAAAACCGTTAATTTATGTTATACGACGATACAAATACTGAGTAATTGAAACATTTTTTTGAGTTTATTGACAGATTATCTTTTCTAAATCAATTTATTTAATCTCTTTAGAGTTCTGCTTGTTAATGTTTTCAACAGAACTGACATATATTTCCATTTTTTGGCTAGAAATAGATCATGTAGTACAACCATTGCTTTTAAATAAAAATAATTTTAAAAAAATATCACGAAATGATTGATTTCGTGAGGGAAAGATTTGAACCAAATTAAGAGACAATCGAAATTTGCTTCATATCTAAACCATGCACTATATTTTGTTATATTTTTATTTTATTTATTTTTTTAAAAAGTCAAAGTAACATTTATGCAAAAATCTCTCCAAATGAAAGATGAAACTGTTTTTTTTAAGTTAATTTGTGCGATAAAGAATTTTTAAAAAAAATTTCAAATTTATTATGAGTGGTTATGTACCTGAAAATGTGAATAGAAATACTGAAATAGGATATTTGACGTGAATTATGAAGAAAATTTTGTATTTGAATTAAATGAAATCGAATGTACTCTCTGTCAATCAGTATAACGAAGTTCAAAGTGAATCATAAGCGAAAAGACGAAATAAATATGTTTTCAAAAGCAAATAGTCAAACATCGCTTATAACAATATTTATTTAAATCGTTGTCACAGATTTTATTTATTACAACTTACACTGTTCTGATTAAATATTTTGATGTCAAAGGATTGAGAATTCATAAGTAATTGTCAAAGCTTGTAGTAAAAGTATTAAAATTTTGAAAAATGAAAGAAATGCGAATTTTTTTTAATAAAATATAAAATTCTAGTTATTGTGTAAAAATTATAATTTCTCGAGATGCTATTAATAGCAAATAATTAAATTCGGTTAAATTTTGTGCTTAGGCCTGATTCTCACTTTAGAGGAATCTGTGTGCAAACTGATATTAAATCACCACTAGTTTGACACAAATTAAACATATATAAAATGGCTGTAACTTATAATTCCTTATCTCAAACTACAGTCAACAAACTTAATAAGAAAATTAAAAAACTCTGCACAGACTATAGGACTAAACAATGGCAAGATAAAATAGAAAGTCTTAGCACAGAAAACAACTCTATATGGAAATTTGCAAAACAATTAAGAAGAAAAACAACAACTAATCGTTGCATTAATGGCCAAAATGGACCAGTTTATACAGACAATGAAAAACTGAACATCTTTGCTAATACCATATTTCTACAATTTCAACCAAACAAAGTCACAGACGAGTCCTTCACCAATGGTATTAATTCATTTATTCATAACTATAAATAAGCTAATAGTCCTCATAATACCATTACACCAACAAATGATGAAATAATTAAAATTATTAAAAATCTAAAGACCAAAAAAGCCCCAGGAGAAGATAATATTACCAACAATATGATCAAATATTTAGCATTGGACTTTATTCGCAAACTCATTAATATTTATAACAACTGCCTTAAAATATCATATTTTCCTACAATCTGGAAAACTGCTACCATAATTCTTTTCCTAAAGCCTGGAAAAGATCCCAGAATACCTGAAAACTATCAGCCTGCTTCCAGTTTTAAGAAAAATATTTGAAAAAATAATTTATAATAGAATTAAATGTTATCTTCACCTAATTCCGAAACAACAATATGACTTCAGAAACAACTTATCAACTGTTAAACTACTCATAAGAATTACTGAGATTATTGGTCAAAATATTCATTGCAATGTGTATACAGCTATGGTCATGCTCGACGTAGCAAAAGCTTTCGATAGAGTATGACACGAAGGCCTACTATACAAACTCATAAAACTCAACATAAACACTGATATAATATTACTCATCACCTCATATCTAACTCATCGCTTCTTCCATATTAAGTACAATAATGAAAACTCTATTAGTCTGAACATCAAAGCTGGAGTCCCCCAAGGTAGCATCCTGGGCCCAATCTTATACCTATTTTTCACCTATGACTTCCCCGGTTTGGATAATAACTCAATTCAAATTGCTTTCTACGCAGATGAAACTGCTATTATATCTGATTCTATGAGGCCGAATAATGCTATTCATAAACTTCAAAATGCGTTAATTAACATCGAAATCTGGTGCAGTAAATGGAGAATAAATATAAATGCTGATAAATCCCAACTTATAGTATTTAATAAAAAAAGAGAAATAAAATAAAATTACTTCAACATAATAAACTCTATCTATTCGATAAAATCATTCCGGAAGTGAAAACCATTAAATACCTTGGATTAACATTTACTACTCAACTTTCATGGACTGCACATATCAATAACGTTATTAAAAAAGCCAATCAAGCTTATGGGTGCTTATTCTCAACTTTATTGGAAAAAACTCACAAATTTAACACTAAAACTCAAGAGACCTTACAATGTTAAGACCCATCATCACTATGCTTCACCTGTGTGGAATACTATAACGCCAAGAGACAAACTCAAACTTAGAGTGTTTCAACATAAAATGCTTAGAAAAATTACGAAGGCGCCCTACTATATTCGCAATAAAAGCATTTCAAAAGATCTGAAAATTATTGATATTCTAAAGCATATTGCTAACCAAAATAAAAAATTCTATGACAAAGGAATTAACTGCACATATGGTGCATTTAATCAAGTTTTTCACTATGAGTATCTCATAGAAGACTGTAAATATAGGCCAATCGTCAGACATTATTTAGATGAATATATTTAATATAATTTTTGTATATAGAGTATATAGCCTTACTTAACCTTATATTACTCTTCATTTATTCAGGATTATTTCTTATTTTTTCTACTTTCACTGTATATAACAATTTAATTTCAACTTTATTATTTCCTCTATTTTCAAGTAGAATAAAAATTTTCTACTCATTGCTCTGCCCTTCAGCTCTCTGCTGATTGGCTCTTACCGCCAAGATTCGGTTCCTCACGCTTCAAGACTAGCGTTCCCTGTCAGTATCGCAATGTCTTCCTTCAAGGACTTCCTACAGATGAAGAAGTAAAGGCCTGTTCCGCAGGCCGATATTTCGTAAACGAAAATAGATACAAGAATTCCTTATCTCATACATTATATTTATATTGCACCTTTAGAATTGAAAATTTTAAAAGTTTAAGGAATTGAAATATTAAAACGTGAAGAAAGATAATTCAACCACTGTTAAAACCACTAACTAAAAAAGATTTAAAGGAGAAATAATTCTTAATTTAAAATCTGCACATTGTTGCATATTTCAATTATAAAAATTCCGTATTTTGTGCCCGTTATATTTAATATCTAAATTTACGAGTAATATCTATATATAATGTCGCTATAAATGCAAGAAATTTTTTAAACGTATTTTTCTTTCTCGATAAGTTTTATTTATTTACGTTTTATGTTATTAAATTCCATTTATTAAGTAAGACTTATAGCAATTATCTCATACATTATTACCCGGCATATGAATCATGTGAGTGAAAAAATCAATCAACTTACAATAGTCAAAGGGGAATTAAAAAACTTTTTTATTCTGTGTTATCATAATTCATAAATTATATTCCTAATTTAATTCTTTTTTTATGAATATAATTTTGCTATTACATTAATTTAATAATAATAATCACAGGTGAGTTAAAATATTCTTACTTTTATAAAATTATTTTTAATAATTATATTAAGTAATCAAATTTTATTTTTATATTATTTCAATAATAACTAATAATTGGAATTTTTAATTATTAAATTCGATTATTATCATATTTAATTGCTGTCTTTCTGTGATGTAATTAGTCATACAAATACGTTTTTATATTGAATTTCGATAATATGTTTTATAATTTTAACATAATTATTGAATTATTGACTATTGGAAAAGAAACTTCTTTTTATCACTCTAGATGGCAGCACTTTTGAATCCTCTTATAGTTGTTTGATTGGAATCTGTAAATTCGGAAACGATACTTTCATTGATATTACACATAATCTACTAACTCTGTGTTCTTTAAATCTTCTTTATTCTTGCTTTTTCTTTTTAATATGAAGGGAAAAGAGAAAATTGTCCTGATGACTATCGAAGCAAACTGTAAAATAATAATTATATATGAAAATTAATTAATTTTTTTTACTCATTTTTACAAAGACTACTAGATTATAACATTACATAAGTATATAAATACAATTATACTTTCGAAATTTAGTTTTTATTTTAAATCAATCATAAAATATTTGGATCCAAAATTATTTTTAAAAATCCTAGGATAATTATATCTTTTCTTTTTGGCCATATTTTTCTTACGATAATCAGACCAAGCTTAAACTCGTCTCAAGGTCATAAGCATTGGAGATCCTAGAAAAACTATTCTAACCAAATAAAATGTGTTACGAATCTTTCAGAGCCCCATGTATATTATATATATATTGAAACCCATGGAAGAGCAAGATATGGGTTTTCTACTTCTTATCTGCTTCTGAAAGATATTTAACTTTCTTTCCGTACACGAAACATAATGAAACTATTTTCGAAGATTATAAAATTCTTCTTTTCATTAAGTAACATATATTAAACTAAGCTATTAAATCATATTAACATTTATTGGTTAAATAGTAAATAGTAACTACTATGCCTAGATTATGGGAGTTTTGAAGATGCTAAAATTTATTAACATGGACATATTTTATAAACCCTATATTGGCTCTCAATAGTTTAAAAATATTAACTTGAATAGCATCAATGCTTAAAGAATATTTTATAAAAATTATTTTAATCTCTCAATAAGTAAGTAATTGGACTTTTGGAGAATTGAAATGTTATGAATGATACATATTAAAATTGAGTGCTATTATATTATTAAATATTATTAGTTTTTGCCGCTATTAAATTTACATGAGAATAATAGCGAATAAGTACTTATAGGGAAGTATAAATTCTATAAAATTATTAATAAATAATAATTGAGGTATGAAAGCTAAAGCAAATTCCTAATGAATCAATATTCTCTGTAACGTAGACATTAAATAATATGGTTAATATTAATATTACTCCGCATAATAAAAGTGAAAAGGCACAGTAACAAACTAAAATCTAATTTTAATTAATTAAAACAAGATGTATATCAATTATATAGAGTAAATTCTGCTTCTTGTAATGATAGTTTTGCCAATGTTGGGAACACATTACCAATTTGTTTATTGCAGTTTTTTTTTCTTTTTTCCTTTCCTTTTTTCTTCTTTTGTGTGTGTCTGTCAATAAAGACGGGTATTCGATTCTTTTGAGGCAAATGAATTTATTTATGTTAATATTTGTAATAGAAATATAAAATTTAAAAAAATTATTATTGTTTCTTTTAATTTCTCCTTCATAATTTTTTTAAATTTTAATAAATATTTAATTTTTTTTATATAAATGTAAGGATAATTACATGAGTACTGCCCGAATATGGTTTCTAATTAGATTTTAACCACTCCATTATTTCTTGAAAACATTCAATAAAAATCATAACTACTATAAAAACATAAATAAAAAGTTGTTATTTTCTCAATTTAAGTAAAAATGTATTTACATAAATTTAGAGAAACAATTATATTTTAGTAATTTAATCTTTACTTTCATTAATAACGACTATTTTCAAAATTGAAAAATGTTTTGTCCTTACACAATAGGGAACAAAATTATTCATTCACGAAAAATGAATCACTTTATATACAGATATCAAACTGAAACCACACAAAATGTGAACGTGATCAACACGTGAAACGAAATAAATTGCAATGCTACATGATACGAACAACGCAAACACATTTTATAGCAATTGAAGCAAGCACACGAACTCGGTAAATAATTTCTGCAGATACTGAGACGCATCAAAGTAATAGTTAAACTATTTTGTATGACTTTTCATGTATGCTTATGAGGATATGTGAAAGATTTTAAAGGGAATATGCAACAATCGTAAACTATTTTGTATGATTTTTCATGTATGTTTATGAAGAAATCATAAAGATTTTAATGTGTATATGCAATGCTCGTAAATAAACGAAATAAAAATGTGAAAACGAAAATTAAATTTTTGTAATATGATTTTTATTATTCTATTTATATTTTTTTAATTTCTTGTTTTTTCCTGATATTTTTGAAAGATTTTATAATTATCATTTTTTATTTTTAAATTTCGCATAAATTTTTTTTCGAGTTAGATTTTTTGAAAATCTGAAAAATTTCAAATGGTATGTATGATTTTACTTCATAAATGTACAAATGAAATTCATTTTACAAGTATAAGAAACTTTCTCAAATTTTTTTTAATTAACATTAAATAATTTAATTATTTATTATTTTGATATTCATTTTACTAAAATGCTTATTACTTTTTATTCCTATAATACAATTAATAATCATTCCTACAATCTCCCATCTTTTGAAGATTTTTTGTAACAGATAATTTTGAGAATTTTAATAATTTTGGCTTAAGTACTGCAAAATCACTCTTCTTACTACTACAAATATCTAAAAATCGACTGGAATCGAATCTGAGAATTGTTGAATGTAAGATTATAATTGATTAACTTTGTATTTTGTTACTTTATTAGAGATTAATAAAATATCATTGCGCTGTTTTCACAGTTGACAAGTTAAATTAAAATTATTTCAAATGCATATTGTGTTAGCTTCTGCCTCAACTATATTGAGATAATTTAAGATACTATAATATCCCATTCGCACTGTGCTTTTAAACGCTATTAAGTCTCGGCAGAATTTTCTCGTGGTGGCAACTTGTGATTTAAATCAGTATGGCGAACCGATTTAAATGCATTTCAACTGATTTAGCGCCATCTTGTTTTCTGCTATCTTGTCAGTGTTTTTCTAAATATATGAAACTGTGATCAAAATAAATACAAGACAACCAAAATTTTTAAAAATAACAGCACAGAAATATTTACAAAAGTATTAAATAAGCATAAAAAATTATATTAAATTTGAGGAGAAATAGATTTGCCAACGACATTCTTTGGTTTCGTATTTTTCATTTGAAATATCATAATCTTAATTAATGTTATCTTAGTCTGTAAATGCTTAATAAACGTGGTCAACTGTAAGAAAATTCGAAAATATCATATAATTTATAATAAAAAACGATAAATTTGGTTTTGAAAAAAAAAAAAAACAATATTTCTTAAATCAGTTTCGAGTGATGCTTAAGTGCGAACGCTGTTTTCAGCGTGGTGTTTAAGTTAAATCTGATTAAACTTTAAATTGATTTAGAAAGGGCAGTGCTAACGGGGTATAATATGAAATAAAAAATACAACTGTATTATGCTTGAAACTAAAATATTCTACTCGTTAAAAATTTTTGTTTTTTTCTATTACTTTATTATAGAATAGAAACAAAAATAGAAAATTACTATACCATACAATTATGTGTATGATTATTTAAAACAACAGAAAGTCCTCATGCACAAATCAAGAGCATTTTTTTCTTCATTAAATCAAGAAATTACAAATGTCTACCACAAAGTTAATCAAGCAGACATTTGTTTTAAAGATACAATTTGAGATTTATTTTACTTATATAATTGTAATATGAATAATTTTAATATATCAATGTACAATATTATTTTAAAAAGATTATTAGATAAAAATTATGTGCTTTAGTTGCATAATTAAGATTATATTTTTCAATTAAGATGTGACGTATATTTCTATACAAAAAAACTATGTATTAACAGATTTTGTAATAAGGTATCAAATGAATATTGTATTTATTTAGAGCATTTTATTCCAAAATAATACATTTGTATGCATTCATGAAATATATTATCAGACAAGTGAACTTTTATGAACCTAATAAATATCTTTTTTTCAGAGTGAATTATGTAATTACATTAATAATTCATTCAGAACTGCATAGTAAACTAATCTCAAACAAACTTTTGGTATTATCTTTTAATATCATTATGTACATTTTTAAACAAAATTGATTGTGGATGAAAATGGTTCATCAAATTTATGAACTTTTGAATCTATCACAAAACATGAGATAGATTCGAGATTTCTAAGCAAATCCTGGTAGCTTTTTTTCCTTAATCGGAACGTTCAATGTTTCAATTTAGTTTTAACGAGAATAATTTTGCGGAGATTCAAATAAATAAATAAATAAAGTAAAAATAGATGAAAATTGCTTTCAAAAATAAATTTGCCTCCTCGATAAAATCAATTATTCTCATAATTAGTATAATTGTATTTAACATTAATTTTAAATTTAATTTAAATTGTAGTAAAAAATCATATCGGAATAAAAATATTTAACCCGATTCTTAAGAAATCCTTCTTATTTATGTATGAACCTGCTAAAATATTGCCACCGATTATTTATGAATTTCTTCAAACATACGATAAATGAATCGGAACACAACATTCAGGTTGTTTCTTGTCTCTTGAGGAAGTTATAATTCAGGGTTAAAATTGCAGTATCTTTAACGGTATTTTTATACTTGAGTGCAATACATTAATTTCATTCATTAAATAAATTTAATTTATTAGTATAAGTATATTGCTTGCTTTTTAATTTCATTTGCAGCTTTTAGAATAAATCATGTAGTAAATATGAATTTGATTTTTTGCATGATTTTCTTTAATATTTTACTAATACCAAAAGAATAATATATAAGGCACACAGCATGTATAACACATATATAATATCATTTAAGATTTAAGCAAATAATTAAATGAAAATATTAATCAATTAATAGTCAATTTCTTGTAGTTATTTCATGATATATAAATGAAAATTGTATTGGGTTATTCGGAAAATAAAAAACGTTTTTCATTTTCATGAAAAACATATAGCGAATAAATATCATATTGATTTGCATATTGGTCTATTCTAGTCATAACAGCTTTTACCATCTTTCTGGTAGTAGTTCGATTTCACACTCATAAAGTGGTTGGTTTTTACTAGCAAAAAGCTGATCCAGGTGGAAAAAACGAAATTACTTTTCGAACAAACTAATATATTTTCATATTATTTTAACAATTTCAAGAAAAATCAGGCAAAATATATTAATTATGATAGCTGTATATTTTAAAATCATTTGAATACTTCATAAGGAAAAATAAATTCCTAAAGTAAACTGTATAAAAAAAGATATAATTTGCTTGTTATAATAGTTTACCATACTTAGGTACATATTCCTTTTAATTATTTTAACAAATGTTTTTGTGCCTTACATTTCTACTACTTATTTAAATCTAATTCTCATGAAGGGTACCTTCATGATTTCAGAAAATTTCGATCAATTTCTACTTTTTTTAATCATTCAAATTGTAGATTTAATCTTTATTCAATAGATTGCGCACAATTTTGGAAATAGTTATTAACTGATTATCTTATTAACTGATCTTCATTAAAGTTGGTTAGGTTTCCTATAGAGAATATCTGCCGAGCTGGCAGCCGAATGGTTAGCGCTCTTGCCTTCGGTTCAACAGTTCGCGGGTTCGAATCCCACCTTGGGTATGGATGTTTGTAGTGGTTCGGAATCCACTTTAAACCGTAGGTCCCGGTCTAATTAGCCCTCGTGTGCAAAAAATGACCGTTGAGCGACAAACAAACAAACACGTATAGAGAAGATCTCTTCCTAATAATCACTAGCTTATCTTCGATCTCTAGTTCATTTCCAGCCGAGTCAGCAGATGAATCTGGCTTTGGTTTAATAGTTCGGAAGTTCGTATCTCATTTCAGTTTTGGATGTTTAAAATGGTTCGTAGTCCCTTTTAAATTATAGATCCCTGTCTAAGTATTGACCTCGTGTGGAAAAAGGGATCATTGAGAGATAGACAAACAAACCAACTCGTTCCCTTAACTGTCAAAAAGTCCGAGGTATTCTCGGACTCGGACCGAAACTGAATCTCAGTTTCGGTCTTAGCGTTCTAGTTCCAATGGTGTCCTTAAATTGCAATATTATTTAATAACGTTATTATCAGGCATTCTTATCAAATGCGAAAACTAGTCCATTTCATTCATTTTATAATATTTTATAATGCCAGGTTGGGCATTAGTCAGGTAGTTTGTCACTGTTAGTCAAGTAGTTTATCAGGTAGTCAAGTAATTTTTACAGCTCACAATTTTGTTTTCATCCTGCAAGAGTTATCTTCATTTATGACGCAAAGTATTCTCCGTAGTACTTTTCTTTTTAATGCAGCAGTACGCTTTCTTCCAGTTTTACTAGTCGTCTAGGTCTCAGAGATATGTAAAAACAAATTCAATAATAATTTTTCCAGAATATAAAATTTGCATTATTGAAAGGA
This sequence comes from Latrodectus hesperus, assembly GCA_037975125.1. Taxonomy (NCBI): domain Eukaryota; kingdom Metazoa; phylum Arthropoda; class Arachnida; order Araneae; family Theridiidae; genus Latrodectus; species Latrodectus hesperus. Next base: position 34,072,896 of record CM075855.1, read on the forward strand.
ATTCAGATTTTAATAATATGCCAGGTATAAGTAGATTCTGGATTTGTGGAGAAATTATGTAATCAAAAGTTATAATCCATCCCACGTAAGAAAAGCTTATTACAAATACATTAACTCCACTTGGATCTTTCCTTCTTGAAATCAAAATATATATTTTGTTTTCTTCTTATTTTACAACCAAACCTGTTTGATCTGATTAATACCTTTATCAAAGTTAAAATTGAGGGAATGGCTCCTCTAGTGGTGCCATCTATCGGAGCAGTCTTAGAGCAAAGACTTACTTTTGCCTTCGTGTTGCTCTGATTAAACGAAAGACTCTCTCTTCTGACTTAGCCGCCGGTTAGCGAGCTTGGTTTCTCTAAGTGTCATAAGTAACAACAACAACTTACTTTTTATCCTAAAACTATTGATAGGTTAGGGGAAGATAAACGAAATGTAATCATCGATTCTCCAGAAAAATTTATAATAGATAACTTCAAATTCTGAATTATGTCTTAGTATCTTAACTTGGAAACTAACTTTTGCAGTAATAAAAATTGTATTGCTGCATAAAAAGTTTATTATAAACTAGTTATTTTAATAAAAGATTTATCATAAAATGTTTTTATTATTTACTTAAATTAAATGCTATTTAGTTTTCAATTGTTCTTTTAGTTTATGAAGATAAGTTTTTTATTAGTTATAGTTTATATATTTTTAATGAATGAAATTTTTTTAGTAATAGTCTACTATTAAAATTGATAAAAATCTCTATAATTCCCATATAACGAGTATTAAAGATGTTTTAGATTATAAAAGAAAAAATTTGGAAAAGAGCCGCTCTTTTTTCTTTTTAAGGAAAGCTCATTTTATATAGAGTCAAAATGTCATCATTTTTTTTAGTATGCTTTTATTTAGAGCAAATTTTTTTAACAATTCAAATTCAAATTGTTTCATCCAAAGTGAAGAAAATTTAGAAGAATTACGCTAATATTATTTTTAAAAAAATTGCTTATTAAATGGAAACCTATAAGATTTTAAATATTATTTTCAAAGTCACAATATTTGAATGCATCCATTCACTATACACTTACTTTAAATTTGATATTTTTTTTATAAATATCCCTCATATGAAGTAAATGCAACATCCTATTCCTCCTGACTGAGTGAATTATGCAATCGACAATGTTTATGAAATTTTTTTTATATTAAAACGAAAGAAAATTTTGCATAACTTAACAATCACAAACTAGAATAGCGTTTTTCAGAGAAGACAAGATGGACATATAGTGATCTATAGATAGATCTCGAGATCGTCGGCTCCAGAAGATTGTGGCTATGATTCATTGATTTGGCGATGTAAATAAAAGCGATAAATTTATCTGGTTAGCATGTTTTATCTTATTGAATATTTTTATTAATTTTTTTTAACTTACCTTTTTAACTTAGCATATTTTTCTTGTATAAAATACTAAGTTTCTTCGAAAATCTGTTGTACATATAACTGAGAAAATTTATTAAATTCTGCAATTATTTATAGATTTCCTAATTTATAAAAAGTAAAATCTTATTTTTTCAAATAAATGAGTTATACTTTGAATCGAATTACAGATGTATATTGTATTGGCAGATATCGATTTATATTTTAGTAGACTTTTTAATTTAAAAGGCAGACAATCTACTCACTAAATAATTTTAACTCTGCAGTTTTTTTTAATGGAAGCTTGTTAAAACAACACATGAATACAAATAAATAAATAATTTTTAAGTAAACATGACACAATTTTAGTTAAATTTAAAAAAACAACTTGAGCTAATAAATTTATAATTAAACCAAAGATAAATTATAGTTTTGTGATTTGAGCATGATTAAAGTGAAAAACAGAAAATAAAATACTTGAAATAAAATGAATTTATTATGAAATCAGGTATTTGTCATATAAGCATGGTAAAGTGACTATTTATAAGTAATTTGTTTAGTATATTTAGTTAAAAAATTTATTTAATTTCACTTTCAGTTTTTTACACATGGTATTTTATTTCCATTTATGTTTATAATATCTTTTTTAAAACACAGAAATCAGAAGGAATGTGATACTGAGTGTCTTTAAATCTTTTAAACATATAAGGGAGGAAATTTATAAATTATTTATAATTTTTCTCATTTTTAAAAATGAAAAAACTAATTTTTTTCAAATAAATGTGTTGTACTCTTAAACAGTACTACAGATGTTCAATATTTACAGCTTGTAATTTATCTTATAAGATAAATCACAAGCTAAATATTTATATTTAGAATTTCTAATTTAAAAAATAGACGGTGCACACACTAAATAACAATTTTTTTTTAATTCTGCAGCTTTTTTTTAATTGAAATTCATATTACATCCAAAGCTTATTAAAATAATTCATGAGTGCAAAAAAAAAATATTAAACAATTTTTAATTTGAATTGACAAAAATTTTAATGCCGTTGGGGAAAAAAAACTTGAGACAATAATTTATAATTAAACCATGATTAAAGCGTCAAAAACATTTCACTTAGTAAAATTAAATTGCATTTTATTCCCATGTATGTTATCTTTATTAAAACACTGAAATCAGAAGAAAATATGTGATAATTGCATCCATCCTTCTTTGGTACTTACGCATTATTCCGCCGACCATATCTGCGAAAAATTAAATGTCATTAATGATATGATTTAACACCATATAAAATACAAATAAAGTTTTTACCTACTTGTAGTTTATATGGTGCTAAGATATAAAAGTAAACTATTATGCTTTTCCTTCAGATTTCGAAAAACAATAAAATAATTATTAAAATTTACAAATTTCCACGACTTCTTAAGGCGAAAAAGGTCGACGAGATAATACATAAATACTCATTCTTATATATATATATATATATATATATATATATATATATATATATATATATATATATATATATATATATATATATATATATAATATCTTAATCGCTTTTCGCTTACACACAAGAAATTATAGGAATATAAATAAGCAATTCGAAGACCATAGGGTTGCTAAGACTAAATCTGATCTTTTTCACATTCACATTTTAAATCGCCAAATTATTGCAACTACTTTCTTCAGTACGCATACGTTAGAACTCCCATATGGAGCCGGCATTCAGGGCTCTATCTTGAGACACTAGTCAATGATTCAGGCTGCTTTTTTGCATGGGATACCAATAAGCTCCCCTTCCCCCCAAAAAAACTATAAATGTGTTGTGGAAAGACCGAAAATGAGTTTTTTTTTGCTTATTTTTTTAGTTTTATGAGTATCTATAAATTGGAATAAAAAAAGCGAGCAAACTCTGACTTTCAATTTTTTTAAGATGTAGCTGAAAAGATTTAATTTCAAACACATATTGTGAAATTTCTCCCCTCCTTCCCTGAGTTATGAGTAGTAAGAAGTATAATAATTTCATTTATGTCCCGAAATTGGCACACATTCTGATCTTTTAAATTCTGTTAAAAAAAGCTAAAGTAGAAGTGCAGCATTTAACATTAATTGTTTCAATTTTTTTTAATCAAAAATTGAATTAGTATTTAAAATTTTAATTTTTATGTGTAATTTTTTTAAGCAAATGTCTCTGAAATAGTTGGTGCAATTACAAATTCATTAAGATATCATTTCTTCAAAGAGAATGAATTTTTTCTTTAAATTATATATATAGGAATTGCAATAATAATAAATTGTCAGTAGTACATCAATAAACTTATGTCATTATTTGTAATTAGTGTCTCAGAACAAAAATTCATACACATTTGTTGTTGTTACTTACGACACTTGGACAAGCCAAGCTCGCTATGCACCCTACTGACTTAAATTCGCATAGCCAAGCTCGCTATGCCTTGGCTATGCGAATTTAAGTCAGTAGGGTACATCTTTCCATGCACATTGAAACATCCAAATCTAATTTTAATCCCTATTTTTCTTATGTTAAGTAGAATAATTTATTCTAAGAATGAACTATTTTTATACATATACTAGTGTATATACTTGTGTATATATATATATATATATATATATATATATATATATATATATATATATATATATATATATATATATACAGACACAGAGAGAGAGATTTTATATATATTTTTTTACACAGCTCACATATCGGTACCGATATTCACTAAGATTAAATTATTATAGGTAATATAGTAGACATTCGTTTTTATGAACTTGTAGTTACCGTTACAGTCGTTTATAAAAATGGAAGTTCGTAAAATAGTAAAATAATGTATTAAATTATGTTTTATTAATTATGTTATTAATGTTTAATTATGTTATTAATTAATATTTAGTTTTTTTACCGGACTAATTTTTCTTTATAAATAAAATAATGTTAGAAAGAATAACTTAAAATGCACTATAAGAAACAAATGCAAAATACGATTCATACTTAAAAACAACACCAACTTTCATTTTATTGATTGCACTTCACCACACATGTTCATCTTCATAGCGAAGCAGCTGGATTTCTATTTAATGTATTAGAGAGGAATGTTCATTCCTCTCATTTTTCTCATCCAAGGTTTTTTTCTGCTTATCCATCCAATGTTTTGCTTTTCAACAGTATTTTCAAGAGGGTGCTCATTCGATGGTTCTGTTTCCTTTTGCAGATTTTCTCCGAGTCCTCAAAATTATGGGAGCTTGTTCTTTGGAATTCATTTTTTTAGGTAATTTTTGTCTGATTTCACATTCTTTTATCTGCTTTCAGAATTTTGTTTATTTCAACTGATAAACACATTCGTTTATTATCCTGTGACAAATCCTCAACGGAATCGGCTCAGTCTCTCTCGACAACAAAACTTCATAAATTGAGTAGTTCTAATGAAACGAAACCAACTACAGAACAAGAGAGTATGTACTTTTAAAGAGTTTATCTTTTCTATGTCCTTATGTATCAGAAACACAGAAGTTGAATTAGGCACCACAGTTCTTATTCATCAAACGTATGATATCCATGTGTCTTCGAATTGTTCCCATAAAGTCTGGAATGCTTGCACGTGTTCCTTCGTTGTTCAAGAATGAATCAAGCTAATCAGGCCTTATATAAAAAGAATAAAATGAAAAATATGAGATCATAAAAAATAAAAACGGAAAGGAAAATTATTTGTCAGAAACGGAATTCCTAAAAAAGAAATTTTTCACAATTTTAGTTCGTAAATGGGTATTAAAATTATCATTGTGCCTATGGTGCCACTTGTTCGTAAAAACGTGAGTGCTCATAAATTAGAAGCTCTTAGAAACGAATGTCGATTCGATATATTTTTGCTTATACAGATTCCTTTTGTTGTTTGTTGTTGTCTTGTGCCAGCTAGGCTGACAATATGGAGTACACTGCTCCACTTTTCTTACTGAACCATATTCTTGGTGTGGAGTCCTACTTCCTCAGTACACACATGCCATAGGGACCCGCTTATAGCGTAGGCAACCATTCACAACCCATTCATACAAGCAAAGGACAAAGACAGGATAGACTGAGAGAGAAAGTACATTCATGCCCGAACTGGTATTCCAAGCCAGGACCTCCCTATCCGCAGTTAGCCACTCTGACCACTAGACAGGGTAGGCAGCTTACAAATTTCTGTAACTAATTATAGTTTTACAAAAACTGTAATTGACTGCAAATAATTATTTTATAAAACTATTAGTAACTGCAAATGTAACTAATTACATTTTTACAAAAATAAAATAAATGTTATTTAATTACTTTGATTTTTTAATACTGGAAATATTAATTTCATGAATTGTTTTACAAATATCCGTTAATATGTTGATATCTGAGTTATATAATATCAGCTGCATAAAAATATTTCAATATTTCTTTTTTCAATATTTAAAGTATTTAAAATGTGTTGTTTAAAAAAATTCTTAATTTAAACTCAATTAAAAGAAAAAATCTAAATTGTTTTTGTTATAATTTATTAGTATTTCAACGATTATTTAAATATTAAACTTTCTTCTCACTTTCAAGGATATCATTCTAAGTAAAAACGGATTGTTATAGAAGAATTAATAACTGTAAACTGGTTAGAAACATGTCACTCAGTGTACATCGAATTCGATGTACATGTGTTCTTTTTTTTCGCGCCAAATCTTCAGAAGCATATTTTCTTCAAACTTATCTTTGTTTTCTGCGTCAGATTTACGCCTGCCGAAACAATGAAGAACGAGGAGACGGAATGAATTACTAACTTTTTGTTCTTTTTCTTCCTTGGCGATATAAATCAACCCGAAATCGCGGTAAAAAGATCATTTTGGTATCAACGTACGGAGCGATTTGGAAGGCACATTCGTAAAAAAAAAAAAAACCTTGAAGAAAAAAAACGTTGTTCTGCAGGTGTTTGGAGAAAAACGCTCAGTTTCCAAAAGCTTATATATTTTCTTTTTCATCTTTTCATGTACACCTGCCTTCCCCTCCCTCTTCCACAGTTCCATTCCTCCTCACTGAGGCCCGCGAGCTTACGAAACTCCTGTTGATACAAATGGAAGAGTGCACGGTAAACACGCGAAAAAGCAACACAAAATCGTCTCGATGTGTGCAATGGCTTCTTTGCTTGTGTGTGTGATCAGGTGGTTTTCAATTCCATCTACTTTTGAGGCTACGTTTATTGCTTATACCGTATAATATTCCTTCTTAAATTTATTACTAATTTCTCACCTTTACTTATTTCATGTGTCACATTAAATTTATATAATGTTCTAAATTAGCAATCTAGAACAAATTTAATTCATTAAGTGTACATAATTAAATCGGTGCATATTTAAATTAAAAACATATTTAATATTTTTTCAACAGTGCATGCGTTTGATAACTACATTTAATCCAATTACTATTATTGCAATTATATGTTTTTACATAGCACAAAGCTTTCATTTGAAGGTGACAAAATTAAGGCTTTATCTAACATTCTTAGAGTTTATTTGTATCTAATTATTTTATGAAAACTTTTCACATTGAGTTTATCAAGGAAGTTTTGGTTAAAATTATTTTTTGCAACATTTGTAGTTAATTTAGAATTTAAAGATTCAGTATGTTTTTTTTTTTTTTTATAATTAAGAAATAAATTGTCATTTGAAATTTGCTTTTAATGACAATGTTAAAAATATTCCTGCTATGTAAGCGGAAAGCTTCTTCAATAATCTTAATTAACGTTTAAAGATGTAATTCATATATTTAATTAAAGTTAATTAGCATTAAAATAATAAGTAAAATAAATATTTAATGTAATGCAATAAATTAAATGTGTGTAATTCTTTCACTGTTAAAAAAACTTAATTAATTTAAAATAATAAAATAAACAAAGTGAACATGAATCCCTGAACTAATCAAGTGCATAACTGATTAAAAGTTAACTAAAAAACTAGAATTACACATACTACAAGATTATCTTGTAACAGTATTGACACTTTCTATTATGATTTTTTTATGTCATATTTACCATTTTTATTTTTTATGCAATTAAGAAAAATAGTTTTTGATTATATTTTGCAATTTTAATTAAAATATCTGCATCTTTATTACCTTTTCATAATGAAGTATTTATGTTATATCAGTACAAATACATATGAAGTATTACTTAAAAAAAACATCACTCAATATCGAAATATTTCGATAATAAAAGGAAAAAAAAATGTTTCACTGTATTCCATTTTTATTGTTGATTAATTTGGAGTTTTTAATTGGTTTTCTATTGAAACATAGGACGGTTAGGGCATCAGCCATCCGTCCGGAATGTCTAGGTTTGATTCTCAATGCCTCCAAAGACCCATCGAGTACGTTTGATATGCGTGCTCGTTAAATCTGTGGAATCAAAAGTCCTATGGTCGGTCGTTGAGCAGTTACCATGGGTGTAATGGTCTGGAGAAAATTTCTCCCCCACGTAATCAAAGTCAAAATTGAGAGATTGGGTCCTCTAGTGGTGCCATCCATTGGAGGAGTCTTAGAGCAAAGTCGTACTCTCACCTTCGTAGTGTTCTAGTTATTCGAAAGACGCACCCTGCTGACTTAATTTCGGATAGCAGTCGGCTAGAGAGCTTGACTTGTCCAAGTGTCATAAGTAACAACTATTGAAACATCATCGAAACATTATACTATTTTCAAAGATGAGAAAATGGGAAATTTTATTTCAAATAATGAAAAATTGCATCCCCTTTAAAAATGATACGAATTGACCATTCCGTTATAGAAATTTTTTTTAAAAAAAATTGCAAATTAAATTCAAATAGTGGTTTATTCTCTTGTTATTCAGTTGTAAAATATAAATCAACATTTATTACTCGGCTGCTAGCGTATTATATTTATTTTATCATTTTCTGTGATTAATATGTACCCCAAGTTCCTCATAAATTAAATAAATAAAACATCCAATTTTTATGAGAAACTAAATAGATTTATCCATATTTACAAATTCTATATTTTCTTTGAAAATTCTAAGAGCATGACATATTTCCTGTTGTTGTTGTCTTGTGCCAGCTAGGCTGGCATTATGGGGTGCACTGCTCCACTTTTCCAACTGAACCATATTTAGGTGTGGAGTCCGACTTACTCAGTACACACATGCCATAGGGACCCGTTTATAGGGTAGGCAACCATTCACACCTCATTCATACAAGGAAAGGACAAAGACAGAATAGATAGAGAGAGAAAGTACATTTCTCCCCGAGCCGGGATTCGAACCCAGGATCACCCTATCCGCAGTCAGGCACGCTGACCGCTAAATAAGTTAGGCGACATGGCTATTTTTTTGAAAGATTTATTACTATTAAAGATGACAATATTAAGTATTTAAATAAAAAAATATATTCAGGCAATTTCAATTGTTCTATTTTTTTAAACGATTCCAATTGCTTAATTTTTTGTTTATTTATACTTCATAGTGACATTTATGTTTCAATGCGTAATGGATTTATAGTCATATTGTTAAAAATTAAGAGCATAAATATTGCATAAAATAAAGAGAAAATAAATATTTTTGAGAATCATTTTTTGAAATAGCTTTTTTATATATCAATTTTATATTGTTTTTTTGAAGATTTTTTTTTCTTGTTAAAAATTATTTTGAATACTATTTTGATGGAGGCGATATAAAATATAATTATTGAAAAACAAGTAATAACACGGGATAAACTTGCTTAATCAGTACAAATCTGAATCAAATTTAAAAATAAAGTTAAGTTAAAATTATCTGAAACTTTTTTGTAAAATTGCTAAAAATCCAATATCGTTTCATGATAGCAAATAATAATAATAATAAACTATTTATTGAAATTGAGAGGGGAAATTTAATACTAATATAATATGAAAGTGCTATAAATTATTTTAAAAAAATCTTAAAAGTGACTATTGAAAAGGTACTGTTCAGTAAACAAGATAAAAGCATATTCAGGATATCTGTTAACTGATTGGATTTTTTTCACTCAATGCATTGTCATGTCATTTTATGTCAACATTCTCTAACTAGCGTTCATGTTATTAATTACCTTGTTTACATAAAAGCTGGGAACAAATTTAATATGATTTATTTAATGATTAAAAGCGTAGGTTATATTTTTATGAAAGGGCAATATACCAAATTATTGGATAGCATCTTGGAATTTGTAGCTGTGTGCCCACGATCACTTATATTAAGTAGATTGCAACTCTGATTTAGTCAAAGTAATTTTCTTTTTTTAAATATCTAGCTATGCGAAGTCCGTGTGAAGTGTGTAGGCAGACCGTGGGATATCAGATGGACCTGATAAGTGATGAGTTCTCGTGGGCCTGATTATTTCTTAAACACTCTTTTCGGAACGAAATGGGTGATTGTTGTTTCCATTTGCGATGTTAATCGCGTAGAATAAATGGTTGAGATGAAAACCACTTCTAAGATTTTGAATCGAGAAAAATTATGGCTATTAACGCCATTCATGATGATAAAAGTCTGCCTATAAATATTGTTTCCAATATATTTTCACACTACACCAATGCACCAAAAGATTAAACTGTCATATTAAAGCATAGAATTACTTTTAAAATTATTAGTCACAAAGGGGCCGATTCTTTTAAATTAACTAAAAAATGTTAGCAGTTTAAATATAGATATTAATATTTTTTATTTTATCTAATAGTAAAATAGATTTATTTATTTTATTTACATTGTATTTGAGGTAAAATTCTTAACTTTTACCTATGAACTTCATAAATATGTTAGATATAATTTCAAAATCTTTATAACCACCTCGTATAAATGTCACTATCTGCTCAACCAAAATATTTATAGTTGAAACTTTAGAGTAAAGACGCTTTCTTCATGAAAATAATTATATTTTCTACCTTTTTTTCTCCGAAAAAATTCTATTTACTTAAAAATGTCTCAAAAGGTTGAGTTACATTTTTGATAGAATATTTATACTTTAAAAACATTTATATAACTATTGATATTTTATTTTTTCACATTTTTGCTATTTATTTTTCACTAAGTATTGTAAACCTGTTTTCTCCTTATCGAACATCCATTTGTAAGTATAGAAAAATAAAATATCTGATTTTATACAAACTATTATCACAAAGACACGTTAAATCATTTCGTTGTGGCTTTAGTGAAAAAAATTTAAAACTAAACGCAAAAACTGATTGGCAATAAGAATTTGAGAAATTTTTACATTTTCGTTTGAATTTCTTTTTCATTTTCAAAAAAAAAAATCATTCTAATCATATTACTTAGAAACTGTTTTTCTTTCAACATATACTGTTACATTCATTCAAAAAAATGTACCATTATTAAAAAGCGCATCTTTGTGATTTGTATTTTCATTTGAAAAATCCCCGGCAGCAATATATAGCCGGAGTTACATTTAACTTTGATTAAGAACTACTTGTGTGACTAATGAAAACAGCCTTAGTTTCAAGCTTAAAAGTATTGAAGAAGTAGTTTTATCCATTGGCCAACAAGCTGGTCTTTTCATCTATCAAGTTCTATGCTCCATCAATATAATCTTGAGGTGTTACTCTGGGTCCTGAAATAAATATAAAATATTTTATTACCTAAAATGGATATTTAAGTATATGATGAAATGAAAGTTCTATGATATAGTTTTAGAGATTAATGAAGTAACTGTTGCATTCAGTTTCATATCTGCCAACCTTGGAAGGGAAAAAAATCTAGATTCCACTGATTTTGAGGAAAAAAATCAGGAGATACTACTAGCGACATTTTTGGTTGAAACAGAATACTTAAAACGGTAGTACCACAAAAGGGTAATTTTACTTTTTAGATTATACATTCTGAGAATGATTTTAAGCATATTTTGTGTTAATCTTAATATTTTGATAAAATATTCACCAACCTCATAAAAGAACTATATATGCAAAATAAAATAAAATATATTACATGTAAAAAAAATAAACATCAGCGTTTATGTCCCAATATTTATTTCATAGGACAACGCTTACTACACTAGAGCAATTTTTATAAAAGTATTAAATTTATAAAATTACATTAAGACATAAAATACATTACTGAATAAATTTAATTCAGTGACAAATACTTCTAAGAATATAGAAATTATCAAATACTTTGTCCATAAAAAACACAATACATTTCAATTCAAATAACTCGTGGCTATTTATTTTTTTCATACGTTGCTGGCTTAGCAATTTTTAGAAATGAATTGGTAAACTGCTGTTCAAAACATTTTTCTCATTTTTAAAATATATCTATAATTAAACTTTCTAAATTTTCAGCAGAAAATGATGATCTGCATTCATTATATATATATATATATATATATATATATATATATATATATATATATATATATATATATATATATATATATATATATGACTGAACACTCATTTACATTTTACATTAGAATGTGGAATAGTAAAAATTGTAAGCATAAACTGGGAAATATTGGAAAACATTTTTTGTTTAAACTTATTCTTCTCATTTCCAACAAGATGCATTGTACATCTGTTCTTGGTTCATCCAGCATTTCTTTTGAGAGGACAGTACTTTGTAATTTTGAATGTTTAAGCAGCCAAAACAACTCAATATACTTTTTTCCGGCAAAAATTTCATGTTTAGAGGTTTTTCACTGAAATTGCCAAAAACCAGTAGATTTTTATACATTATCGGGAAATCGGGAGAAATGATAAAAAAAAATCAGGAATTTCCCGATAGAATCAGTAGAGTTGGCACCTATGCAGTTTTAATTTGATATTCCAGTAACATTGCTATCTTTATTATAATTTCTTTTGTTGTGCGATTTGAATTGTAAATGACTGTTTAATGTTTACATTTTATGGATAATTATCGACTGCCTAAAATGAAACTTCTATTTGACATGGAATACGATCACTAATCAACAAAATAATTTCCTTACTGAAGAAATCCGCGAGAATAAAATATTAATTCTAGAAATTTGCCATAGTACAGTACATGAGTCATGAGATTTCGTGCCTAATTAAAATTCTATATCGTCTCCCGTCCAGCAATAAAAATGTATCAATGGGTCCTTAGATCAGCAAAACAGGTTAGATATTCAAATTAACCATATTTAAACTTTCTTACTGGGTTTGACAACCAAAGAGTTTCAGGGCGAAGTAAAAGGAAGCATTTTGTTACAATGAAACAAGAAAATTGGTCCAGAAATCCAAGATTTGCTCTCTGGAGAGCCACAAAATCTGAAAATTAATTTGTTTGGGAAAGGTAAAAATCTACAGATTTATTATAATTACAGAAGTATTTGAAAGTGAAACCGAGCGCAGATTTGAATCGACTAACAGAGTCATGTGATTTCACACTAAAAAAACGATTGGCGAAGAGAACGCTTGCTCAGCAATTTTTAAAAGTATGAAATTATTATCTAGAGCAAATTTAGAATAAACGCAATATTTTATTTACTATGTTATAAAATTACAGATAATTTTATCTAAAAAAGCTATAGAACTTGTGCTGTATCTTTATTGCTCTTTACTTTTGACCGTGTTACAATACTTTATTTTATGATACAAAATTATTCATACATCAAATTTAATGACTCAATTCCGCGATAGTGGAAAATGTGGTTCGAAGTTCTCAATGACATAAAAAAGTAGATGAAATTCTAAACTTATAATAAAAAACAAACAAAGTATAAGATTTTTTATAAAAATGACTTGTTTCATTAGATAAATAGATGTCAACATTAAAAATCCAAATGTTATCGAGGAATTCATAGGAACTAATCATAGATTATAATAAAAAATTTTCTTCTACTTCAAATGTTTTTGTGATGCTTAATATCACCAATACTTATGACTAAAGTGGACAAGAATATTGAAAATTCTAAATCAATGTTATTTCATGTTCTATTCTTAATGAGGAGAAAATCCGAGTAGTTTAAGTGTAATGACATATTCCTTATAAATTTATATTCATTCAGTTTTTGATTTTACAATAAATGTTATACAAATAATTTCTTTTTAATATGAACTGTTTCAAAAGTAATAATTATATATGGATTCACATGTGCAGTAGAAATTAATTACAAAAAAATTCTCAAAATATAATTATATATTTTAATTTACTTTGGAAAATATAAGATAGCTATGTTGATTTTCATTAAATCTTGAAAACAGTATTTTGCTTAAAAGACTTTTTTTAAGAATTTGATTTATAACTTAAGGTGACAAAATAAATGTGAAATATTAAAATAGATAATTCAGAGTTTTTTTTTCTTATGAGAGAGATTTATTTATTTTATTGTCTGCACCCTTTTAAATGTGTTCACCCTTTTAAATTTTCGATATTTATTGACGTTCTGCTGTTGTTTAGATATGGACCTTTCTTTGACAATTTTCTTCCTAGGCTAAGCAGTATTTAATGCTTATTTCATGATAATCTGCTTTGATGTCTAGAGGCTTTAAAATTAAATACTCCTTATGCATAAAATTTAATTTTACTGCAAGCTCTTAAAGGGTATTATTCAATAATAAAGCTTGTATTTTGAATTAAAATCATAAACATTTGTGTTTTAACAAAAACTTTTTGTGTTTATAGTGTGACAAGCAATATATGTTATTAAAGTATAATTAAAATGGAAAACTAATAAACGCGAAAACTAATAAAAACTAATAAATAAAAAGGAAACTAATAAAAAAATATGGAAAACTAAAAACTAATAAAAATTTAAAATAAAATTTTTAAAGAATTAAATTTTGTTACAAATAACTTATTTCCGCTTTATAATTTAGTTCATTATTATTATCGATAACATCTTGTATGTACTAAATTTAGAATTTAATCTTTATAAATTAATTATCATTTTATAAAAAAATGATAATTAAATTAATTATTCAGTGTGATATGGTTTTATTTATGGAAAACAAATCAAGATATCCGTAATAAATAAAACTTATGGAAAACAATTCCGTAATAAATATTTAATGTTTTGTTTATTCATTGTTAAAATAAGTAACAACATTTTAATTATAAAAAAAATCCTATTCTATCACTATACCTATTAATGTTCCTTGACATCTTCTTAATATCAGAACTGTTATTGCTATATTCCCAAAAGCCGTGCCTGGGGACAGTGAAGTAGCCACGCGTAAATAAAACAACGTTATGTGCCACCTGGTGTAAAATTGCGGAGTTAGAATTCGTATCTCTAAACGAAACGATGCAGAGGAAAAGTGATTTACAAAATTATCGAGCATCATCGATTAAGTACGAAAAAATACTTTGTGAACATTAATGCAAAGAATAGAATAGTTAAAACTCACAGTTGTGCTTTTTCGTGATTTCTTACAATGAGTGAGAAAACGATTTGAGAAAGAAAATTACTAGTTATAACAATATATCTTTTTTGAGACGTAACGTCTCACCGTCAGTTGTAATGCACATTTCGATACTCCTTTGAATGTAACGTCGCTCACGTTGGAGAATATTGTACGACACTTTTACGCCAGCATTTTGCAATGCACCCTTCAAGGTACTGCAATCTTTGAGGAGGAGTCCCATACGCCTGCTGTTTCAGGTACCCTCACAGGAAAAAGTTCAGTGGAGTTAGATCAGGCGAATGTGGAGGCCAATCTTCGATACCGCGGTATACCTAATTATTATATTCAGAATTTTGACGAAATACTGTTTCCCTGGAGATGTTTTGTGAGCAAACGTCCCGCCATGTTGAAACTATTGTTTCCTAAGAATGAAACACGGCAATTTTTCCACAGTGTCAAGTATTACATTCTGTAGTAATAATAAATATCGTGCCATGGTTAACACTCCGTAATAAATATTAGTCTGATAAGATTGTTATCGTATATTACACATTAATTTTATTTATAAACCGCATTTGATGTCGAACGTCATACATACACAGCGGTGTAGGAGAGCCCTGGGCTGTACTCTTAAGTTAACAGGTTTGAAATACTATCACATCAGCAAGTGCCTCGTAATTTTGAACCATGGTCATGTGACGAAGTCACACCTGGGCTGGCACCCTCCTCTATAAATCTACGTCACACCAGCGGTTTGGTTTGGTTTGTCTGTCGCTCAACGGTCATTTTTTGCACACGAGGGCTAATTAGACCGGGACCTACGGTTTAAAGTGGATTCCGAACCACTACAAACATCCATGCCCAAGGTGGGATTCGAACCCACGAACTGTTGAACCGAAGGCGAGAGCGCTAACCATTCGGCTGCCAGCTCGGCGTCACACCAGCGGAGGGACTTTGGACGTTACATATTAAAGTGGACATGTCCCCGACCCACGGAGCTCCAGGAACCCAGTGAGGGAAAGTACAGTGGGGTCACCCTCCCAATCACTGCCCTCTAGCCAAATGATGCTTCGCTTTGCTGATCTTAACTGGAAGCGGCGTGAAGCTACTGAGCCACTAGAGCTCTAATGTCGAACGTCAAAAAAACAATTGAGATTTGCCAGCGCTTAGAAAATGGAGTTTTACTTATCGTGCTCACCACCTTGCGAAAAGCATACTTCAACCGTCCACACCATAGTTGTCAAGAATGTTGGCTGCAGATCTGTTTGATGCATGACGAAGACGCAGCTTGCATAGAATCCTCTGGCATCCCCTTCCAGTAAAACCTATTAAATCATTGGTCGGCATGGATGAGCTCTTAATTCACTTAGGAATTTCCAAACCTGGCTATTAAAGAGGCCATAGTGTTGACTGATCTCGCTTGGGCTTCATTTCAGATATCCAAGGATGTATGTTAATATTCCAACCAGTTGAACTTCCCGTCCTACATTAACTGGTCTCTCAGATCGAACCTCGACTAGTCCAGCAGCCTGTCATCCTTTAAGCATTTTACAATAGTATGGTTTGGTGAGAAGAAAGTTTTCTCGGAAAAAATTGCGATTTGGAAAAATGATGATATTTAGTTAGCTTTGTTGAAAATTCTGTTTTGTTTCATGAAATGAGATTTCCCATGTAGATCAGAAAAAAATAAAACCACTCAGATGTGGAACATTTGAAAATTTTGTCTTCAGTTTATGAAATTATTAAGTCGGGGTTTCTTTCATTCTCAATTTAATATATTTCCGATTGGCAGGCTATTGGGAAAACCGAATACACGTTCGCTCCAGAAGGCATATTTCAAAATAAATAAATAAAATAATAATAATTATATATGTAAAAAAACTAATGTTAGGAGGTAGGAGGAAGAGGAATCCGATGATAATGTACAGATTTTTCTCTATCTGCACCGTTTTAGAGAAAGATAGCAATTTTAAAAGAGAAGAAAGAACCATATACCCTTCCGTTTTGAAAGCCTTTCCAGAACAGTGTCTAATTACGGTATAAGAAAACTTCAGGAGTGAGTTCTCTTCATAGTCAATTAAAGTTTAAGTTAATAACAAAAGCTGTTATCTATATATATAGATATATATAAATTTTGAAATAAAACATATCCTATAAATTAACCGGAGATCCTTATCCTGCTATATGCATTCTGTTGAGCGAGTCTCAAATCAACCACGGACAAAAATTTGCAGTACACGCAGAATAAGATTATTTATATAGCTTTTATGTATCGTTATTAGATTTTATAAATGCTAGGAAAATTGTATTTTTGTGATTGCGAATCCTGAAAGATTTCAAAATCCCTTACGTCAAAAGAATTCATAAGAAAAATTAAGATTCGCGAAACATTCTTTTTACACAAAAAAAAAAATTGATGGAAGTAATTTAAAATTGTTAATAATAATAATCTAAGAGAAATTAAAAATCAGTTTGAACTTATTCAAAAAAATTCAGATGGAAATTTGCAATCAACCATTATTAAAATTGCATTATGGATAATTTCACTAATTAAGTTTTCATTTGGTCATAAAATAATGTGAAATATGTATCACAGTTTTCTTCTTCGATTACTTATATTTATCATCGAAACAAAAAGTGGACCATTCAAAGTCAGTTTTTACGAAAAAAACTTAATTTAACATTAAATTTTTCATAGAAATAATTCCCTAATAAGTCATTTTTAGTCGTTTTAAATGAAGCGCAGAGTAAAATTCAATGTTTCATTGATAAGATATTATGTCACTGTAAATTAAAATGTTATATTATATTCAATGAAAAGTAAGTTAAAGATAAATGTTTTAAATGATTGATATTATGCTGGGGATGCTAGTAAATTTATCATCTTCAAAATTCCCACTTAACAAAATTCGAGTTTTTAAGTCTTTCCTGTACGAGTTTTTAAGTCTTTCCTGTATTTTTAAGTCTTTCCCAGAATTCAAGTGACCCATTTTTAAATTTTATGATCGATAAAAATCACCGCAAGTTATTACCAAATTAAGGATATTATTTTTTTATCAAAATCTTCGGAAGACAACGTCAATTAGCTATGAAGAAAAAGGAAGACATTTTAGAAAAAGAATGAAATGTAAATTATTTCACCTGTTAACTGTTAC
This sequence comes from Latrodectus hesperus, assembly GCA_037975125.1. Classification (NCBI taxonomy): domain Eukaryota; kingdom Metazoa; phylum Arthropoda; class Arachnida; order Araneae; family Theridiidae; genus Latrodectus; species Latrodectus hesperus. The sequence continues at coordinate 34,090,820 of CM075855.1, forward strand.
CCCACAAAGTATTTTAATTTTCTTGTATTGCATCAAAAGGGCGTTTTAAAGCCTTTTAGCTACGTAGATGGGATGAGGAAGTCCAATAAATCTTAAGTTTCTTCCTTTTTCTTGTGTGAACTGCCTTTTGCATTCCTGAGGTCATTAGGTTTTTTTTTTTTTTTTTTTTATTTATTTTTTTATTGCTCTATTTTTATTTTAATTTATTATTATTATTTAATGAATAACAGTATATACATTAAAAATATGAAATTCAAGAACGAATGTAATTTATGAGCACGTATTAAGTTGTGTTACCCAGTTTGGAAAAATTTAATGCAAATTTTTTTCCGATTATCATATTCAAAGAAAAGAAGAGCTCTTTTTCTAAACAAGCAATTTAAAACATTTCGAGTAAGAAATTACGGGCTTATTTGGAACCTTATACCAAATACAATGGTTTTGTGGTTTATTATATCAAGATTTATTAATTTTCTAATTTCATTAAAAATATAAAGCACATCTTAAAATTTCGTCCCTATTATTAGAGTACTATCGTTTTATTTTGAAAAAATTATTTTATACATTGATTGTTAAATTCTCACATTAATAGGCATTCATCTCCAATTTTTTACAAATTACCATAAGATGTATATAACTAAACATATATAATATTAATATATATGATTGAAATAATTGAGAAAAAAGAATAAATAGGATAACTGCTACTTATTCTTAGATATTCTATCTGAATTATGTTATCTTGGAGTAAGTAATTATTCAGAACATAAAAATGGTGTCAATATTCTCTTAGAGAAAATTTTCGTATAATGCATATCAGTATACTAACAACAGCCTGAAATATTGTTTTAGTACCATAAATGTGTATTAATATTCTGCCAAATAAAAAATAATATGAATAAGAATAACAGTTTTTTACACGTAAAAAAAAGAATGTTCGAATATTCAAGTAAATTTTAAAAATTGGAACCGAAGAAAAAAATTTATATCCATTTATCAATAAGCGGATATTTTCAAAATAGTGATTATTGCTATGAATTGTCCCATTTGAAAATTTTAAAAATAATATTCATTGAAAAATAAAAGGGAAAAAATAAAAGGGATAAAAAAGTGTATGAAATACAACAACAGAAAAGGTTTTTATATCGAATGAAAAAATAAAATGAAATTAACAAATTTTTTCTAGAATTCTTGATAAATGCTTCAGAAAGATATTAATTTTTTGAATTTTTCAGATTATTTAAATTGTGTGTTTTTATTAATTTATCTATTTTGTGTATTAAACACTGCCCGACATTGAAAATGCAACACCAAGAAGGAGTTGCCAGAAAGTGACGAAACTCTGAAAACAGAGAGAAACAGCAAAGAAGAATAAGTGATTTGTATTTCAAAATGATATCCATAAAACAGAGAAAAGAGGGTTGGGTCAACAGGTTGCAGGACCACCATGGATGGGGATACACGATGCAACAAGCTTAGGCACAGAGTCAGTGAGACAAATGATGGCGTCCAGAGGAATATCTCTCTATTCCCTGTCAACCATTTGCCAAATTGCGTCTTTTGAAGCTGGCAGTGGTAGGGTCTGCAAAAGACGTCGAATCATATCCCAAACGTGTTCGATTGGTGAGAGATCTAGCGAACACGATGACCAGGAAAGCAGATATATACCTTGTAGGGTATATTCACTATGCGAACAGTCTGGCATTATCCTGCTGATAAAGGGCATTGGGCACCCTCTGAAAGCGGGGGAGTGTCATCGGCTGTAGCATTTAATGAATCCACTTAACATTAGGCTGTCATAGTGTCGTGAATACGAACTAAAAGTGACCTGGAATCGTACGCAATAACGCTCCAAACTATGATGGCACGTTGTCGCTCGGTGGGGTGTTCCACATTTACTGCAGGATGGAACCTGTCTCCACGTCGATGCCCCACTCGTAAGCGGCGACTATCACTGAAGAAATAGAAGATTGACTCACCTGAGAAGACGATCCTGTGCCACTCCGTCATCCACATCATTCTAATCCGGTACCATTTCTGATGTTGTCGTCTATAATGTGGGGTCAATGGCAGTCTTCTTAACGCACACCATGAGCTCAGGCCACTAGCAACCAATCGACGGCAAACGGTTCAGCTGCCACTCGTAAACTCGTTTGTCTGCTGGAACTGACTCTGTCGTCGATGGCATGTCATTCTCTGCAATTACATTCCTTAGGACAAGAACAAACTTTTAACGATTATTTTCCAAGCATCAATAGCGGTGCGAATGTTTTCCACTCTGCCAGTTCCTCACCTTATATCTTATCCTACGTGCGTTGGAGAGCAACGCATTTCACGTCATTTGCATAACTCAGTAAGGTGTGTCTACCCTAAAATTTGCATAATTTTCTGGCCACTCTTTCTTGGTATTGCATTTTCAGTGTTGGGTAATGTATATATAAAATATTCATTTGGCAATAAATATCCATTAATAATATCATTTCTGCGAGTAAAATTGAAAAATAAGTTACGTAAGTATCAAAAGTTTCGATTTTCTTGACATTATATATTATATATAATGTCAAGAATTTTGATATTTACGTAAATTATTTTTCAGTTTTACTCACTGAAATGATTATTAATAGATATTTATTGCCAATTTTTAGTTATTCACAAAATTCTTAAAAGCAACAACGTATATGTATGTGTGATTATACGTCCACTTATTTAAATAAAATACAAATGGCTATATAAATCGATATAGAAGAATAATATATAAGTGTATGTTAGACTGTAAATGTGTGTGATCTTATTTTAATGATTTAGTTTTAGACGAAAGCAAAATGCTTGCGCTCTGAAGTTGGATACTTACGAGGTTCTACAAGTAGCCACTGTTTTGGACACGGTACTTGTTGCTGATTTCAAGAATTGCTGTCTCTGGCTTTGTCATATCAATTTGATGACTCTTTGAGTCTGTGACAGGTAATTTATTGTGCTTTCATCTGGAAGAAAATATAGGATACTTGATTTATTATCTAGTCACATAGACAAATGCAAAATATGATAGATAGGCAAAACATTCGAAATGTTTTCACTTAACAACACATATCAAAGTTATTGCTTATAATAAGATGTGTTTTGATCATTCGAGTCTATATATTTATTGGCTATGATTTGTTAATACTGCCTTTCTTTAAATTTTTTTTAGAAAGTATAAAAGTAAACAAGCTCCTATTGAATAAAGAGAATCATAAAATTTGCGGAAGTAATGTGTATCTAAGATCAAATGTATGATGTACTGTGACGTAGCTAGAATTCTAAGCCTTTGTCACTTTGATATTTCTCAAAGAAATGAAACACGAGCTATAAAGTATTTTCAACAATGGAAACACGAGTGTGAGGCTATAATTTCGAAGATACTTCTTTCTTAAGAAAAATAGCTGCAGATGCATTATGTTTCCTACTTTTACCTGACAAAAAGAACAATGTAATATGTTTCAATGCAAGTAAAACAAATTTAACATATTCTAGCATAAGTCTAAAGTATGAGGATAAGAAACTGTATTCAAATTTATATACATGAATAATATTGACAGTTCCAGGAATTCTTATTTTTCTAAAAGTCTCCAATTTCAACCCTGAAGAAATTTTATCCCAAAATTTCTTCAGAATATTTTAATTTTTCTTCTAAATAAAGTATTTTCTAAATTAGGAATAGTGATGTAACTGTATAAATTTATATTTTTTCTGCATTATTTAAATGTTTAGCATAATAAATTTATTTAAAAATATGGTATTTTAGTCTCATTAATCATTTTGAAAAAAATAAACAATAAATATAAAAAATAAATAATAAAATTTTTTTAAAAAAATCTAATATATAGGTATTATACATCAGATAATTTGCATAACAATTTTATTTATTTATTATTTTTGTTGGTGATACAAACAGTATAAATTTGGAAGTTCCTTTGTGTTGTTTTTATTACAGATCTAAAATCAGTGACACGATAGCTGATATGGGGGCCAAGGCCTGCAATGCCCAATTCTGTTTCCCTGACTGATGGCCCCGAGTTGCTAAGCATGCTTCCCGGTTAGATGGTCCACCAAACCAACGCCTCCTAGACTATTTCGGTGTGACGCCTAACGCCAGTGTTTAGTTCCTAAGCATACTTGGTACTCACTCTTATCGACCCACTAAATGGCTGAGTCGATCTGGACCAGCCCGAGGATCATAAGCCGTACTTGTGCCTAGGGAGCGCTAGGCCACCGGGCTTCAATTTTATAATTTCATAGAATATTAAAACATAATAACGAACAGTTGGTTAAATTGTGTGTGTGCATATATTATTCTCATTATCAAATAAGAGTTATAACTGATAATTTAAAATCTGAGTTTTCCTGAATAACCTCAAAGGTTTTAACTAAATTTGTTTTTTATAATTATCCTGAATCTGTTGATTAATTTAAATATATCGTTAGATTAAATTATGAACTAATTTTAATTATTTTTTTGTAAAATAATTTATTATTTTGTTACATATTGTTAAATAATTCTTATTTTTTTGTATATTGTAGCTAGTTTCGTTATGTTACATTTTGATTATTTCAAAATATTTTTATTCATATTTTATCGCCACAGACTCAGCATTAAAGAATGCAATATCGAAAATTTATTTCGCGCTGTCACCGAATTCAACTTCTCAAAGTTTTGCCACTTATGGGTAAATGTTAAAAATGTTATTGGCTTATATTGTGATGTAAAACATGTATCGAGAATATTAAAATAATATTTTGTATACTTTTTAATTTTTTATACAATTATTTTAATGTCTCCTGGTTTACGAAGAATAAAAAGAAATTTGCAACTTTAAAAAGTAAGTATAATATATATATATATATTATAATATATATATATATGTATATATATATATATATATATATATATATATATATATATATATATAATATATATATATATATATATTTTAATAAAATTACTTTTTAATATATAAATAATACTCGATTTGTGTTTGAAACTGAATCACTATGAAAATATTTATGAGATATGAAAATATGAGATATTTAAAAATATAAATTATTCGTTAAATGAGAGCAGTTTTTTTAAAATATAAAATTCGTTCAACTTTGAAACAGTTTCTTTTCTTTCAAATTATATAGTGAAAAATATAAAATCTTAAATTTTTATAATTTTCACTATATAAGCTTTAATTATCCCAGATATTTGCATTAATGAATTAAAATTTATTATTTAATTTAATTAATATACCATATTCTCTTAAAAATCTCACAAAAATTTCTTGAAATTTTTAACTTTGTTTAATTTTTTAAAATTTTACTTGGAGTGTTAATAATACGCATGAAAGTAGTTTATTTAAAAAAAAATTCAGTTTATAAACACACAATTTTTATAATATTTAAATTACTCTATAATTATATGAATATATTGATATATACAGACTAATAAATAATTTTAGGAATTATTAGCAAATTACATGCGGAAAGTTGGTACTTATTCGAATATTGTTTTAGCTAGGTAAAAAGAAATCGGCTTATATAAATACCAAGTAAATTTATGGTTTTAATTTCAATGTGTATAAAAACAAGCAACTTTTTATAATACAAGGGTGAATTCCTATGTCCTGGCTTAGTATGGCATGGCTAAAGCATCATCCTTTGGAAAAAAAAATCAAAATTCATAAAGCTTCTTATTTTCATTTAATATTTCTCCTAAGGGTCCTTCTTTTAAAGACCAAAATAAAAAGTTGTTCATCCAATATGTGAAATAAGGGAAATATTACTTTGAAGAATATTGTTTGTGAAGGATTCGAATTTTTCCTCGTAATTGGTTAAAACATCGCATCGCCAAAACACTTTTCTTTTAAGTCAATTATTTCCACAAAATGATTATAACATTGGTGCAGGAGGTCAGATACTATTCGGCAGAGGGTGGGGTAAAAAGGGCGTTTTTCTGTCAGAATATTCACTAGCATCGTGAAGTTTCTAGCAGCAGCTTCAAATCAAACGCGGGAAGAATAGGGGGAAAATCACTTTCCGAGAAACAAGCTCATAACTTTCATTTCGGCTGGAACTTTTTTCTCATTAGGAAAGTTGTCAGAAAAACGAAACTTCTTTCCCACCTTCCCTCCTTAATCACGTGGTTTCAATCGGCTCCACCTCCTTTTTTTTTTTACCCAAATTCCCCTTCAGTGGGCCCCGAGCGAAACTAGTTCGGTGTGGCGCACAAAAATAAATGACAGGATCCCGTGTTTAATTTGGTCGATTAAGTGTCGATTAATTTTGAGGCGCCCCCGTGTGGTTACCGTGAAGTCGGATGTTAAAGATGACCTGTCATTTGGTAGAGGTGACTGGGCAGAAAACGCTTTGTTTAGTGAAATTGAAGATAACGATTCATCACTTCTTTTATTAAAACAACTCATGAAGTTATAAATATGTATTTTTAGAAAGTATCATCTTGTTATGATTTCATCAAACAATAACTGTTGATTAATTTTTATAGTAAATAATCAAGGTACTATTATTTCGGAAGAAAGTATTTTTCCTTTAAAATATTCATGAGATAATTATGATAGGGCAAAATGTTATTGATTCGTAAAAGATTAGAAAAAAAAATAAATGCAAAATTTTTGGTTTTTATCTCTTTATAGCAATAAAAATTGATGCAATTTAATACTTAATTTTTTTTTTTGCTGTACTCTCAATTTCTGTTGTCATATTTTGATTTTATGGCTTCATTAGTAAATATTTAACACTTGGAATGGCAATCTTGTTATAATAATCTGGAGTATTGCTTATAAAGTTTATAGAATCAATTTTTTGCCGTTTTCATTATAATTTTATTCTTTATTTTATTTATTTATTAACTTTTTTTTAAATAAAAATATGCTTACATGAAAATGATTGTGTTTGGTAAACATAAAGTCGATTTAATTATTTTGCTTATTATAAATTCGTTTATCAATGAGGTATAATAATAAACACTTAATTTTCTTATCTTATAATTATGATTTTGAAATGTTTCAATGTCGATCTGAATTTTTTCCGATATATACTCTGATATTGTCTAAAATTGTATATATTGGCTTTGAGAGTTTTATCTCATACCATCATTAATTTATTTTTCTTCATCAAAGGAAGAGCCATTCCTTATTTTAAAATCATTTTAAAACAATATATTCAGTTAATTAAGCTTAAGGTATACCGCGTTCTTTAGATCAAAAGATAATGATTTCAATTTTAATTCTTGTTTAGGTCATCGTATAGAAGAACTTAAACATGTGAGCTAATTAGTCTTATCGAGCCCAAGATAATGGTGACGTTATAATACTTACTAGTTCGCAGTTCAGTACAATGTTTAAAATAACAAATTTTATTCTGTTACCTTTGCGTATAGCTTAAGTTGTACTCTAAATACACAAATACGTTATTTGTTGAGCTTTAGAATGTCCTTTATCATAAGCGAAAATACTTTTAAGGACGTATTAAAAAAGGAATGATACTTTTGTATCATTCCTTTTCTAAATGTGTGTAAAATATTCCTTTAGTTTTGACGGAAAAAATAAAAAAAAAAATTCTTACTTATGTGTTTTTATAAATATTATCAGATCAATATTATTATTCTTTTAATAAATTCATAGCTAAAATATATTATTTTAAAAGTGGTAAAAATAATACATAAAACAAAAGAAAATTCGCAGAGTAATTGACGGAATTAAATTGCAATTTTTCGTTTCGGTATAATAATTTTCATATTTATTATCTAAAATCAAAAGTCTTTTTGGCATCATTATTTTGATTTAATATTTTTTGAATTTTGATCCTTCTGAATAAGCTGCACAATGGGTATCGAAGTTTGGCGAGAGTAACATAGCTATTGGTGATGATCTTCTGAACTTTAAAGATGGATCCGAATGCAGTAAACTTGTAATGATATTAGGACCTCCTAGTTTAATGTACATTGGAACTATCAAATGAATGCAGTTTGATAAATTGCAATTAAAAACTTTCTATCTTCCAGTCATTAATATGGTGCTTTACCATTATAACTAACACTGTAATTTCTCTATTAGTATAAGTCGATAATAGTCAAATGATAAAATTATTTGTCCCGATTTATTTATCTTTAAATATTTCATATATTACAAACTGAATAAGTATGAAATCTAGAAAGCATCAAATAATATTCGCAGAAGTTTCCTATGTAATTGTAATGCATTCTTAAAATGAAAATGAAAATTTGCAGGAATAGAAATTCTTGATGACATTTTTATTAATTTTGTTTTATACTAGAGTATTTAATTCACTTACTATGTGCGATGGATATATATAGTTTAAACATTATATTCTGAAGTTCAAACATGATCAGAAATATAATGGCTATCAATGCTACTGCGTTGATTGTAACACAGCGGACAATCTAAAATTGAAAGATAAAGTACAGTAGAACTTCAATTATTCGAATCAATTGGGTCCCGAGGCCATTCGGATAATCAAAAATTTGGATAATAGAGTTTTTTCAAAAAAAAAGGTCTATTTTAATTATCGTAATTTGAAAATAGGAGAAGAACTACACATATTTTAAAAAACTTTTAATCAATTAAATGAAAATGCAATATTTTTATATATTAAGGTACAAGTACTGTACATTAATACAGTTTGTATGTGCTGTGCTAAAAATGAAAGTCATTGCTTGCTGAACATCTTGATTAGAGTAAGCTGCTTTACTGTCTTCATCTGTTTTCGGGCAGCCAAGTCACTCATCTACTTGACAGTGAGAATTTGCAACTGGTTAAACTTGGGCTGATGCTCTATCTACTTCAAAGCAGTTTCAAAGCTGGCAAATGCTTCACTAGCTTATGGCCCCTTGTATGCTTCAACTTGGACATTTAAAGTCATTTTCTTAATATAATAAATAAAATTACCATCATTTGCAGTTTAAAATCTAGGGTCTTACTCATAACCCATTCTTCCATATCTTTAGCACTAACTTCTGAATATCCAGGAATTTTCAAAAGAATGCTTTTGAATTTCTCACACAAGTGACACGTCTCTCTGTCATTCAGATTTTCTCCCTCCTCTTTTACCTTTCCTTTTCTTGAGCTTTTTCCTTTTCTCATTCTCCTTCTTTTCTTCAGTCTAGTTTATTTTTTTCTGAAATTCTGAAAACGATTCAGATAATCGGCGATTCGGAGAGCTGGGGTTCTACTGTAATTTGAACATCCGCCACTTGCATTTGGAGTGGATTTTTCATAGATAGTAAGCACCTTCCTATCATAGATAGCAACTCGGAAAATTCCCAAGCACATCCACTTTAAAGACATCCACTTCAACACAAGAAAATCGAAACTTCTAGATCAGTACATATAATGATGGATAAATATGCATTAAACCGAAAACAGGACAATCCATTTCGAACTTATTTTATTGCGTGATTTTTAAAGACATCCACTTTAACACAATAATTACAGTACTTCTACAAAGTAATATCAAAACGCTTAGATTTGCTTAAAGTTTTGGATTGTTTGCAAAGTATTGGAATTTTTTAATTGAACGACTTTCATACATAAAAGATGAAAATTGAGAAATGTATATTAATAACTTTAAAATAGTAAAGGAGGTTTGTTTTTGAAGATCAAAAAGAATATAAGGATATTTGAATGGAATAAAACGTACTAATATTTTCTAAATTAAGTATATTAATATCAAATGTCAAAATGATTTTTCTTTAACTAAATTAGCCTATCTAAATGCAAATATGTGTTGAATATGTGTATGAAGAAAAATTATGAAAGTTATGTCAATCCACTTCTACTGGCATTTCCAATCTTATGTCACACTTTCGTTCTCCCTAAATGAAATGGAAAATATAACAAATATAATGTCGTTTAAAGCTCGATTTAAACCTAAAATATAATGTTTAATTATTTGCAAATATAGAAAGTTTTTCTAAAGATCATTAGGCTCAACCCTTTTATTATTTACTAATTAGAGAAAATAGAAAAAAATGTTATGGATTTGTACTAACGTGTATATTATTGTAAAATACAAATAAAAAAATGTATAAAATTGTCTTAAATACATTGCGTCATATCATCACTTGTTCTTATGATATTTTTTGAAAAAATTGTGATTTATTATCCATTATGGAAATGAGAGGAAGTTTATGATCATTGTTCTGTTGAAAGTATAGTTCAGACGAATAAAATACATTTAGAATACAGCGCATTACATATCACCCTTCTAGATCAGAAATTCCAGTTTTTATCTGAAATATTCTAAAAATTTCCACAGTCTGAAATCTTATCTCCGTCATCTATTGACAAGATGAAGCATTATCAAGCCCCTCATGGAACGAACCCCCAAACTAGTGGGTCAAGGGGAGGTCAAGGATTACAAAACTGGTCCCTTCGCCTTCCCCTTCTCTCGAGAAGGAAAAAAACCCCGTCCACAACAGCTAGAAACATGAATTTAAAAATAAAAACGGAAAAAAGATGAAAGATAGTCGAGAAAAAGCATGGGGTGGGGGAGTCTCTATTCCCCCATCCCTCGCTGTTTGGCTATCACGACTCTTGAAGAGCAAAAAAGAGCTCTGGCTATCGAATTATATACTGCATTCTTTCGTGACACAGGTGCACGATTGTTTGCACCTTTCCAACCTCTCACGAATCAAGGCCAGTGCCTTCTTTTCTCTCTATCTCGACTCCTGCTTCATTAGAGATTGACAGATCGAAGAAAAACGGCTTATGAGTTCGTGCGCATGCCTGAGATCATTGTGCCACGGTAGATTCTGTTGTTTGATACGTGTGCTGATCTCAGTGGCCACTGTTGCATCTAGGCTTAAAATAGAGCTAAATCGTCTTTTTTGAGAGACAATGATTTAAGAGTACCATGAGAAATATTAATATTGTTTCGATGCAAATATAATTCGATTACAAATTAAGTATTTGAAGATTTAATTGATTATTAATTATAAACTTTATCTCTATTTATTCCAATGATTTCCTTATTACTAAAATTGTCACTTCCTATATTTTCTCTGCTATCCGAAACGCAATTCTATGACACATCAGGCTGCCAGTTCTTTCCCATCGATATTTTGATACTATTGGATGAAAATCGATAGATTCCTATCGAATTTTCTTTTTTCATAAATCGTCATTATAGTTTACTGGAGATTTTTAGCAATCCAAAATTCAATTATCTGACACACTCAATTAACAGATATTTTCTTACTTATAAAATTATATTTTATAATAATTTCTCCTTTCACACTTTCCTATTGCATTCGTGTATATATATATATATATATATATATATATATATATATATATATATATATATATATATATTAGTTCGCTGTCCGCAAAGAGTTTCCTCTGCATCTAAATTAAAAAAAGATTCAATGGGCTTATAATAATTAGTGTTATTTTTATTTTAATGTAAAACAGTTGAAAATTGGAACCAAATTTCTCATTTCCAAATTCATTTTCAAAAAGTTTATTTTGTTTCCAAAAATATTATTTATTCTGTAATATTATTTTGCTTAGTCATTTTTAAACTTACAAAGTTGAAGCTTAGATGTTGAAGATGTAAAATTTTTTACCCATAAAATAGTTTGAATCTGAGTTCCAAGTTCAGAAAGATAAGTTTTTATTCATATTTAATTATTTTTTCTTTAACAGTAACTATGCACGAAGAGATATATTCTCAACAGCATGTTTATCAATTCAAGGAAAATATAATCTTGCCCTTGATGAGGAAAAATATTGTAATGTAGTGTAACTATCATCTTCCAGATTTCTGATCGATGTGATAAATGCCTTAAAGATGGAATCTGTTAAAAATGTAGTTTTTTAAAGTGCGTTTCAGGTTTTTGTATTTCAAACCTTCTCCACTTTTATTAACTGACTGTAAATATTGTAAATTAATGTTCAAATATCTGTGAAAATGTAAACAATGTTTTTTCCAGTGTCCCGTGAATTTGTCAGCAGTTGATAAAATATCGAAATAAATATATTATGATAGTTTTGATACATTTACACATTTCTTTAATTTTAACTGTATATTTGTAATTCTCTTTTGATTCCCTATTAATTAATGTGCGAGAAATATATTAGTTACTTTAACCCAATGAACTAAAACACATTTTAACCCAATGAACTAAAAAATAAAAAAGCGGACTTTTTACATATATGCTACTGCAAAGAGTCCGCTTTTTTATTTTTTAGTTCATTTGTAAGTATAGATATAAAGAATTCCGAATTTATTTTTTAGAATCAGTAATCAAAAACTGATTTTTTTAAATCCTGATTTTTTAAAAACTGATTTTTTGATTAAAACTGATTTTTTGATTAAAATTAATTTATTTACGTAGGGTACAAAAGAAATAAGGAATGTTAAATAAAAATTCACTTACCATTAAAATTCTTTTAATGAAGTAAAATTTAGTAATTGAAACAAGTCAAAGACAAATCAAAGAATATAGTGTTTAAAAGTGTACCATTTGTTAAGAAGTAGGCATTGAAATTTAGAATCAAATGCTAAATATGTTAAGAAATTATTTGTATGATGTCCTTCGGGACCCATCACATTTTCAGACATTTTAGATATTTTTTGATTTTATGGGGGTTGTCTAGCCTAGCTAGACAACCTGGATAAGTAACAACAACAACAGAAATTATTAGTTCCCTTTGCATAATTCGTTTTTTAGATAACCGGAAAATGTCTTAAAAATATTACAATAGAAATCTCAAAAAAAATATCTATTTACTATATGAACATTCAAAACAATCGCAAATATAGAGACAGGGTATTTTATGAAAATTTTCATACTTCTAACATAGGGATGGCGAACCTTTTTTGATGTCCGTGCCACAAAGACATAAAAATTCTTTTTTAAATAGGTAACGTGCCACAATAAAATTTCTTTCAAAATTTAGCGTGGTAAAATTATACGTAAGCATAATTAAATAAACAAATAAAAGCAATTCTTAGTTAAATAATTTTTTATTATTCAATGTTTTACAAAAAGCAATATGCTAGAAACAAAATTCACGTTAAAAACAATTGTTTTTAATGGAATTTCTGATGTTGAACATAAGATGATAAAGATTTTAATATCTGGTTCATATTTAGTTAATTTCAACAGTACGCATGCAGAGCTCGACTCTAATCCGTCATTCTATTCCTATATTTATTTTTTATAAAATATAATTGAAAATACGTATTCACATTACCACGTCGATGAAAATATTGATAAAATTGCCTTTGCTAATATTTTTAAATAATTAAACGTGTCAGGAATTGAATTACATGTAGTTAGAATTTTATCTTCTGCAATTTTATTTATTTTATCCAATAAATAATTCTAAAAATATATAATTTAATAATATTGTTATAAAATAAATAATATATTCTACATTCGTTTGCAAGAGCATATTAAAGTACTAAAAATATTACCAACACAAGAAAATAATAAATAATATATTAATTCACTAGGTAATTTTACTAATTATTTCGATATTTTATACTGATTTAATGATAAAATAATTTCTCATAATATTAAAATATTTTATTGTTCAAAAATAAGCAACATAAATTATAAGTTTAGTAACTTTTAATACCTTAAGGCTGCTACATGTTAAAACTTCAGTCGTGACGCAATATGTTCTTACAAACGAGTGCAGAATATAAAATTTGAAATAATATGTAAAAATATTTACTTAAAATAACACTATATCTATTTACAATAAATGGTTATATTTTTTAACAAGTCACTGAAGTTTCAAAGACGATGGTTACTAAAAATGACTAAGTCTGTCGTATGATTCGAGCGCTGCGACGGCAATAACATTAGAAGGCGAAATTGGATACTCAAAAATTTTTTATCTAATGCGCATCTTTATATACTTCGAGAGAAATCATGCGATATTTTAATAATAAAATGTATAATTTGACGGTTCGAGTTACCATACTAAGATAGGTATTCAGTACTACAAATTAATATTAGAAATTAAGAGTATGGATTAATAATTTTTAATTCATTTCTATCAAAAAAGATAATTTATAAAAAATAATTTTGTTTTTGTGCGTGCCATCAAAATTTTCAAACGTGCCACATGTGGCACGCGTGCCATTGGTTCGCCATCCCTGTTCTAACATATTTTAGAATATTTATGTATGCTAGGATTCATAGATATTTATTACACACAGGTAAATATGAGAGGGCATTTTATCCTTCTATTTGATAAGGATGATATTATAAAATACTTTGATCATTAGAGACACACTTGTGGGCCACGGGGTATAGGGAAATTTAGCAGAGCCCGAGATAATTCGGGAAGTTAATCAATCAGCTACTTTCAAAGATTTTGACATCATAAGTATCGAAGAAAACGAAAGAAATACTGAATTTTGTTTTAGGGTGGTTTTAGTAATTCTTTGTTTTATGATAATTTCAATTAATGTAATTTTATTTCACTTAGAGCTTTGAGTTTATTTATTGTTTTATAAACTTTTTGAATTTATATTATAAATAATGTTTGAAATGTAATAACACTATATAGGTAATTTTGAAGGCATTGAACATGTAATTATTGGAAAAATTTTAATCAAAATGTAAACATCTTGTTTCGGTACATTTCTTTTATATATTCTATATATACTTTCATACTATTTTTCCCAGTGTGTGTTAAACTAAATATACATAAGTTTAGATCATTATTTTATCAAGAAATGTTTCTGGAATTATTGAAGTAGCAAAATTAAAAAATGTTCACAATACAGGCAATATGAAGTTTTAAATATATATTTATTAGTCATATTTATACAAGATGAATTTAAAAGAGAAGATTTATATATAGATACAGATTTATCTTTTTAATCAACCAATTTAATTTGACAGGAAAAGATAATTAAATCTATTGAGTATCATTAAGTCTTACATCAGATGGTATTTTATAAATTAAGATTTATTAAAGGAAATCTATTAAGATAATTAAATTTGCTATAAATCAATTTAAAGTTTAATTTATTGCTATGCTCAATTAATATTATGTCAATAAATGATAGTTGAATTTCTCATATTTTAAAATATCAGCAGAATTTATCCTGTAATTTAACAACAAAAGCACGACTTTACAAAATAACCCAATGAATGCTTAAACGATGAAACATTTAAAAAAGAACTTAATTAAATATTCAAAAAATTAGATTTAGAGAAATGAACTTTGATTCAAATTTTTCTAATCAAAAATCTTCCAACGAACTCTTGGCTTAAAATAATTCACGAAATAGAATGCTCAATCGCCATTGTCACATAAATGCTAAAGTTCGCGCTTCTAGATTTTAATGATTTAAAACTCATCCTAAATGAGAAATTACAAACTTACTCATTTCAATCATACATAATTCATTATCTTCAAATTTCTAAAATTAATAGTGAATTTAATGAAACAAACAATAAGAATGAAGCAAAAAGCAAGATGTTCTAAAAGAAATACCATAATGAATCAAAAATTGTGTATGAACAGCGATCATTATTATTATTCATTTTTGTTTTTAAAAGAAATGAGAACGCAAATGACTTTAAAATTGAAGTCAAATGTTTATATTTGAATTAGAAACGAAAACAAAATAATGATTGGAGCTGAAAATATGCGGTATATTTTACATCACGTAATGTTCTAAGGAACCTAATTTAATTTGATTTATGTCATGACTTAAGGACATTGGTTCGGAAAGTCACCATTGGTAAATCTCGTAACAACTTCCAATTGGGGTCACTATTGCAACCCAAAGACCCATAATTAATAAATGTTCGTGGTAATTTCTCTGGATTCAATTTACTAACGTTAAAACCGTTCATTTCTCGTTTATTTGTCTAGCTGCAATAGCATTGCCTGCTGTAAATTACTAATGGCGTCTTTTTACCGAGTATTATTTAGTCATCCACGCGGCTCACGTTTCCTAAGTTTTTTTTTTTTTTCCTTTTATGTTTTATTTCTACTTTCGATTAACGAGAAAACATTTCCAAGAAAACATTGTTTGCTGTATATTAGGCCGGTGAACGTACTGCCAATTCGTGAGATCGAGTGGTTCAAAATGGGGCTAAAATGGAATAAAATTATGTTTTCATTTGCAACGACTGTTACAGAATCGACTGCGTTCCAACAACTTAGTAGCATTCGTTTTATAGTTGTATCATCTATCCGATTAATAAATGGAAAATAAACACAATATGAGGCTGATTGTGTAAACAACAATTCAAATAAGCACTTCATGCGAAAATGTGGCTTCTAGTGTTTCACGAAATACCCATTATTTATTTTCATCCAATTGTAGCTGTTTCAGAGAAACTAATAAATGAAAATTCATATAACTAACTGCAACCATGACAAAATATATTTACAATTACTAAAAATGATTATATTTTATGAAACGGTGGATAAATTCTGAATTTTCCCTCTCGAATCTGATTCTTAAAAAGTTCTCGAATATTTTTAAACTTAAATATTTTTCATTCATTAAATAAATACC
>CM075855.1:34112376-34502376 GCA_037975125.1 Latrodectus hesperus
ACATTGTTGACTCGAAAAAGACTGACACATTGTAGATTCGAAGAAGACTGACACATTGTAGACTCGAAGAACACTGACACATTGTAGACTCGAAGAATACTGACGCATTGGAAATCACATTAGCGATTAGAAAAAAGAAAAACAATCCACGTGATTGGAAGCATTAGTCATAATCTTACGGTTTCTTCGTGCTTTCTCTTGTATTACTATATCTACTTTTTTTGAAAAAAAAATTTTTTTTCACATTGTTGCACTTTTATTTGTTTCTTGTTAATTTGCATTTACCAAATATTCATAAATTGTGTCAAGTTAACGAAATTCATAAAAAAATCTTTTTTTCTAAAATTCTGAAGATGGAAGAATTATACATTTTTCTTTTCCTTATCACAACTCAAAAAGTATCCCAGGTTGTCACAGTGTTTATTATTCCACATAATTTCTCCTCAAACCACTATTTTGTTCAGCAGATTAAGTGCATTTCAATCTGAATATAAAATATAACGGGACACAAATTGAATTACATTTGAGTAACTCAACTTTAGAAGAAATTTATAAATATAAAGAGATATATGTTGAGGGGCCAATGTGCCCTATTTGATTCGGCATGTAAACATAATTATATACCATAAATCTTTTTCAATTATTTATTCTTTAATAAATTTATTTATATACTTCCTGAAATAATGCGGAGACTAAATTAAAAATATTTATAAGTCAAAATATATTTTATCTTTCAATATAATACCCTAAATTGGAAAAATAGTTTCAGAAATTTATTAAATAAAATTGTATTTTTTCATAAATCTTACTTTAAATTTAATTTATTAAAAACATACCTGTCTTTAAACAAGATGTAAGCCTTTTAAAAGGTAGTTAAAATGGAAAATTAGCGACAGCGTTTAAATGTTCAAACCACCCTTCCATCCTAAGTTTCCACAAATTAACAAATTTCCATTCAACAAAACAAGGATTTATATGCTCTTAAAAATGTTTGTAATATTTTATAAGAAGTAAACTGTATCGCATTAATAGTAATAATGAGTAATTTTTGAGGATTTCTTACTATCAGAGCAGTGAGAAATCATTTATTATTAAATAAAAAAAATATTCTGTAATTATCAGAAAGAGATGTAATCAAAAAACAAAGGTAAATGTGATTGAAACAAATGAGTGTGTTTCATAAAATCATTAATCTTAAAAAATAGGTATGTTCGAAAAATAAAAGCAATACATATTCTATCAAAATATTATTTCAAAAAGAATAATTTGAAAATAGTTATTTTTCATCGACTTGAGAAAAAAAGGAAATCTTATTTCATAAAGGAAAAAATAATATAATACTTCTGAATAAAATAATAAAACTTCGGAATGAAAACAAGTTTTGTCAATGTCTGATTTTTATGTTTTCTTTAATATATTATCTTTTTTTTCTGTTTCTCCAAAATATTTATTGTCAATAAAAGTTAAAGATCAATCTGTTCTGACAACAATCAGTCAATATAAAAAATAAATTTTCCATGTGCTAATCCTAAACTGATCATTTCTTATAGTTCCAATTTTCATAGCTTTATAAACGTAATTTATCACGAAACAAAAAAGAAACAGAGAGTTTTCCTTTTCATAGAATGTAGAAACTTTATGTTTTTTATTAGTAAGATGAATTGTCAAAGTATAAATGCAGTATTTCTGGAAAATGGTTACGGGTCAATTACTCATAATTTGTAAATCACCACAATACATAAATCTCAAATCAAGAAATTGAAATAGATTTCTTGTCAACAATTGTACATTTGCTATGTTGAATATAAACACTGCAAATTACATAATAATTAAATTCCACAGTCCTAATCTCTTTTTACGTAGAATTCAATTTCGCTAACAATCATATATTTTTTATTTTGAAAATAATTTCAAGAGAAAGCACGTGACTCCACATATAGCGACATTAGAGTTTGTGACATTTTGTTTGGTAATGGAAAAACAAACTAATTGCATCAACTAAGAAGAATTTTTGCTTCAAACTCTCGGGAAAAAAGTCCAATTGATTTTATTTTTCTATAGAACTAAAAAGGCATTTTCTTCCATAAATCGTAGTTTTTTTTTTCTAAATAAAAAATATTCCATTATTACAGAAAAAAGTAAAAAAAAATGTCCTAGAACTAATAAATATATACACGAAATTGAAGAACAATGCTAACTCAAAATATCATTAAAAATAATTATATTTTCAATAATAAATGTATTTTCATTATATTTAACTTTTTTCCTGTATTTTAATTATTATATTTGAATTTTATTATTTAAATTTTTAAAGAATAATTTTTCCTTTTCATAATTATAAATTTTATATAAGTTCTTATGTGCGATTCGAAAAATATGCAATTACAATGAATAAAATTTGAATCTATGTATTTACGTAAGATTCTTTATAAAATATATGAAAAAATCAAATTTGTCCTTTTATGTAGCCACCATAGATATAAACATAACAATGTTCTTATAGTAGAAGTAATAATCCCTTATTGTACACATCATGTCTTTTAGATTGTCAGATAGTTTTCTACAAATCGTTAGTGATGTTTCTAGTTAAAATTCTTGACTTATTATGTGGAATGTATTCCAATTACTATAGCTATTTGTGTATCGACACAATAATTCTAAATTCACAATGGAAACGGCGATTAAAGTAAAGTATGCGTTATAATGAGTAAGCATATTCTGATACATCTGACTAAGTAAATTTCACCGTCGAGATGTGTCAATCAATAGATCTTCTGATGCTACCAAAATTGGTATTAAAATTGTGCACGGGTAAATGTTGCTGTGATAGATCTATTTATAAAATCATTGGTCTTCAAAAGAGAGCTAAATCAGTTATACGCTCAATAAAATACTATCGTATTGATGGTATCTAGGAAAATATTAATTAGCATTTATATATACCGCTTACTCTTTTGATGTACCATCCATATTAAACAGGAAGAAGTCAATTCAAATGTCATCTAAAGATTAACTCAAAATTTTGAAGTGGTCACCCCCAGTGCTTTTTTATGTCTGTATTCCAAAGACGTGTGGGAATAAGAAACAGATTCATAGAGTTAGTTAACCTAACATGAAACTTGAAAACTTTAACAACAAATTTTCTCAAAATCAAATCTCACTCCTGAATAAGAACTTTGGGATTGTGTTCTTGAACAAGAAACTTTGGGACTACCATCGTCCAGCAAACTGAACATATAAGAGATATAAATGATTATTACTTGTTATCATTGTAGTGCGAATACTTTTGAATATAAATTTTTAGACTTAATTCCCTTTTCGCAAAAGCACAAATCTTAGGCGGTTAATAACATTTTATTATTTAAGAATCGAACAAAAAATATTAAAGAGAAATCTTGAACAAACTGACTGAAAATTTTTTGATCATCAGAGATCATAGTAAAACATTCATAAAAATATATCGTATAAGACTGGTTCTTCCAATCGATCTTCACAATCTCATATCAGTAAATAATAACATTTATCTTCCTTGTGACTGAATATCATTGACAGCTTAATTTTCCATTCAAAAAATTAAAGTATATAAGAATTTCCTTCTTTGTGTGTGGTGCAGTACATTAGATTGAGAACATGAAAATCGCTTGGGAAATTGTATGAATGAGTGTGGAAGATATTAAGAGCAATATAAGCAAATTTTCGATAGAAAAATTACTAGAAATGTATGAATTTTTCTAATAAAAATTAAACGAAATTTTAAAACATTTTTATTTTTCATGAATTTAAAGAATGAGCAAAATCAAATTCACTATACCCATGTATAAAATATTCATGCACTGCTCGAAACAGAAAATGCAACACCAAGAAGGAGTGGCCAGGAAGTGATGAAACTCAGCAAACAAAGACAGCAACGAACAATAAGTGATCTGTATTTCGAAAAGATATGCATAATACAGAGTGAGATTTTTAATAGATAATTATGTAAATAATTAACTTAATAAAAAAGTTTTATTTTCTAGTTATATCAAATTTATGCCAAGGCCTTCTTTTAAGAAAAAGTATGTGTCGGGCTAACTTTATGGAATTAGGGATTCACACAGAGTTTTAATTGAATGTTTTATATTTAATGAATTTTTTCTTAACAAATTTCTTAATAAAGACCTACAATTTTTTTTTCTTTTGCATCCCAAAGATTTATCACAAATTTTGGAAATCAATCGAATTACTTACAAAAGAATGAGATTTACTATTAAGATGATATTATTTAATATGAAAATGTTTTAAATTTAAATATTGTGACAAAATCAATAACATGATAGAAAATTATAAGAGATATACTTAAATTTATTAAAATTTATCTTATATTTTATCAATTAAATAATCTGTATAATAATTATATATACATTAATTTTTATGTACAGATACATATATACATTATAAATATGTGTTTCCGAGTGTATAAATATTTAATTTGATTGAGAAAATATTTTCGTCAAAGAAGTATTCCTAGAAATAGTATATTCTTATCCCTGGCTCATTTTAAATCTAAATTGGCTGCTCAATAATTGATGTTCCTGTATCTTTAACAATTCTTGAATTCAGTTCCTAGTTCAAGCACTGATACTTATTGTCATACGGAATTTATAGTAAGTCCTAGTTCCAAATTAAATTATATTTCATGTGCTAAAAATGATTTTGAAGGGACTGACCAAATAAAGAAATTATTTTCATTAATATTAAAATTAAAAAAGTTTCTTATGGGAAGCAAATTGAATGCGGAAAAATTTAAATTAATTTAGACGAGGGAAACTTAACTGCAGATAAACTATAATTTCAATTGATTTCTTATGGACCAAATCTTAAAAATTTAGAGTATAATGGTATAATTGAAGAAGAATCCGTCACATTGTAAAAAATCTTTAGAAATACACGGCATCTAAATTATCTTGTTGTTGGAGAAAAATGCAAGGAGGATTCAGAAAAATCTAAAGGATGTGCTTAGAAATATTTTAAGGAAAACTAATTTAAATTTACGAAAATTGCTTGCTAACAAATTTTAGCAAAGTTACATACAAACCTCATCATATTCTATAAATCAAATTAAAGGATTATTAACGCGCTTCAGTTTATTATTGATTATACTTTTATAACTGATACTTAGAGGTTAAGTAAAGCTAAAGAAACATTATGTTTATTAAAAAACAGTTATATTTTTAATGAATAATTCAATTAAATGTCAATTAAACCTTTTTTGTTAAAATTAAAATTTCAATTTAATTATTCAATTTAATTTCAATTTCAATTTTTGTTAAAATTAAAATTTCAATGATTCGTAAAATTCGAATTGAATAAACATTGAAATATTGTTAAAATATAATTTTTTCATATTGCTATCATATATCTTTTTCTGGATTTAGAAATTCTAACATTCCTTACAAAATTCATAATTCTAAACATATCACCATTGATCCAGCTACTGTGGTCTCATGCTCATCTTTAGTTTAAATCTAGACAGCTGCGACTACTGCCCTTTCAGAAATTCAGAAGCAGCATAACGCATTGCTTTTCTTCGCTGACAGCAAACTGAAAGTAACTTTTGAAAAGAAAAGTAATTTCATTTCGGCAAACACACAGCTTGCCCCGATATTTGAGCCTGATTCCAAGAATCAGGTCTTAGGCAGCGGTTTCTTGAAAGGCAGCTAAAATCCCCTCTTCCATTGAAGTCCAGAAGATAAAGTAGGTATATACACAGGTGGGGCATTGTAGGTAGTTTGTACCCCAACATTCTTCTCAGTGGGGTGTTTGAAAGGGAGGGGTAGAACACCCAGTGGTCAACTAAAATGCATGAAAGGAATGTATTCTTGAAGGGATGGTTCAGTGAAGAAAATGATGGTGGTCAGTTGAAGAAAATCGATAAAGACTGCTCTTCTATTCGGATGAATTCCAAGTACCAAAGGAATGAAACAACTATTGTGCAATTTTAGATTTGTAGATTGGAAATTTTACTTTTGCGGATTTGTAAGGAATTTTAGATATGATGACTCTTAATAATATAGTAATGTGATTTACAATAAAAACTCACATCATTATTGCTTTCATTTATGTAATGTAATGGGAAGTGTTTTCAATTCTAATACAGTAGTAAGATTTTTCTTATAGAAGGAACTTTTTACAAAACTAACGCTGGTAAATTTTTTGGCCTTTTACTCATTTCAGGTAGAAATTATATTAAATGTAATTAATTATACACGATTTTATTAGATTGCTTTTACGTATTATTAAAAAGATGTAGAAACTTATTTATTTGAAAAATTATCTAATTACAAAAGCTACGTAACATTTTAAAACAGAAACATAGATCATATAAAGGAAAAATTATTTCTCATGGAAATCTTGTTTGCTTTAATAACGTGTCTTTCCTAAAAAGTTATTTTTAAAAATTACTTTATATTAATTTTCAATGTTAAATTTATTAAAAAATTTAATGCATAAATTTATTTAAAAATTAAAATATTCATTTTTAATTTTATAGCATTTAAGTTTATTAAAAATTACTTCAGTCATCCTCAACTTTTTTCAAATCACAAATCCAGATGACTTTGTATATTTTTTTTATATAAAATAGCAATAAAAATAAATTAATTGCTGTTCGACAAAGTTTGAGATTAAGTTTAAATTCAACAGAATTTGTAATTCAAAAGAATAAACTACATAATCATTTCATTGGATGTATTCTTGGAGTACAGCAGACAAAGCAGCTTCCACACGTTGCCAAAGTTGATCTGGTGTGGCACTTGGGGATGTAACTTTGTATATTTTTTTACATAAAATAGCAATAAAAATAAATTAATTGCTGTTCGACAAAGTTTAAATTCAACAGAATTTGTAATTCAAAAGAATAAAATACATAATCATTTCATTGGATGTATTCTTGGAGTACAGCAGACAAAGCAGCTTCCACACGTTGCCAAAGTTGATCTGGTGTGGCACTTGGGGATGTAATCTGGGTCAAACGTTGCGCAACCATGTACCACATGTTTTCTATCGGTGAAAGTTCCAGAGAGCGAGCCTGCCAGGGAAGCAATTCAATCTGACGGTTGGCGAAGAACCTTTGAACAATGCGTACCACGCGTGGTCGCGCTTTATCCCGTTGAAATATGGCTGTGGGCAGGCCCTGAAGGTAAGGAAGGACAACTGGCTCTAACACCTCAGAGATGTAGCGCTGGCTGTTTAAAGTACCGGCAATGCGTACTAAAGGAGGATGAGACTGATATCCAATACCACTCCATACCATAATAACCAGTAGAGGATCAGTGTGACGGTGCATAACGCAGCTGTTCAGCATCCTCTCTCCACGGTGTCTCCAGACAATTTTATTCCATTCTGTCGTCCATATTCTACTTTCATCGCACCATTGGCGGTGGAGACATCTGTGGTTCTGCGGGTTCTGCGTCAAGGGTAGACGAAGCAATGGACATCTTGCGGACAGACCACTCTTCTATTAACGGCATCGAATTTTAAGCGCAGACACTGGAGGATGCATTACAGACTCATTGTGGTGTGCTATGATTCATTGATGTTGCTGAGCGATCCGTCACTGTCATTTGCCTATCATCACGTGAAGTGGTGCACTGAGGTGGATGCGATCGAATATTTCGGTCCGTCGTACCTTCCTGCATTCAACGATCACATATCCGTTTTACAATTGTTTGGTTTCGTCCAACACGACTACTGATTTCCATGAAAGATAATCCACAATCTCAGTAGGCCACTATCCTTCCTCTGTCGAACTCGGATACTTGATCAAAAAGTGATCGCTCTTTTCTACGAGGCATAATTGATCGTTTTTTTAAACCACAAGAAAAACACAATTGGTGAACTTGAAATAAGTGAACTTGCAATTGGTGATGTGCGTTTGCGCTGAAATTCTAATTATTTGCATATCTCACCTCCGCTAATGCCTGTTGTAAATTTCATGTTATTTGCATGCTTCCTTTCGGGTGTTACATTTACAGTGGTCAGCAGTGTATATGGAATAATCATTCTCCTGTCTAAATTGCACAACTTAGTCAAATGATAGGGCTCTTCTTCTTCTTAGAGTTGGGTTTGTATGTCATTGGGCACCTCTGCTTTTATCAGCATTTTGTACTGTTAACTCCAAACCCAATGTTTCCTAGTTCCAGTTGCTTGGGTCACCCACTTTATTAATAAAGTCCGAGTCCCTTAATGGAGTCTAGGTTTAACTCTCTAGTATGGATGATGCCTAAAGAAGTTAATCTATGGAGGGCAAGAGCCTCGCATTCATAAATAATATGCTTGGCCGTTTCCTCTTGCGTATGACATTTCCTGCAGATAGGGTCTTGCTGAAACAGTCCCATTTTATGGAGGTGTTTTCTGAAATAGTAATGCCCAGTTATGAAGCCTACGATTAAACGTATTTTCTGCCTAGAACATCTTAGAATTTCAGAGGCAATTCTCACTGATGATCCACAGATGATTCTGGTCAGAGAGTCAGTCATGCTAGCGATAGCTTCCTGACTTTCACCAGAAGAATTTGGTTTGGAGTTCATTTCTACTTCCTGTGAAGGATTGATTGCTGCCCCTTCACTAGATTGCCTCTGAGTTCCCTTGTCTTTTTCAGCAAGGTCTACTTCAGAGGCTTCACCTGCAAATGCAGAAAGGTTTGTTATTTCTTGTGTCTTTTCAGCCACAAGATAACAATTAGTAAGCTCAGGTAATATAACAGTCCACCCAACATTCCCTGAGTTACTGGGCAAGGCAAAAAAGCTCTAGAAGCTCGCCAGGCAACTAGAGGCTCCGTTAAGACACCATTACCGTGGTGCCAAATAGCCTTAGGCAGGGGTCGCGTAATACCAGGGTTTACGGGAGCTGGTTCGCGGCCTCTGATTCTATATTCAAGGCAATCCTGTCATTCATACAGGACGTTCGGCGGTCCACCACCTGCCGACGTGCCTGATAGCTGCTCAGGCCCCAGGAATGATATGGTTTATGTATACACATAATGCTGTTAATATTCGTTAAGTTGTATGATAATACCATAGTCTAAAATAATCGGATGTCCTGTAGTTGTTCGTTAAGCAGCTACTATGGGTGTAATGGTGTGGAGAAAATTTCCTCCCCCTTCAGATCAATGTCAGAATTGAAGGAGTGGATCCATCTATCGGAGGTGTTTAGAGCAAAGTGGTACTTTCACCTTCGTGGTGATCTGGTTAAAAGACAGACTCACCCTACTGACTTAAATTCGCATAGCCAATAGCATAGCGAGCTTTGCTTGTCCAGGTGTCATAAGTAACAACAACAAGAACTCTTGGAATAAAGCTAAGCACAGTAGCGATCGATTTATTTAACGTCATAACATATTACTTGGAAAACATTTGTTGTTTGCTATGCATTGACTAGTATGAAAAATTTCGTAAGAATGGGAAATAAATACGAAATGTGTGTGTGTGTGTGTGTGTGTGTGTGTGTGTGTGTGTGTGTGTGTGTGTGTGTGTGTGTGTGTGTGTGTGTGTGTGTGTGTGTGCGGGAGGATTCCGAAGATCTATGTAGAATTTCTTAAAAAGTTTTGGGAAAATTAGTAACTTTAACTATATACACGTTATAATGTTAATATTACCAGTATGAGAGAAACATTTTCTTTAAAACTAAAATTGGGACTTATAAAACCAAAATCGTAATTTAAAATTTAAAAAAAAACTCCTACTATGATGCTGGTTGTAGCACATAGTTCTCCTTTTTGTTTGAAACATGCATACATCTGTAGAAATTTGTGAGAAGAATCTGTTGTGACATGTTTCTACAAAGACAGGTAATTTTCAATCCTAAAGCTTAAAAGATAAATAAATGAACACAAATCTTTATTCAATTCTATAAGACTCTCGTAATAATAATTACCTCTTATAGCTGATGACCTGGATGGGACAACCGAGATAAATGCAATGTAATTTGCAAAAAACACGCTCAAGGCCGTTTTGTCCCTATCCTTTTGTTTTGGACTTACTATTGTGACGTCACATCGCGTGTGTTGTCGCAGTGTGTGGGTCCGAGAGTTCACTTCTGCAAACACACACAAATCACAGAGCGTGACCCGCAGATTAATTAGAGATTTCTTAAACAACTTCTGATGGGAGCATTAAACGTTACAACGTTTTCGGCGATTGTCTTTTTCTCACGTATGCAAGGAAATGACAACTTTAACTTTTTTTCCGAACAAAATGAATGGAATTTGCTTTTCTTTTTATTTTGGAATTCTTATTTGTATATCTTTAATTAGATTTAGGAAGAAATCATGAAGAGAATTTAAGTATGCTTAAAAGATAGATAATTTTAATGGGCGATAAAAGATTAGAAATTTCTAAATTTTATGTCGTTCTTCATAGAGCTTAGTCTTACTTAGTCTTATCATTAAAAAATCACGTTTCATTAATTTTGTAAGTACTGGATCCTTAACGTATTCTATAATATCTTCAATCAATGTGCTCAATAGAAGAAATGAATGTTAAATATATTCCATGAGTTTAGCAGTGAATAGTACTTAAGAGTTGTATATTTTGAAACACTGCCATGCTGAAGCATGAATTTGTACTTTCAAATTATTTTGAAATTTCATTACTTATATAAGCTAATTAGAAAAAATTTTACTACATATCAGTAAAAATTATGATGAAAGAATATTGAGTTTTATATTTTTACTAGTTTTTTCATAACATTTAAATTATTGGAAATATATTCTTCAGTCTATAACTATATCGATATTTTTAAAGTAATTTAATCAAATAATTTTGATAATTATAAAGACTTAAGTTTTTCTATTTATAAACAGTCTCAAACAAGTTCCTCAATGTACAATTGTATTCTGCACAACAAGGTTTATTTGATGAAAAAGTAATGATTTGCCAAAACGATCATATTACATTTTGGTAATATATATATATATATATATATATATATATATATATATATATATATATATATATATATATATATATATATATATATATATATACAAAAAAATCAATTGCAGTATAAATTACGGAAGGAAAGTAGTTTGAAAAAACGCTAATCTCTAATTAAAGACACCTAGCCAAAATAAACTTCTAAACGCTCCATGATTACGCTAGTTTGTTCCCGGTAATTTTTTTTCTGAAGGAAAGAAAAAAGGAAAAAGACTGAAAATAAACAGTTATGGGCGCAGTTGTTCAACGTGATCTAAGCAGATAATGCTTAAAAAGGATATAGAAATAAATGGCTGAAAAAAAAAGAAAACCCAACGAAATCATTTCAATGAGTCTGTTTTATTTGTACAACTAGGAAAAGGTACGTAAGAACTGGGCCATGAAATCTTCTCTTTCTCGAGAATCTTTCGTTTATCTCAAGTTCCGTAACATTAGCGAACCGAAACTGAGTGTGATCTGTTTCATAAAAGCGTGCGAAATAATCTCTGGAACTTAGAAATAATCGTAACATTTGAGTTTTACAAATGGCAATGCTGTTGAAAACATGATTTTTCAAAATTCACATAAAAGACTGATAAACAATCACTTTCATCAAAACCTCGCCTTTATATTTTTATAAATCACAGTTTTATATTGTTATATTTATATATTTATCGAAATATTTAATGTTAATGTAATGAAAATGATGTAATGAATGTAATGAAAATGATGTTTTTCAGAAAGAAACACAATATGTTTTCAGCACAAAGCAAACAACTTAACTATAACTCTACCGTATTGGTGATGCGGAAATAGAAGTATTATCTGGAAAACCAGAATTTTTTAAGTGTTCAGTTAATTATCAAGAATATTATTTCTAAGAAAATGTAAAGAAACTTTTACTTTTCGTATTCATTAAACTATATAAATTTTGCTTTATGTATTTATTTTCTGTATGTATTAAAATAAAAAATATGGTAAATTTTAGTCCAGGTAAACCATATTTCAATAGCTTATTATTAATTTTAAAAAATTTAGAAATTAAGAAAGTTGATTGTTACTTAAACTAAAAAATGTAATGATATTTCTACGGATTTAGTGAACAAGTTTAAAATTTCACATAAAAGACTCATGTTTAGTTATTTAATTTTCTTAGTCCATGTTGCCTCGCGTGTGATCTTAATTTTTCCTTTGCGTTACAGACAGATTCTTTTGAAGAAGTGGTCTTCTGAAACAGAACAATTTTCCCTTGGATTTGAAAAATGGTCGCTTTGAGCCACTGGATATTATCTCTAAATAAGTAAAGGAAAATGAAAGAATGAATGATTTTCTCTCTCTCTCTCTCTGTTCCTTCTTTTTCTAAATTTTATTATTAAATTCTTTCTTTACTTTTAAAATAGCATATTCAGTAAAAATTTCCATTTTGTATTCAATAATAAAATTGTTTCCTTAATGCATGATGGTAGTGAATATTTTTTAAACTATGACATAAATATCCAATGTGCTCTTTCATGAAGATAGATTAAAAGGATAGGAATTTTGTTTAATATTAAAATTCTCATGCAAAGCAGAAAATTTTGTAGTATAAATACTTAAAAAGTATAAATACTTAAAAAACTATTTAAGTATAAATACTTAAAAAACTAGCTTCAGCATACACACTTTTAAAAATATAGTGAATATTTTTAGGTTAAAAATGTTTGAATGTGATAAATAGGAAAACTTGTGAAAATGACGGTTTTTTCCCAAAAAGCATTTTTATTTTAGGTAACTATAAATTAAATTCATAAATAAAAGTTAAATTTTACCCAAAAATCATATTCTTTTATGGATAAACCTTTAAATAATTCAACCGTTTTTTTTCCGTGTGTGTATGTATATGTGTGTGTGTAACAAAGATGAATAATCATTGTATTTCCCGTAACTTAAATGATAAATGTAATTAATTAATAGATAATTATTTTGTTATTCGCTTCCTATTATTTCATCCGAAAGTCACATGTGATTTTTAAATATCAAATTAAGGAAGTGAGCTTTCAGTTTCACATCAGTAAACAACGAATATAGAAGTAATAAACCTAAGTTTCAGGAATAAAATTAATTGTGTGCAAAAATTTTCTATCACTGAAAAATTTTAAATTTTATTTATATCATCTTTTGATTAAAAAAAATTAATCTGAATGCACATTTAATAGTGCATACCAAAACTCACCAATTCCTTATAACTAAAGTATAATTAATAATAAAATATGCAAACAAAAATCACTTTTATCATCTTATACCAAAAGTAAAAAGAAAAAGCCTTGGTAGTCTGGTTGGTTATGACGTCGTTTTCATTATCTGAAGATAGCGAGTTGGAATTCTGACTTGATTTATGAAACGTCGCTTTCACAAAAGGCGTCAAAAGCACGTTAAATAGGTCTTGGTAGTGTGTCTTCCAAGGGATACAATACCTCTAAGAGTTGCAGATTATAAGTCTTAGAAGGGTCTTCGAGAGCTCCAGTGGCTCAGTAGCTTCATGCCGCTTCCCGTAAGCTCAGCAAAGTGAAGCATCATTTGCCGCAGGCAGTGGTTGGGAGGGTGACCCAGGGCTAGGGCTCTTTCCCTAGCCCTGGGGTGACCACGGTGTACTCTCCTTCACTGGGTTGCTGGAACTCCGTAGGTTGGGGACGTGTCTACGTTAATCTGTGACGTCCAAAGTCCTTCCGCTGGTGTGGCATGGATGTGGAGAGGAGGGTGCCAGCTCAGGTGTGGCCTCGTCACCTGACCTTGGTTCAAAATTACGAGGCACCTTAATTAGAGCAAAGACGTAATTTCACCTTCGTGGTGCTCTGTTCCAAACGAAAGACGCACCCGTTTGACTTAATTCGCACTGCCAACGGCATAGCGAGCTTGGCTTGTCCAAGTGTCACAAGTAACAACAACAACAACAACAGAAGGGTCTTCTGCTTGTTCCCCCAGCTTCCAAATTACGAAGATTCCACCTGGCTACTTCTACCTACTTGGTAAAGCACAACTTTGGGCCAGTTATAGAAGCATGCTGGTGCAACAGTTTTAAATACTTAAAACACAAATGAGTATTTAAATTTATTTTATCTTAAATTCTACGAATAAAAATTATTCATATCAGAACTTTAGAAATTGATTTTAAATACAAAAACTGCAATTTTAAAATTATAAAGTATGATGTAAATTAAATTTTATCGCTGTAATATTGCTCAAAATTATTCACTATTTTAATATATTAAAGAGAGTTAAAATGATTTTTTGAGTAATGTTGTTCGCAAAATATGTATCATTTAAATTTTTAGTTATCCATTTCTTTGATGAAGGCAAGGTGAATTCTGATAATAAAACAGCAAGATTATTGACATTTACAAATAACAATTTTTTTGATATATTAAACAGTAGAAGTGGAATAAATCTTACTCTTTGCAAATTCCAAGGCTAAATCATAAACTGTTGTCAAGTCTTGTAAGACTTTTCAATTTTTTACCTGAGGGTAACAGATATTTTAAATATTTACATTTTTCCTTAGTAATTCTTTTTTGAAATAATTTCTAAAATATATAATCAAATATATAAAAAGGGAGAACTTTTCATAAAAGAATTATATTTAAAAAAAATACAAAAAATGCACCTTTTAAAAATTGCAAATTGTGAGTAATGTGATAAAGTAATGAAAGAAAAAACAATGTGACAAAGTTAAAAAAAAGTAAATATTATTAATTGAAGCAAATTATACAAAAAATGTCCTCTGCAAGTCAAACTCATGAATATTTAGTTTTTGAATAACGAATAAAATAAAAGAGATGGTAAATTAAAAATATCATTAAAATTATATATATATATCTCATTTATAAAATAACATTTATGTGGAAGAAAATTTCTTTGAAAAACATTGTATTTCTTCATAGACAACTTATTTTTAAGAAAATTGGTGAAAACACATGTGTTGAATTTGAGAAGCTGCTAGAAAACTCTGAAAACAATTACTAATATCTTTGAGCAAACTTCTATGGAAACATTAGGGGCTTTCACAATGCTCAGTCACCGTACGATGACGTCATGGTTGTGAGAGTTCATAATAGGCTAATTATTAATATCGTGGCACTATAAATTAAATTTGGATATTATTATAAAATTATTTGTAAATGTTTTGTAAAACAAGAGGAAAGTAAGGTAAAATTGATAAAAAAAAATGCGATGTAGATGTAATTATTTCTAATAAAATTTTGCTTAAACGAAACAAAATATTTTAATTAAAGATACCAATGATGAAAATTAAATCTACCAATATTCAAGATTTCAAATTTTAAATTATCAACATTTTACGCATAAATTTCGAAGATTTACGAATTCGTATATTCTATGTCTAATTTGATATTTTAGTGTTATATTCTTCACAAGACTTCGAAAGATAAAGCTACCAATAGAAGAATATTTTGTCAAAACAAACGTTTATACACAATTAACCTTTAAAGCTATTACAGGAAGAAATGCACAAAAGTCGAAATAATATTATTATTCTAGAAATAACAAATGCTTAAATTTTCAAAAGACTTGGTAGCATAGATCATGAAAAATAAGTACCTAGAAAAATCGCTCCTGATAGCAATATTAACTCTTATACTCCTGGATGGTATGCACGTGTACCCATGCAGCTTCAAAACAATGGCACAGAATTCGTCTACCGTAGTGAAAGGCATATGGTGATGAGTCAGTCATTTGGCAACTATTGACCAAACATTTTCTATTGGTGAGAGTTATGGAAAACGTGCTCTCCAACCCCAATACCCGCCACGTGCGATTTGGAATTATCCTCCAGAAACGTATCGGTTTCTCATTCCTCGAATAAAGGTTTAACCAAAGTAAAACAGTCATTGTTCAAAGTATCGTCAATGCTAACAAGAGGTAACAGAGATTTATATCCAGTGGTACCTCATACCAACACTTCAGGTAATGGGCCAGAATAATTACGCCGAAATCATGCTAACATTGTGCATTTGTCTCTGAGTGGCCAAAAGCGGTTACGATCAATCATGATTCTGTAAACAGATATGGGATTCGTGAAATACGATGTCTGTTATTCCTGAGGGCAAGTTCGTCGTTGACTACAACATAGAGAGCTACTCAATTTTTGATTAGTGTTAAGTGTAATTGAAGCCAGAGTCGTTAGTCCATTCTGCTACTGAATCTACACTGAAACGGGTTGAAAGTCCATGCTACTACAAACAGTAGTAGATATAGTAGACCCTCATTTTGTAAACGTACTTCATACCTTGAATCAGGAGTCATGACATGGTTGTTCGATCCACTAAAGGCATGCTAGTAACATGTCTGTCTTCTCAGTTGTTAGTGACTGAGGATTTCTGAGATTAGCAAGGCGTTTTGTATGATCATTTTGAACCCATAGATTCCAAACTGCATTTTTAATACGCTACAGTTCGACTTCTTTCAAAATCAGAAACTTGTTTATGAGCATTTAAAAAAATTTTTTTTTACCTAGCAGCAATGTTTAAATGCAGTTTATGCATGAAAATCCTGTTGAACATATTTTTCATTTAAAACATTGTAAATCTCCTTTTTTACATAAATACATTGAAAAGCTAATTGTTGTCAAATTAGGCATCTCATTATTGTTGTACATAATTTTACGAGTGTGGCATATCGCCTTCTTGGTACTCTAGCTATAATGTGTACATGAATGTACAATTTACTGCACTACATATTTTGATTTCATTTAAGGTAATTAATGTATCACAAAAAAGTGACCTGTTAATAAATTATTTCAACAATTTTTTCCTATAGATTTAATAAATTGAAAATACTGTTTTTATAACAGTTAATATTTGTTATAATTTTAATGAATAATTATTACAAAATTTAAACTATGAATAAAATAAATCTTTTTCCCCCTAATGCCGGCTGCACTTAGAATACACCTATTCAGCACTACAAGGGGTGAATGTGACGGCATTTTATACAGGGAAGCACACAGGGGAGTGACATTTCTCGCCACAAAAGTGAAGAAATAAAGAAACACACACAGAGAAAGAAACATCCATGCCCGAACCAGAATTCGAACCCGGAACCTACTGCTTCGAAGTTAGGGAAGCTATCCTTTCCGCCTTCTGTAGACTGAATAAAGTAAATCTGAAAGCAATATTATAATTAACAATAATACAAAAACAGACTTGTCAAATTTAAACTTAATTGAATTCAAATAGAATTTTTTAAAATTTTTGTCAATGATTTTGAGTACTAGTATATGATTTTTGAAAATAAGCAGTTTGCTTGGCTTGAACCGTGTTATGGCTCATCAATATTCAATATATTTCAGGCTAGAATATACAGGGAATAATTACTTTTGAAATTCTAGATTGGGTTCTGGATATCGCGCGTTCCAATATTTCTTTAACGTTGTTTATTAAATTATTGGTCAAAATGATTAAAGTTTCACATTTTGGTACATTATTTTTTTATTCAAAGAATAGAAATATTTTAACACAATTTTATAAGACAAAAAAAGAATTCCAGAAATTCTGGAGAACAGTTAATGCACACAATCACCGTTCTGGTAAAATAAACTTTACGCGCGAATAGTATGCTATATTTCGACATCTGTGTTGATCAAGAACTTTAAGCAGAGTGATGTGATTTTTCTTTTCCATTAAATAAAATCTCATTGCATGCCATCATGATCATCGAATTCCACAACAACATGACCAATAGTTCTTATTTTAATTTTTAAATCGTTGCTCTAATAATAATCACACCCCGTATTTAGTTTCACTGTATCTTTAATAATTTTTTTTTACTGATGCTAAATAATAATAAATATTTACAGAATTCACGGGATATAATACGTCTTACATCTTATTCATTAAAACTTTTGACAATAATTCTTATCGTGTAGATCGAGCTTTCTAAAAAAGTAGAAAATTAATTGTGTTCCGAAAACTCTTATTAAATTACATAGCATTAAAATTTTTTACGAAAACATATCCTGTCCATTTGTGGAAAAATCTTATCGACTTCTTATTGTATAGATAATACTGACGAGTTACAACTGTACATAAAATTACAATTTCTTATGATTTTAAAATTCATTTTATCTCAAATCACATGAAGGTTTTTTTTCCGAATGCTGCCAAAAAACATCTTGAATCTTTAAAAATTTATATATTTTTTTTCAATGGTGGGCACTTGGGTGACGAACCTTATGCTACAACAAGGCCAGAAACTGCTACTCATTTGTTGTTATCCAGCGGGCACCTGTGAACCAAGTCACGGAGGCGAGAAGCGTCACCCGCGCTATACCACCACAAACCCTTTTATAGGGTGGGCCATATTCATTCTTACATCACAGAAGAAAAGACAGAGAAACACAGTAAGAACAGAGAAAGAAAGTAACATCTATGCCCGAACCGGGATTCGAACCCGGGACCCATAGCTCAGGAGTCAGGAACGCTAAACACTCAGCCATCGGTCGGCAAATCTTATATATATATATATATATATATATATATATATATATATATATATATATATATATATATATATATATACGATTATTGCCGTATTCATAAGAAAATAGTTGGTGGAATTAGCCTCCATCTGGGTTCACGAAGTTTAAACACGCAAATGGCAAATTTTTTTTAGTATTGTGTGTACCGGAATATTTTCCTGTTGTCCGCGCACACTGGTCTAGCCCAGAGTTGGGATCTACCAGTTAGATGGAAGTGTTTGGGTGCGAATCTACGACAGTTAGTAATAAAGACCAAACAAAAGTCTCTCAACACTTTGCGTACCAATCCCAGAAATATCATTTCACTTAAAAGACATACAATCATGATTTATTTTACTTACTTCATCCGCCTTTAGTGAACATGAACAATCTTTTGTTATGTCTGGATTCGATCTCACTACTTTCTGATAATGAGAACGACGCTCTAGCTAATCAGGACAATTTCTTGGTATGAGCTATTGAAATCTTCACCAGAAATATTTCTGTGAAAACTATAGTAACAATGAGAAAGTAAACAGAAATAGCATAGTAAATTTGAAATAGATATTACTTGCTTATTATTATAATAGATATGAATTGATTTATAATTAGTTTATTACTTTAGATGGCTTAATTTCATTTTCAAAATAATTAAGAAAAAGGAAGAAATAGAAATTCAAAATATTAATAAATAAATCTTTGTTATTTTTTGAATTTTCTTTTCGTCTCATACTTAATACACTCAAAAAACATATGGGGTTGTATTTTGAAAACCCTAAAAAAGGTTATAAAAAGACTTCAAATCTTCATTTTAAATTTTGGAAATTCACTAGTAAGAAAAGAATGTGAATGTCTCAGCAATATTTTCTAATTATATTTACAAGATAGAAAATAAAGAAAGAAATCTTTTTTGAATTCAGTATTTTATCTCATTTGAGGGTACTAAGTCTTATTTCGAAGAAAACGCAGAATGTTAAATAGTACGTACATTGTAAATGAAAATTAATATTTAAGGGGATTTCAGTAAAGTGGTTAAGAGTTTTCCTCGTATTACAGATAAAATTCAATTAAATTTTTTTTAATTCAAGACCCGAAAATTAGACTTAATGAAATTGTAGTTTCATGAATTAGATGATAGCAAGCACTGAGGTAATATATATATATATATATATATATATATATATATATATATATATATATATATATATATATATATATAT
This sequence comes from Latrodectus hesperus, assembly GCA_037975125.1. Taxonomy (NCBI): domain Eukaryota; kingdom Metazoa; phylum Arthropoda; class Arachnida; order Araneae; family Theridiidae; genus Latrodectus; species Latrodectus hesperus. The sequence goes on from CM075855.1 coordinate 34,132,059, forward strand.
ATATATATATATATATATATATATATATATATCACATTAATCTCCTCCTATCAAAGACTGTGTTAAATGACAAAGAACATTTGTATTGTTAATTTAAAATGCAACGTGTGTGTTCTGCTTCCACAATTCATATAGTCCATGAAATTTAACAAGATATTGTTCTTATTGCATTTCTATCTAGTTAGCCAGAATTTGGATGTTCAAAAATTCATTTCGCTTATATTATCTGTTACTTCAAATAGTTTTTTGTATTTGTCAACAGGGTTTATTTTTGTTTTTAATATTTTTCTGTTTTGCATCTGACAATACAACAGTTATTGAAAAAAATTTAATTTAAGTTTCTAAAATAGAAATATAATTACTATTTTAGTTGCATTTTTTAACTAAATTGCATCTATTTTAAAATCTTCTGATTTGTTTTTTATACTGTTTGAAATCTGTTTCTAGACATAATTCAACCGTTCAGACAAAGATGTATACAATGATTTCAAAAGAAAAAAATTATTCGTGATCCACAAAAACAAAATGAAAATCGCAAAAACTAAAGGAAGGAAATTTTGGCAGATAAAATTTATTTGTCCGACAAGGAAATGGCATCACCAATTAAGAGCTAGTGTATTAAATATTTATAAATGTTGTGTGTATGTGTGGAAATGAGCAAAAGTATCAGATTAAAACAAAGTATAGATCAGAGCAAAAGTATAGATTTTGATCGATATTCTTTTGTAGCCATCCATACTTCCATATTATTTTTTCCTTCAATATTTTCTTCAATAAATAATGTATGATGTTAAGATTTGAATATACTATGATATGATTCAAAAACATTTAGAATCCCCTAATTTGGAATCCAATTTAAAAAAATCTTGGAATTTATCATTCCTTTATTTCTTTTATATGTATTGACTTTTCTTTAGTGTTCTTCCTACGAAATTTAAAAAAAAAATTTTTCTTATTTTAAAATAAAGTATTTTAAAAGTAGGAATTCTATTTTTTGGAATAAGATTTTAAAAAAAATCTTTGAATTTATCGCTTTATTCCTTCATTTCTTATATACATCCTCCTTTTCTTAGATTTTCGTATTATAATCTTAACATTTTTCGTGAAAAATATTCAAAAAATACAAATTTATGAAAAAAAAATTAAAAGGGGAATCATCAGGTTCTGAATTTTTTTCTCGAGATTTTTGGATTCATGGAATACTGAATCCAAATATTCCATTTTTATAAACGTTGTTTACCTGGTACTTGTACCCAACATTTCATAAATAGTTAATTTTTTTTCATTCTATTTAGTTTTGTTTTAGAAAAAATTAAATAACTGCAGTACAAATCCTTTTCATTCATATTAAACAAAATTAGTAACACCAATATATATAAAAAATCAGGCTAAGAATCTTATATTTTACATGATGCACAAATGTTAGAAATGCGCAATGTAAACACTTTCAGATAAGAAATTATCTTTGGGCAAAATTAATTTTATTGGCTGACAGAAAATTGTATCTTGCATTGCTGATATACATGAAAAATTAATTTAGTCTAAATTGGTCTTCAGAAATATTCACAATTACAAGTTTCGATTTACAGGAAAAGAGACAAAAATTTAATAAATATGATGAGTGTTATTAAAGTTGCAATAATTAAGAAATTTTGTCGATTAATATTTATAACAGGAAACACATTCACAAAACTTATACGCTATTACCTTTATTGATCCGAAACATGTAGGATTTCTTAATTTAAAATATTGTTAAATATATTTTAACTCAAATATATTCACAACACTTTACAATGATTACATTGATGAAATCCAAAAGAGACAATAATTATTAAAAATTAAATTAATTTGTTAATATTTTAATAACTATTGACTTTCTATCTCATCAATCATCAGAATTTTCAAAGCTTTTTTTTTAATAACAGTATTATAAAAATTTTTGTGATATAGAAGATTCTGTCTGAGAAACAAATTTTAAGAAATTCGTAGACTGGAATATGAAACTGAAATTGGTATATTAGAAATTGAAAGTTAAAACGTATTTTCGCTAAAAATTACAGATAAATTAATTTATTCCTGGCCCAATTCAATATTATTATTTTCTTTAGCACTCAAGTAGAATATTTTCATGATCACTTATTTGTGAATGAATTCCTATTCAAAGATTTTATAATAGTTGGTAAAATTCCCTTAGAATTGCACTTTAAGAAAGTAGTACTTAGTGCAATTTTTTTTTTTTTTTTTTTTTTTTTTTTGCTAGTCATTTCTATGCTTTTCTGTGAAAATTTTCCTTCGTAGAAATAATATTTTCATTGATTATGTTATGCTTTGTTCAAAGAATAATGTAATTACATTACAACATTTACTTGCAGTTTCATTAGATCTTTCAATTTTTCTACTTAAAAAAATCGTATTAGACCCTTAGACATTATTCATCATTTCATTTCGCTTCTTCCAAAGAAACATATTAACTTCAAAATATTAAGGGAGATTTTTCATGATATTTATAAGAGTTAACTCCGGTTTTATGTTGCCAAGTTGGCAGTCGAATGACTAGTGCTTTAGTTTTCAGTTCAACAGCTTGTGGACATGGTTTCCAACATAAGAGGGGATTTTTTTGTTGGTTCGAAATACCCTTTAAAATGTATAGGTCCTGGTTTAATCACAAACCTCGTCGATTGACAAATACACCAATTCAGATTTTTATACTATGCTTTGGACAAGTATAAAATTTTATATCTGTTTTTCTATATAAATGGCATTTTTTATAACCACCACATACAAATATCTTTTCTTTTCTTCTTTCCTGTTCTTGAGAGTTTAAAAGGGTGCTCCGTGGCTGAGTGGTCAAAAGCCATCACTCCGCTAATCGCTTGAGAGCGTAGGAGTGTGGGTTCGATTCCCACCTTGGCCCTGGGTGTTTTCTTAGTTATCTTCTGTGGTTGTACTTCTATCATTGTGCTATTTGTCCTATTATCGACGAAGACTTACAAGCGGATCTCAAGAATCAAGCATACAAGTCTGAATATATGTAATGTAATAAATAAAATAAATAAATACATTTAAAAGCTTTTGTTCTAAGAGATTATCTAATTTACCACAGATGGAAGGAGTTGTTGTTGTTTATGACACTTAGACAAGCCAAGCTCGTTATGCTGTTGGCTATGCGAATTTAAATCAATAGTGTGCGCCTTTCGTTTAACCAGAACACTATGAAGGTGAAAGTACGACTTTTCTCTAAGACTTTTCTGGTAGATGGCACCACCAGAGAATCCACTCACTCAATTTAGATATTGATCTGGAGGAAGAGGAAATTTTCTCCAGACCATTACACCCATAGCAACTGCTCAACGACCGACCACAGAGCTTTCGATTCCCCAGATTTAACGAGCACGTATATCACATGTATTTGGTGAGTCTTTGGCGGCTCTGGTAATCGAACCCAGCCTTACCGGATGGAAGGCCAAAGCATTCACTACTAGGCTACCATGGCCCACTGTTGGGCCTGGTTGGTTAGGGCGTGGTCCTCATTATCGGAAAGTAATGAGTTCGAATGCCGACTTAACCGAAGATCCGTCGTGTTCATTGGCGGCTGGGCATGTTAAAACTGGTGCACGGTCGCAATGTCCTCCAAGTGAAATGATACCTTTGGGGATGGCAGGCCAAGTACTGGGGTGTCTTCTGCTTGGTCCCTGCTTCAAAATCACGAAGACTTCATCCGGCTGCTTCTATTTAACTGGTAGAGCCCAACTCAGGGCTAGCTACAGGGAAGGATGCTGGTGCAACAACAACGGCCCACGGATGGAGTGATATTGATTAGGTGATGTCATATTATCATTTGGAATAAATTTAGAATATCTCATGAGTTATTTTTAAGATTAAAATATAAAAATAATCCCTTCTCTCAGTAGTTTATCTTTTGAGGTAGATATGTCAATTGTGTTGTTACATATTCCTTACCAATATCAAATAAATTAACTGGATTTATTTACATAAAGCCCATATAAAGCAATATGTTAAAAGGCAATTTGATAAACAGCACATATTGTGGATGGAAGAAAAAATTAGGAAGAAACTTTTTTATTTGTGTGCTACTTTTCTTACTTAGAAAAGTTTTTTTTTTTTGATTGATTGATAAAATATTATTATTAATGGAGAGTATGAAACTTTTCACCAGCATAATTCATCACAATATATTGTGAAACTTAAATATGAATTGTCTTTATATTTATTATTGAGATTTTAAATTCATAATATCTTAAACTTAAAAAAAATCAACATTTTTTTATCATATTGTTCACATTAATTTCCATTTTAAAACTTCCCGATTTTCAATAAAGGTTTCTGAACTAAAACGATAAAGTTAATAGAAATTATTAATTACATTGTAAATTCAATTTGTATTTTTAATGAAAATGACGCTGCAAGCGATCTGCTGATAAATTATAGCATCATATAAGACAAAATATTAATTATTGTTAATTCAATTAACCAATTATTGTAATCAGAGCTGATGCCAATATTTTTGATATGCAAATGACTGAAAAGTGATTTCGTTGCCAAAAAGTAAATAAATAAATGAATGAATATTCCATAACTGTGCCCAAATGAAAATGAAATATGAAAGATTTTTATAGTACGAATAAAAGAAATCAGAAATTATGGTGCGATACTTTCGACCCCCGAAAATTCGAAACTAAGAAAGAAAAAAGTTGTATACTTTACATACTTCATTCGCTACCATTACCTCCGTTACCATCCGAGAAAAGACAATGCCATAGTTTTACCTGTACACGAACATTGAAAGTGATTTAAAGGGCCATTTGTTATTATACTCTTCCTCCAGGAATAAAAACATGAAAGACTGAAGGAGCAGAAAAGAAAAAAAGAAAGAAAGAACGAGAAAACGAATTTGTGGCCGAATTCCTGTCCAACAGGTCTCTTTTCCTATGTCCGCTGACCCTAACCAACAGGTCAGGTGATAAAGTGGAGGGGGTGGGGAAAGGGAAATGTTCGAAAGAGAAAAAAGTACCAGAGTTAGTGATGCGGCTAAACGTCAAGCTAGCAGTCCTCTCTACCCTCCCCACCCACTCCCTCATTCAGAGAAGAATTTTTTTGTGGTATATTTATTTCTTACATCCCACCCCACCATATTTTCTCCACTCGTGTAATCTGACGAATGGGCCCTAAGGCGGGCCCGGTCCTCTTCTGCGAGCGGTTTTCTTCCTCAGCAACGATCTCAGCGCCAGACAGAGTCAACAGGTAAGTAATGCCCTTGTGTTGTGTGATGGTCTGAGTATCGGCTGCAATGTTTGGCGATGTATCGCTTTTCGTAAGCATAGAAATTTTTTTTCATGTTATTGAAGCTGGATCATTTAATGCGTTTGTCATATTTTCCTTTTACAGCTTCATATTTTAAAACTATTTAGAAATTAATTTGTTATAACAGTCATGGTAAGAAATTATTGAAGTATATGAATTTATATTATTATTTTTGACTATAAAGTTTCTTAATTTTTATTCTAAACACGTAAATTATTAAAATGTTGATTTCAAACATACTTATTTTAAGATTTCATCTATTAAAATAAATCATGATCTTCAGATCTTTTAAAATAAATCATGATCTCTTTTCATTTTTCTTCTCAACAAAGGTTTTAAAAAAAGTCAATAATTGTGTGTGTTTTACTAAATTCTTAATTATATATATATATTGTCGAATTATTCTACTATACAATTCGAAGATATTCAATTTATGTATAATATTATTTGAACGGGAAAGAAATGTAAATTTAATTCTTTATACTGATTATACATACATAGCGGTGCAGGCGAGCCGCGGACTGCACCTTAAGGTTAACGGATTTGGAATACTCGCCCATCACCAAGCCCTCGTAATTTTGAAACACGGTCATGTGACAAGGTCACATCTGAGTTGCCATATACTAGACTACTATACTATAATTTCTACTTTTATATTAAAAATTTGACATACGTATTTTTGGAATACTTGCTTACATTAAATGGAAAAGAAGGTTAATGATTAAATGGACTCAACCTATTTATACAAATGCCAAACCATACGGAAAGCAAGTGAAAAATTATTTGGTGTTAAACTAATGGATTAAAAAATTCAATATATTTGGGAACTCTCAAGCATTTTTTAAGGCTAATAGCGAACTCACTATATCCTCAGAAACACAAATCATATATTCAAATATATTTTCCCACATATTTTTCACAACTCTACGGTTAATTTTAGAAATATAATGAACAGAAAGAGAGAGAGAGTAAATGATTTTAAAAGAACATTTAAAAATATCCTCTGGTTACATTCCTTCAACAAAACCTGGATATTATCTTTTCTGATAAATAAATGTTACAATTTTAAACTAGCAGAATTATTTTCTATATCGATTTCGAATGGAAAAAAGACTTCCCCGTTCTATTTTTTTAAAAAAAATGACTATCATTTTTTTCGAATATAAATTAATCAATTTTATATAATTTGTGTTTTTTTAAATAAATAACTTAAATGCAGAATAAACATATATATTACAGTCAAAATATGAATTAAATTAGAGTGCAAAATATATCTGAACCATCTAGAGTACACTCTTTAACGACGGCCTTCAGCTTTTTGAAAAAGTGAAACTTCAGCTTTTTAAAGTGTGATATACTACTTCATGTGCTACATTATTATTTTCGAAAGTCATTTTCGGTCGACGCTAACAATGATACCATAGATACAACACAGTTAAGTGATGTAATCTAAACCCTGCTGTCACATGTGTTCCACGTTAACTGGTCATTGGCTAAAATTATCGCAGGTGGATATCAAAGTCTAAAGAGAAACCCTATCTTCCTTTTCTCTGCGTTTGAGTAGATATCATAGCTTATACTGTGCATGGTGTATGTATTATGCTTAGTATATCTTTCATATACTAAGCATAATAAAATAAACTGTTTGATGAAATATTTGCAAACTTGGCGTTCAAAATCAATTGTTTTATATTTTGTAATAATTTGTTTTTTTGTTCATTTTTGATGGTTTATAACTAGATACTTTCACTTCGAGAAGAAGAAGACAACTGAGGACAAAAAACGTGGCGGTTGTTTATATGTTTTCTATACTTTTCGGCAGATCTTTTGAGACCGAGGAAAATTGAATGCATAAGTAGAAATGTTACTTACCACAAGTCTATTCTCATGTGCAATTTTAATTTCTTTTTCTCTTCATTTCTATAAGCAAACAATTAATATCTATTCATCAATAATTACTGTGTACATTTCACAAAATTAATCGAAACTCATATTTATTTTCAATTTTCCTCTAGAAATTAAGCAGACAATTTTATCCGCGAGGATCCAGTGACGTCGTATGAAAGTATCTAATTGGCATATTCAATATTTATCAATATTTACTAAAAGATTTTTGTATCTTAAATATATTTAAAATTTCTTTGTATTTAAGATGCAAGTGAATTTATTTATGTGCAGTTTAAAACATCTTAAATATGTTTAAAGATAAAAAAATCTTCGTTACATTTAAAAAAATCTAAATTTGTGTCTTTAAAACAAGTGAAAACTTCTCAATGTTACTATTTTTTGGAATAAATTCTAACATTAAATGGAAAACATGGTAACTCATAAATAAAATCAACTTAGGTATACAAATGCGAAAGCAACGGGAACTTCATAAAACTGATGAAAAAAATATTTCTTGTGAATAATTTTTACACAAAATAATTTTGAGTGAAATTTTTGTTTCATAGTTGGATTGAAAAATTTATTTGCATAAATGAGAGCGTTAACTCACTTATTTTAAGTTCAATGCCAAATTAATGCTATATTTTCCACATCTTCTTACAATTAATTTCAAAAATATAATAAATAAAAATGATTTAAAATAGATTCAAGAATTTTCTCTGATAATTTGGTAAACTAACGATAGTTTTTTGTTTTAATCACATATGCTAATGCTATGTTTCAATTTACGATGCAATGCATCAAAAAAAAGCATATTATGTATAACATTCTAAATTATTTAAACAATATGTTTAATTTCTTTCGCAAGCAATTGAAAACAATATTATGCAGTAATGACTATTTTGAGAATCTTTTATTTGTTTTCTTTGAAAATAAATTGAGGTACTCTATTTATAACTACAATCAGATTCGAACTTTCACAAGATTCTTTTATTTTGTTTTTATTAATTATTTTTCTTCTTTTCAAAATCTGATTTCTAAAGTTTTCTGTTTTTCTTTAAATTTATTCATTTGTGTATAGCATCACTATTTACTTATTCCATCTTGTATTACAATGTAATTTTGTTTTTAATCTATTCGAATATCTCTTTCCCAAATTAAGTGTTTTTTTCTTTTATAATATTATTTTTCTTTAAATAAAATTATATTCAAATTATAGTTTAAATAAACATATTATACGATACCAGGTATTAATTAATTTTGGGATTTGCTAAAAATCTTGTTAAATATAATATAAGACTCAATTATATAATGGTAAAAATTACATAAATCATTATCTTATATTTTGACATGAAATAGTTTTTGATAAAATATATATTGCCTTGTAAACAAAATCATTAAATTTGATGCTGATTATAATCAGAATAAAACGATTCGGTAATCAAACATAATTAAAGAATAAATTCTTCTCTTCCAATTTTGACAAACTGAAATTCTGTGAAATTGTTTTTAACAGTAAATTATTTATTAATTATAATTTAAATAACAACTGACAGTTACTGAATCAATGGCAAACTTATATGGATTTAAAAGCTTGTTTTAAAATTAAAACTGACATACCGTTGAAAATTTGTAAATTCCATCATTTTGCAATGCAAATGGAATTTTTTTAACTAAGAAAATAAGTTACTGTATGTTTATTAGTGAATTTTTTTCCCTTTAGAATTTTGTTTAAATGTGTTTGAGAGTTGGTATTTGTGTAGAACTATATATATAAAGTTTTACATACCCTAATACCAACTCTCAAAATTTAATCAAAATAATTCCTGCGTACGATATTTTAATTGAATTTTGAGAAATAACATTCGATTTTGATAATTTATTTGCACAAACTATTTTTGCAATGAATGTGTATTTGTACCATAAAAATTATCATTCTGTTGTAATTTACTCTGTGATTTTTAATGTAATATAATTTAAATTTTGTTTTTTCTATTTTATAATAAAGCGATATTTTTTAGTAGTAGCGATATTTTTTATATCTAATTCAAATTGGATTTATTGTTAAAGTTGCTTTCTCTTTCGTGAAAATTACGATTTCAGTAAAAAGAGATTTCATTTTATAATATTTTATCTTTTTAACAATTTTTATATTATATATTTTTTTATAAAGCTGTTCTAATTAAAATTAAATTTTTCAATTGAAGTTTTGAAATTAATTATTTTTATCATTTATTATAAACATCCATACCAGTGTAAATTTATGTATGCACACTACATAAATATTTATGCGTATACCACAATTTGTTTATTTGATAGTTTATTAAAATGTAGATAAATTTAATAATTATTTTTAATTTGGAAAAGTAATTGTTTCTGTAATATTAATGGCTCTTAATTGTTAAAAAGACTTTCCTAGTGATTTTCTGAAAATATAATAAAACTATAGTAATTATCTTTCTGGTAAAATAATTGTTATTTTTGCATATTTAAAAAGAAAAAACATTCCATATATACAAACATATATTAACTAGATTTCACTAAAAACATATTATTTATCGATACTTAACACTGATTTTATTAAAGGAAATAATAATTATCTAAAAAGATTACGTTTTGTTTTAGGGGCTATGTACTTAAAAATAAATTGCATATATTTATACAGCATTATTTTTGTTTTACGCTCAGATCCATAGTATGTGATTTAAATTCATATTTATTACTTAAAGCGTTCATATTAATGTCAGAATCAATTCCGGTCCAGTCTAAAATAGTAATACTAATAGAGATATTTCATAATGTGTTTCTAAAATGATGTCGAATTTTAAAGAGGAAAATATACGGCCAATTTTGTCATTTATTAAGGATTTAAGTGTATGCTTAATAATCTCAGGTATATTTTTAAATCACACTTCGTCTCAAATAGTTCTCTACCCACGTTAAAGATAAAGTAGGAATAAATAATGCATAAAAAATAAATAAGCTTTGTAATTTATACAGAAAAGATTTTTAATAATGATTTTTATAATATATACATGAAAAAACTGCTGCTTAAATTGCACTTTTCATTTTATTGATAGTGACAATTTTGTGGATGATGGTACAGATTTTTTTACTGGACAAAGAAAAGATAGTCTTGTTCATAAAGTCTATGTATGGTAAAATCATACAGACTTTGATATATACTTCAACGAATCATATAATGAAAATTTTCCGTTGTGGCTGAAGATCAATATAAGTGATGGTTGGACATCAAACTCTCATCTTCCTTTTGCAGCAGTCCACAGTACAATATTAGAAGGAAGTAAATTAATATAAAGTTAATTCCTGCATTAATGAAATAAACTTTTTATTTTCAGAAATGCATAATATTATTCAAGCATAGATTTTAAATTTATGTAAATAAAAAGTTTAAAAATTATAAGTGATAAAAATATTTGAAAGATGAATTTCAAATATAATTCTCTGAAAATAAATATGAGTTTCTATGTATTTAATGTATTCCTGTCTATAAAAATAATAAGTTTGGTTTTGTATTACTCATTGTAATTTTAGTACCGTTTCTCGTAATCAAAAAAAATGAAGAAAATTTTTTGAAGAAGTAAATATTTTAAAGATTATTTTAAGATGCCATTTCAACAATTGATTGGTTGAATTGTATTGATTTTTGAGAAATAGTCATTAAATTCTGAAATAATCATTAATGTCTTTAATATTGAAAGTTGTTTTTAAAATGTAAATTAACGAAGTGGTAAAAATTAAAATAAACTGGTCTTATAAAAACAGCTTTTTTAGAGGATGAAAATTGCCATTTGTGTTTCAATAGTTTTATTTTGAATTGCGCATAATGATTTAATAATCTTTAAATTTATCCGTAGTAAACAAAAGTAAACAAGATTAAAATGCAGCGTTAATGTACTTAGGGAAATAAAAGAATGATTTGATTCCCATTTGCATTACTTAATTTGTTGTTTAACTAGAATTTCTTGTTTAGATTACCGAAATTATTTTATTTCAGGAGTTCCTTATTGCTACGTAAAAGATGTCACGGTTTCTCTCGTAATTTTGTTGCATGTTTATAAGGAACTTATTCCTATTTTTAGATGTTCTCCCTTTTTAACAGAACTGTTTTCAGAAATAAAATGTATAATTTGTAGGATTAATTCATTAAAATGAATTATTTCCATCAATCTTTTGAAATTATAGTAGACGAAATTTTCGACATTAATATATTAATATTCTTCTTTTTAAATATTGCCTGAATGGGAACAAAGAAAATTGTAAGTAACTAATTATGTTCGCTTTAAGCAATTAAGGCATTGTTGCCATAAATGCAGAAGGAATATTAATTAAGCATACCAATTAAGTTTAACGGAAAAAAAGCAATGAGGAGATTTTACAAGTCTTTCAAAAATACTGTAATCTAATTAATATCTTAAACAATATGCACTCGTGAATTCAAAAGATGACCATAAAAATGCTCTTCCTTAATAAATATCACCAATTAAATCTAATAAAAGATTCGAAAGTTGATGGAAATCATCTATATTTGACAGATTTGTCTTTTGAGACCAAAGACACTCACAGTGTTTACATGAACACACAGTGCTTACATGAAACACTGTTAGTTCGTTCAGACAGTATTTGTATAATTTCAGATTGTACAAAAACTGTGCGAAAATAATATATTAAAAATTAATTTTTATTCCCTTTTTCTAAAATTAACAGTTAATTATAATTTTGCTGATGCTGGATTTCTGCTATAATAAGAAATTTATAAATCAACGAAGTGTTCATATATCCAAAAAATTTGGGAAATGATGACCTTAATAATAGAACAAAAACTATACAAACTAGAAAAAAATGATAAAGAAATCATTTTAATCTTAATCGAAAGTAACATAACAATTATATAAATAAATATGTATTCATTCGGGATTTGAATGCATATGCATCAGATGAGAAAACAACAGCGTTGAAAACGGTGTAGCATGTGCAGATTATTTATATAATTTTTAAAAATTATAAAAAAATAAGAATATAGATTTTTATTTTAACAATTAACAGTTATCGATAAGCTTAAAGAATCAAAAATAGTGAGATTTATTTCCCATACAGTTCATTGATAATACATGTGAATGTTTATGTTTGATTTCACGTGAATTATTAAAAATTTACTTTTATCACCCATAAGTAAAAAATTACTCCACTGTAAACTTGTTTTGACACTTCTATCACCTTAATTAACTTGTATTATATTTGTGGACAGTTCTAATTAAAACAAAATAAATATAATAATATTAATTTATATACCATATTATTACAATATAATAATATTAATTTACATTTTATATCATATTTTAATGAAAAAAAATTTGATTGCATTTTCCCATAGGCATTAACATGTAATATTGATTTTGCTTTAGCTTATCAAGGCGACGGAAAAAATATCTACTATTTTCTTTTATGTTTTAAAATTTACTTTCAGACTAAAAATTTGTCTCAAACAAATTAATTCCCATTTTGAAAAATTTCCTTTAACTATCGCTAATTAAGAAACATATTTCAGATTAATAATTTATTTATTTGAGACAAATTTTTACGGTTAATAATTTCACTAATGATAATAGCTTGTGTTTTTAAACGATACATTTCTTTTATTTTGAACATCGAAGACTTTTTATTCATCCTTTTATGTTTTTGTATGAAAAAAGAAATTTTTTTGCATAATTTTAAACCTATTTACAAATTGCTGTGCTGCATTGCAATATTGCTTCTCAGTGTTGAAAGTTTAGGTTGATAATAAAGAACCGAAGTGGTCTTCAGCTGCAAAATCTTAATAAATAAAACGATCCTAGAATATTAAGACAAGCACTGATCATTTTTTTAGCGTAAATGAGGAAATAACGCTGCAAGGTTAATTATGATCGTTTGGAATGCCTTTAATAACACAGGTTTGTTGGGCGGAGAGTCGCCTATTGCCTTCCAAGACAGTTAAAAAGCTAATTCTGCGGTTGCAAGTGAAATTGCTCAATTGTTGAAGAAAGATAAAAATGCTTGGAATGTGTGATTATCTTGTAATTTATTGCTGTTGTAAATTGTAATCGCTGTTCATTAAGTAGAAATGGAGGAAGTGTTTTTTGAGTAAATTTAAAATACAGTAGTAGATGTAAGCGTTTGTAATTATGTGAACGTTGGGGACATTTTTTGCAAAATAGAAGAATGTAAATATATTTTTAATTATTGTAAGTTAAAAGGTTGTGTAAGCATAATGCATCGGCTTTGGTGAATTATTGTTTATCTAGAAAAGCTAACAATAAAAATTAAGTATTTCATACATCATTTTTATGAAATACAAAAAAAAAAAAAAAATGTTGAAGTTGTTTCTTTCAACTAAGCATTTTCATGATCGATTCTAGGATACTACAAATTTAGTAGATATCTGGAAAAGTGGATTGCAGAAGAGCGAAAATGCCGCGCTATATTTCCAGAACTTTTTTTAAAATGCACAAATGGGAGAATTTTGCATTTCCCCAGGGTAAAAACCGCTATGGACGTTTGCTGAATGATTGTAGAGCAATCAAACTTTTCCACATAGGTTTGGGAGGAATAAAAGCTATTTTTCCAATTCAACACATTTTTACATCTTAAGTTAATTTTTGTTCTTCATCCCAGAGTGGTAAGAAACATGTTATTTTGAAGTGGAAGATTCGACTTCATCACTATTTAAACATCATATGAACAATGCAATTTTTGTACGTTTGGAAATATTCTATGCTCAGATGTATACTTGATAGCAATCCGATTTTTTGACTTTTCTGATGCGAAAATAAGAGCATATCATCGTGGAAAAATTCATTCTTAATAAACATACAAAGCGAAAATCAAAATTTTTAAGAGAATCTATTTTTTAAATTAGCAATTAATGTAGTGACTTTTAAAATGGGTAATGAAAACATCTAAGCACTTTCTTGTGCCTTGTATATATATATATATATATATATATATATATATATATATATATATATATATATATATATATATATATATATATTTGTTTCTCATTGAATCATTTCGTTGTATAATATATTGATTGTGACATTCATATTACAATAAAAATTGTTAAATTATTTCAAAACTTAATCTTCCTTTTTTTCCATTTTTTTATTCGTAATTACTTTCTTGCTCAGAATTGTGTAAGAATATAATTTCTATTATATTCTTCTTAGACTATTTAATTTGGGCGATGATATTCATATAATAATTTTACAAGAGTGTATGATTTTTATAAACTTCAACTGTGCTATGCATATTTTATTTGTAATCCAGTCTTTTAATGATAAAAAAGGGAATTTATCCGAATTGCTAAACATTCGAAAATTAACTTTTTATGCCGAAGTTAGGTCCTAGTTTCACACAATTCAAGTCAATGGACATCTGTATTTCTTTAATGAAGTACGAAACATATGATATATTTTTATGTTTGTATATTCTTTTTTTAAGAAAGAAAAATTAAAACTATATTTTATTCTTCTTTATTCATATCGATCATTAATTAGTAATTTTTACCTATTTTTAGTTTACATTTACTGGTTAATTATATCTATGCCAAAGGATAGTCTAGAGGAAGGAACTTAAAAGAAAATTTACCAAATTTACAATTTATATTGACTATTATTAAACGTGTTTATATATATTATATATATGTGTGTGTGTGTGTGTGCATGTGATACATATATTTCAATAAATTATAGATATTTAATAACAAACTAGAGTAATGTCTTTAACAAAATGGTATGCATGGTACAATATATGAAAAATATTTAATAATACTTTTGTGCTTTGTCTGCTTCTACTTTTTCCTGCCTAGAAAAATGCATAATAATAAATTAAATAATGATAAGATAAGCAAATTTGATATAAGAATTGAATTTCGTACAGCATTTTAAACCTTTACTTTGAACGGAAATTAAATTAAAATAATCATGTCTAGTTTCATTGTTTTATTTTTTGTTTTTCGTGTGGTTTTTAGTTTTTAGATAAATAAACACATTTAATGCGCCTTTATTTTTCTTCTAAAATAGACTTCTTAGCATCTATTCTGACATTGTTTGGTAAAAAGATCCGTTATAATTTGAATCCTTTCGGCATCGGAAGACATCTGTTCAGTAAAATGAATCTTTTTTAAGAAAAGAATAATTTGGGAATATTTCTTTGGAATGCATAAAATTTGCACTTTTGAGTATACTAAGTAATAAGTTCAGAAAATAGTAAAATTTTTAAAAGTAGCTCTCAGCAAAAGAATTTTTTTATAAAGCATTTTAAAAAGAGATCAATATTTTAAAAAATGATAGACGAAGACTATGAAAAAGTGATTTATCAAATATGAACAACAAAAAAATTCACAACGTTATAGAAAATTAATTTCATAACAAGAAATTAGCTAACACAAATAGTATTAAAATATTTCATTGTTATTTATAGACTCTATCCATATAAGAATAATCTTTCCAGTATGCTTATAGTTTTTATTTTCTGTCTTTTTTTTACTATGTTTATTCTCTAAATCTGAATTTCCTAATTGGTTTTTCTCTCATTCGTCTTGCTCCTATTTCTCATCCCCTAGTGATCAGTTTAAATATTTTTTTTCCCTTTTTTCGCATTTTTGCATCACACAAACTCTCGTCTTCATACAAAGCATCAAATAATATGAATAAATAATTCAAAAATGTGGAATATTTCTTAAAAATTCATTTATACAATCATGATTTTGTTTAAATGGCCTCTTTGTTAAATCCTAGCAAAATTAATTGTTGAAGATCACTTTCATATGCAACGCCGGAATTAAATACTCTTATTCATAAGTATAAATGAAAATTTGATTGTTATTTTACATTAGAAACTAGATTTTTTGGTGATATATATTTGTCATTTTTTTAATTTACTAAGAATAAATTACTATATCATGTTTTTGTTAAAATCTATTTTTATTTGTAAATCAAAGACAAAAATACAAACTTTCATTTGAGAGCCCTTATAAATGGTGGCCTTATCCAAGTACCTCACTACCCCATACTGAAATCAAGAGAGTATTTGTTGTGTATACTATAAGGGTAACTAATTCATAAACTAATCCATAAATAATTCCATTCATAACTAATTCATTTTTCCTAACTGCTAATTTTTAACTTTTGATAGTATCAATGAGTTATATAAATTGGAGTAATTTTATATATTATAATATTTCCTAAACTGGTTGTTTATCTTAAGATTCCTTTTGAAAATGGAGCAGAAAATTAGAACATATATTCAGAAAATTAATAAAAATCTTTCATTTTTATTATTTTGATGATTTTTTTAATAATCACAGGAATATTCATGAAGGAATAAATTTTAGTAGAATAATTAAGCTTGCTAAATTTGTTTACATTGCCTAATTTGGTTTTTGTTAAAAGAATTACCTTCGCAACAATGAGGGTTTTTTTATAACTAATTTAATAAAGATTTTAAAAATGACAAATTTTTTTTAGCTTGTTTTATTTATTTATGAGAATGTTTTTTCAACTTTCCAAGTTGGGAATTTAATTATACCTGGATCTTCTACTTTTTAGGGAGCAGCGAAACATTTTAAAATTTTAGTGAACTGATAACTGACTCAATTAATCAAGAATAAATGTGATTATTTAAAATACGGCATAACATAATAGATTATATTTATATAAAAAATAATGTTAAATATATTAAAGTAAAATTGATCCAAATTTTAATAAAATATTCCTTACATAGTTTTAAATGATGCACTAATTGATACTATGAAATTAACATTGTATTTAAGAGAATTCATTTATTATTCAACAAGCGAAGGGGTATATAAACAAAAGGGGTAAAAAATATTCTTCTTTATATAGTTTTAAATGATGTACTAATTGATGCTATGAAATTAACATTGTATTTAAGAGAATTCATTTATTATTCAACAAGCGAAGGGGTATATAAACAAAAGGGGTAAAAAATATTCTTCTTTATATAGTTTTAAATGATGTACTAATTGATGCTATGAAATTAACATTGTATTTAAGAGAATTCATTTAACATTCAACAAGCAAAGGTGTGTATAAACAAAAGGGGTAAAAAATATTCTTCTTAATACAGTTTTAAATGATGTACTAATTAATGCTATGAAATTAACATTGTGTTTAAGGGAATTCATTTAACAATCAACAAGCAAAGGTGTATATAAACAAAAGGGGCATTTAAAATACGGCTTCTTAATACATAAAATATTCTTCTTAATACAGTTTTAAATAATGTACTAATTGATGCTATGAAATTAACATTGTATTTAAGGGAATTCATTTAACATTCAACAAGTAAAGGAGTATATAAACACGATAAGTAAAAGAAGATTTTGATTATCAATGCAAAACTGAACCAATAAATGGCACTGGTAGCTTCTAATTGGTCAATTTATTTACTGTTTCGAATAAGAAAATAGAACATGTTGAGGAATGATTCAATTTATGTTTGAATTTTTTGTACTTACATATCATTAGAGCCACTTAAAGTAGATACTGACGATGGTCACAGTAATATTTTAGGGTACATCGGGAGACCATTTAATTCTCTTAATTTTGGATCAAAACCAAAGAACGAGAAGTGATGGCGTTTTAATTTCAAATTCTTATACTCCACCATCAGCAGAAAAAATATTCATAGCTAGTAATTGTAAATAAACATTATGAATGCGATATACTTTTAGTTGTATCAGAATCGACCTTCTTTCCAGATGCAAGTATGAACCTTTTTATCAATTTAGCGTCTACATCTCAAGAAAAGCCAGAGATCCCTATCTTTATATCCATATATTTTTGTGAACACTTGATGGTATGAGTTATTGAATTGATTATCTTGAAAATGGACAGCAGAAATTATTTCAAAAAATTTGAATCGTATTTACAAGTAGAGCTTTAAATAACATGATAAAATTGGCAAGAAACCCCTACATATATGAAATTTATATTAAACTTAACAGAAAAAATGTTTTCCTTATATCAGCAAAAAATTTCAATTTAATTACAATAAAAAATATTATATTCTTATCTTAAAATGAATATAACATTTTTTGTTTTGAAAAAAACTTCCTTTTTTTAAACCTAAAACTAATTAAGATTAGCAAAATCTTTTCTCCAATCTAACTATGTTTCAAAGAATGAGATCTCTTAAAAGAAGCCAAATACTGGTGATTTGATTGAAGTATTTGCGAAAACGAGCACCAGAAACAGGTTTGCTCATTTAATTAAAATGAAAAATTTCAACGAAATGTTATTTCTTTTATATTGTTATCAAAACAAATTAATTTACATTTGTTCCATTTTGAATGTTTTTTATCTGTTTCACATATTCAACTCAAAATACAAACTTCGTAATATGCTTATCTGTTACATGGTCAAAAAACTATCTGTTAGTGTTTTGTATTGACAAACGTTCATTTAAATTTTAATTACATCTTTTTACTGCATATTTTTTACTAAGATTATATATGCATAATTATTAGAGCAAGAATTATGGCTTGTAAATTTTTGCTGCGTTCTTTTCCTTTACTTATTGTTTGCAAATTGCGAGAGAATATCTATAATTTAGTAATAATGTTTTTCATGTTTTTAAACTTTAATGAAATGAGAGTTATTTACTAGCCTTAAGTTTCATTTCACATTATACGTAATGTAATTTTTCCACAAGCATATATTTCATTAATATTCCGAAAATCAAATCAATGACACCCAAAAATGACTTAAATATCGCAAAATGTCTTATTTTCGTGGACCACATTTAAAAAGATTTTTATTGTTATTTTCAATAAAAGTGAAATTACATATATGCCTTTCTGTGAATACTTTTTTAGATTTTCATTGTTATCAAGATTATTTAGTTCTGTATCTTTTCCTTCTTGTCTTTAGTCAACAGTTCGTAGGTTCGGATACCATTTTGGATATGAATGTTTAAAGTGGATAAAGACCAATTGCAATAATAAGCTAACATTATATATCATAGCTGAATTAATCGTCAAGTGCAAAAAGTAACTGTTGGGGGACAAATGACACAAACAATGCAGATCTGTACATTATTATCGTAATATTTAAAAAGAAGATGACGTTTATTTCACTTGACAAATATTCTTTGTATACGTATCATTTTTTATTTGATTTGAATTAATTTCATACTATTTGGTAGAACACTAACATCTTTTCTTTCAATAATATACATCAAAATGTTTTATATCAACTGATTATTTTAAATAAGGCAAATTCTGTGGTTAGATATGTTAGTCTTGGGACAAACAATGCCTTTTAAGTTTTACAAGATACTTATAAAAATTATTCAAATCATTTGATTTATGTTTTTATCAAAATATGTAAATTCTAAATGTATACTTAAATAAAATTTCATTCTTCGTACTGAATACTAATAATTTTAATATTATAAAACTTTAATATTGAATATTGTTGAAACTGAATACTGATAAATGAATGGAATAAGTTAACAAACTTATTTCATTTTCATAACTTCAATTTTAATATTTTTAAAGTGATTGTAAAACCAAATCTTTTTTTTATTGAATTTCATTATTACACTATATTACATTACTATCATATAAAGTTATTTTTACCTACTATGTGTGTTGTGTGTTTTCTTTTAACATTTTTACTAAAACTTACTTCAAAGAAACATTTAAAAAATTTCCACACACATTATTGATCACCGTAACTATATGGAATTCGAAATTCCTTACACAAGGTGCGTTTCTAGCTATATTATCACATTGTTACGTTATCAACAGTTGCAGTTACCATAATTCGTTATAGTAATTCTTTAAGGGATTTTTGTATACAGTTCCATTCGAAAAATTTTACAAAGACAATTTTTACTCGCTACGTCATGGTTAAGTTATGAAAGTAATGTTTTGGAATCTTGAAACCATTAGAAAGAAGAGATCTTTTCAAGAGAATCGAATATATCCTTCCTGTTAAAATATCCAAATATGAAGCAATATAGTTAACGTAACGAATGAATTTTGCTATTCTATTTTACTATCAATTAACAATTAAACTTTTGTTTCCAATCAATAAACCTACACCAAAAGTAAATAACATGCTTAATCAATAACAGTTTATAGGCAGGTAAAAACTAGAAAAAAATTCTATGCACTTACAAAATTTATTATATATATATATATATATATATATATATATATATATATATATATATATATATAATAAATTTTGTAAGTATATATAATAATATAATAAATTTTTATATATATATATATACATATAAAAATATATATATATATATATATATATATATATATATATATATATATATATATATATATATATATATATATATATATATATATATATATATATATATATATATATATATATATATATATATATATATATATATATATATATATATATATATATATATATATATATATATATATATATATATATATTAAAGTATCAATCAATTGTTCAGCAAAAGAAGAGTCAATAAATAAAATAAAATTTAAAAAAAGCATAAATATCTTGTGTCCATATTTTTTCTAGATAGGACTTTAAGCGGAAACAAAGAAAAGCAAGCAGTAAATGATAAAATTATCGTCATTTTACACTTCATCCTGTGTTCTTGAAGTTTTGATGGATGTTTTTGCATTGCTATTTTAAGAAATCTTCAATTTCTTTCTTGATGCGATATTTATATTAAAAATTAACCTTGAAGTCGTAAGCACACTTATGTGTAACTGACGTCAGATACTTGTTATGAGACACAAATTTTATCGTTTTACCGTTATTTTAGCAAATCAGTTATGAAGAATGAAGAATTAATATAAAAAATATACAAAAACAATTATGACTGTCTTAAAATTTTAGAAAATTTATAGAATATTTAATGATTTTTCAATTAAAAAGTTTTAGAACTCAAACATTTTAAAATTTTAAGATGGCACTAGTGAGTCTTCTACTATTAACTAGCCTGATTGATTGTTCTGGGCCCTAGAAAAATTACTAATCTATATTGTTAAAATAACTTATATCGTCATCACAATAAGAGAGAGAGAGAGGTGTACAATGCACAATAATGGGGTATAAGTTTCAATCTTTGAATAGACTGTCAAATGTATTGACTTAAAACGATATGCATTTCGATTTAAAAAAATCTGCTCCTAAAAGAAGTCTATAACGTTTGTTTAGTTAATTAAAAATTAGTTTTCCTAAATTATCTCTTCCTTCTGTTAATATAACAAAAGACATTTAACTAATAATGTATTTAGTTATTGCTAAATAGACATATTGAAAAGCCCTTGCTGAATACATAATCAAACCTTGTCATTCGTGTTTTCCTTATTAAAAACAATTTATTCATAATATAATTCCCTTGAATTGGTACTAGTTTTTATACCATTGTGGGTAAAATTAAAAGCTTCATATCCTTCACGGAAATTCTATTTTTTAATCTCAAAAATATTTTTAAATTTTAATATTTTTACGTATATATATATGTAAATGTCTGATTACTAGATTTTGCTATGGTTTGGAAACAGAAATACATGCTCTTCAATTGAGCTCGTGGTGACCTGAGTGGTTAGGGCATCGTTCTTCTTATCGAAAGGTAAGGAGTTCGAATCCTTATTTATCCGGGAATTCTTCGTATTCACTAAAGGCGTCTGGGCACGATAAATGGGTCATGGTCCCAATGTCCTCCAAGTGAAATGAAACCGCTAAGAATAGCAGGCCAAGTATTGGAATATTGGGGGTCTTCTGATTGCTCCTTGCTTCTATATTACGAACACTCTGACTTATCAGCTTCTATCTAATTGGTAAAGACCATCTCTGGACCTGGAATACTGAAAAGCATGCTTGTGCACAGACGCATAAACTCCTGTATCAATAGTTACATTACTTTCCCGAATGAATATTTGTTGGATTAAAATAATAGCGAATATCAATTTATAATACGTTTAAGTCACTGAACTTATTATGTTCCTCATTATTAACTCAATAAACTTATTAACTCACTGAAACATTGCCAACAACATCTGTGATGGTAACGTACTCAATTGACCATCTCATAATTAAACTCTGAACCTTTTTCAAATATCATTTAATTTAAAATTGCCTATACAGCTGATTTGATATAGTTGGTGTCTGGCGTTCACTAGACAGCGTAGTTCAAATTTTAAATCAATATGTTAATAGTTATTATAATATTTCCAATGTCTCGAAAAAAAACCCCAAAGTTTGATGCAGCGTAAAGTATTTTTAGCGTGTGTTCTTTGGTAGCTAAATAGCGCATGGTTTTCTTTGGCGTCAATCATTTATAGTTTCTTAAGAAGAAATTCCAAAGACAGTGGCCAGTTTTGATACCTCTTGTACAGTCTCTCATGATATATTCCTCAACTTCCATTTATGTGATTGCTTTGTACAGCGCAATAAATAATGGAAAATGAAGTATGGAAACATTACCCATCATTCATTTTTCTACATGGTTGAGTCCTAAATCCATCTTTCTTTCCATTTGATCCATAGATCGTCATCAATGATACAATCAGGAACTTTATCTTATATAACGGATTGCCACTATACCCTTTCTTTAAAGATTTTATTTTTGTGACATTAAATAACAAGGATAATTTTGCATAAGCCCAATGGAAATTAATTTTTAAACTTAAAATACTTTATTTAACACAGCTTACTATCTCCCCAATTGGTCTGGTGCAGAGATTTAGACAGAAAGGCCTGACTTAAGATATCGATATCATATATTATATGTGTCACAGTTATTTAATTTTTTTACTAGGATTTTAGAACTCGTTGTCAGATTTATTGTCATATCTAAGAAAAACGTTAAGTGTATTCAAGTTTTGATGCGTTTCTAAAAGTTGCTTCTAATTGTATTAAGTGTGTTTCATTTATAAATATTAAAATATCAATGAACCATAACATATATACAATATTCACTGCAGCACAAATACAAAATAATCATTGAGCTTCTCGAAAAATGAATTTCAAATTTTCAGCTATTATTCAGAAAACAATATTCAAATTTAAATTTCATCTAAGATATTTTTGAAATGAAATCATTTTCAAAAAGTCTTTTAGTGGATAAAATTTTTGTAAATTCATTGTATTTTCAGATATTTATTTCTACCTTGAATTAATGAAAATTTGTACCAGAATAAAATGATGTTTTAAATATATGAATAATATTGAAAATGTTTTAAATTTTTAACATAAATCTTTGACTATTAAAAAATTAGTTTTTTAAGCGATTTCTAAAAATTTAAAATATTTTTGAAGTGAATTAAAGAACAAATATTACATGAATGCTTCCTTTATTTATCCTCTGCGTGACTTCTTATGAAAGCGATAGCGCAACTCATTACTTTAGGATGTAATTTTAAATCATTACGGTACATAATAACCTGTTTAAAATTCAGTGCTCTCAGCGAGGTTTCTTCTCAAAACTTACCCCACAGAGCCGCAAAGGAATTAATTTTGGCGATAAGAGTTGGCGAAGAAATTCCCAACATTTTGAAATATTCCAGCAACCCTTCCGAGCAGTCCGTTGCCACCTGACAGGGGAAAAGGCATCATAGTTACTTCGAAACTTCTCAGGGTTTCCAAGGTACCAGTGTTTTCCGAACTGCTCGGGCTAGTTTTTTTTCCTTTCTCCTATCGTTTTCGTAAGAAAAGTTTTCGAAATTCTATCAGTTGCTCTTGGACCTACCCTACATTTTGGATACTCGAAAATAATCTAATTTTGCTGGTGCATTATCTGAATTTTAGTGTAGTGCTGTTTTTATAAACTCGTTTGTGCAGATTGTGTATACCACGTGACATTATCTTCACGTCTGCGGGGAAAAAATTGCCATCGCAGCCCGGGAATCTCAACTATCAGAAGAGTTCGCGTCTGCGTACTTGGATCCAGAGTAACGTGCGATATTTAAATCTGTGTGGTATGTATGTTTTTGTTACATTTCTCATACGAATGCATGTTAGAGAAAAGCCTGGATTGTATGAATGATTCTTTAACACTTAAGTTTAAAACTTACGACAAAAAATAAGAGCCAGTTTTTTTCTGTTAAATTATAAAATTTTCCATGATTTTCAGAAACAGCTTAAAATTACAATAAAATTCGTTGGAAATTAGAGTCTTATCACATTCTGCTGGAGAGATTTAATATACACAATATGAATTAGTTAATTGAATCTAAATGGAGAGATTATATTACTGGAATATATTAATGTGTCCAACTTTTGATTTTTACCTATCTATAGCAATCTAAGTATATATTTTTGGCGATTAAATTAATTGTGTTTATTTCTTTGAATTGTATATTAATATAGTTAATGTACTAATTAAGGTTAATATTAGTTTATTTTATAGATTCCGAAAAATTGCAAAGTTTATTATTTACAAATTTGATTTAAAGTATATGATTTAATAATAACTGAATATAAGAAAAATTTGAAATTTTTAAAAATGATATAGAATATAAAAATTTAAAAAGTACTGTCTAATAATTTCTTTTTTTATTGTTTTCAATTTCTTGTATTTTTTATTAATTATATGGCAATTAATGCAGTAAAGAAATTTGAAGCGCAAACTTCATAGATTAAGTTTTAAATTTTATTAATTTATAAATTAAATATGTAATTTTAGTTTCTCATAGTTACGAAAATTCTCGAAATAAAAACATTTAAAATGTCGATATTTACATATATAAAAAAATGTTAAGATAAATATGAGAGAATCTTTAAAAAACGAATATATTTTTTACAGCGTTACGATGAATTCATCTGTAATTTTATTGTAAAATAATTAATTGTAAACTTTTTGATTTTCTAAAATAATGCTTTTGTGTTACAAAGATTACCATGCATAAACTGAATTTGATACCCAATTGTAAAAAAATTGAATTTGTTCAAACTGTAAATAATGGGTAGATAAATTTTACGTTTTTGTTTTAAAAAATAGTACTTGAGAAAAATAGAATTTTTAAATGCATTTAGTATAGCTTAACTGTCAGTATTACATAATTATTTCTTTATTAATGAGTTATTAACATATATTTAATAAAAGTTTGTATTAAATAATTTTACATTAATTTGGCTAAAATGTGAATATTGTAAACACAAAGAAAGGGAGAAAGTTATGTATTTCCTATACAAATGAGCCATTAATCATTGAATTCTGAAACAAAGGAAACAATTATATACCCACCTAATTTATAAAAATTTATATATATTTTAAAAATAAATAGTATATGCGACTCATTTTTAAATTAGAATTTATAAAAATTAAATAAATATTTGATAGTTTAAAAAGAGTTGCAGTCTCTAAAAAAATAAGGTTTAATGAATTCCAAATTCATATTTAATTTTTAATACTTTTTTATAATACTTTAAAATTATTTATTTACATACAACAAATATTTATGTTTGTAGATTTGAAAATTATAAATGTTAATAATAGTAATATATAGTAAAACTATTTTATTAACTTGTTAAATGGATTATGATTTGCTAATCAAATTGTGAAGGATACAGCTTATGAATTTGAAGTAGTGCAATCAATTTATATTTAATGGAAAATATTGAAATTAATTAATTATTTTATTCTCTGAAAATAGCTCAGTTTTTAATTCTTATCTCTATAAATGTTTTTAATTGGAGGAAAAAATCTGCCAAGCATTATAGTTTTTATCAGGAATTAAATCTTTGTAATCGCTTCAGAGAGAGCCTGACTAAGCCATTGGCATACGAGACACTTGCTCACAGATCAGAGAGGCCCTCAAATCGAATATGAGGTTTATTTTACATCGTCAGTCGAATAGAATCGTTTGGCAAATAGAATAGAAAGTTTTGTTGTTTGTGACCAAAGTTTTGTTGTTTGAGTTTTGTGTAACAGAAGGGACCTCCAAAGAAGTTCTTCTATCGGGCAGATTCAGGTTAATTTATCTTTCAAGATATCAGTAATATTAGAAATACTATGTAAAAAAACGCAAGTCTAAGACGATAAAAATAACAATTTCAAGAAATGTTTTTTAAAAATATAAATTAAAAAAGAATAAAAAAATTCTGCGTTTTACAGTAAGATATATGGGTTTTTAACTTTTCAAATTTAAGTTAAAATATTAAGATGATACTTATCATTTTCCCATTTGTTACTCTATTCCTTGGAATTTCTGCCGGTAAGACATCAAAAGTTCTATACGACCGCAAAAATTCGTTCTCCCCACTGCAGGGTATTTGCCTGGGGATGTCGCACTTCTTTTCCTCATTCTTTTTTAATTTTGTGTGAACATCTTTACCAAAGCCAGGTGGGCAAGATTTATCTTTCCCTTCTTTTTCTTGGAGACATACCTGAAAGCTACGATTTGTAACCTATAATTTAGTGTGCCTAAAATAATGATGGATCTTTTACTCAACTCAGTTTTTATATAACAGTTAACTGGTTTCATATTTATTATTACTTTTCTTGTCCTTTACTGTATTTAAAGTAATTATACGCAAAATATTCCAGAAATCAAAAACATATAGTTTACTACATGTACTGAAATTATTTTATTTAGTGCATTTGAATTTTGTTTTTATTGAATAGAAATGGCATAAAAAGGTAAAAACCATATGGAGTTAATTGTCAAGAAAGCTGAAAAAAAAATAAATAAAATTATAAACCATCCGCGGTAATTCCTGTCATCTTATTTGAACAGATGAAGAATTTACATCTCACTTAGATCTGAAGGGAATTATATATTTTATGGAGTTAGAATGGATAATGGTTATAAAAAATTTCATTGCCAAAGTTCTACGTGATTCGATTATTTTAAAAATAATTATAATGTGTGTTTCTTTTTTGTAGTGTGTATTAGCCACTATTTAAAAGAGAACAGCTAAATTGTTTAAAGTCTTGGAAAAAAATAGTAAGATTTGTAGGAGAAATTCCAAAATATTAAAAATTTAACTTAATAAAGTCATACTTAAAAATTCATCCAAATGAGTCAAAAGTTATGTCCAAATTTATAGATTATTTTGGAAATATTTTGAATGAGAAATCGGCAACTCGCAAATTACGTGTAATTCCATCAAGATAATTTAGGGCGCTCCGTGGCTGAGTGGTCAAAGGCATCACTCCGCTAATCGCTTGAGAGCGTAGGAGTGTGGGTTCGATTCCCACTGTGGCCCTGGGTGTTTTCTTCGTTATCTTCTGTGGTTGTACATCTGTCATTGTGCTGTTTGTCCTATTATCGACGAAGACTTAGAAGCGGATCTCAAGAATCAAGCATACAAGTCTGAATATATGTAATGTTATAAATAAATAAATAAAAAGATAATTTATACGACTAACTAAAAATTTTAGAATTTAATGAGAACAGAAATATAAAAATTCTACTCGTGTATTTTACTAAATTAAATTTTATTACAAAATTTAACTTCACAATTTATACTGTCCTATTATTTCTTTGTCGATTATTTTGAGTTAGTGAGTGTTCAAGTGTAGTAGCGCCAAAACTTTAAAAAATCAAATGCATTGCGCCAGATGTTTGTTAGGATCCAATTCAGTCTTTGGCGAAAGATGATTGCTTTTCTCTGTCTTAAATTCGAAGTAAATTCGTTTATAAATAAAAACACACACAACTCCTCAAAATACTAAATCACTCAAACTTAAGAAAAATTAAAAAATTTTCTGAGGCTATGTTTTTGTCATTTGAATCTCAATTCTAGAAAAAATAAAATTTAATAAGAATAAGATGAAAATTAAATAAAGCGCATTAATTAAAATTAAACACTTTTATTACTTTTATAGAATGTGTGTTCTCTTGGAACTTATTAATGCATCTGAACTGCCGAATGCTATTTTCATAGGGATATCTGTGTAATCGCGCAATTATAAAGGAAATTCCCCGACCAAATACTTAGAACATTTTTATGTCTTTTCTCCCATTTTTAATGTAAATGTAATTTTTCTTATACTGACTGCTCCTTAAGAAAAGAGAGAAAACGAAGATTATCAAAAAAAGGAAGCATAATTTCTTTTTTAGTTATATTAGGGTTATTATTCGTTAATGTAACTAATATTAATATTATATTAACGAACTCACATAGAATTTGACATTTAGCAATTCCAGAAAAAAAAATATTATTCGTCGGCCCAATCTGGATGAAATCTATTTGAATTTTCTAGCACAATTAAAATTTAACATTTAATTAAAAAATAAAATAAGATAAACTTAATTATTCTCATATTAGTAAGTGCTAATAATTCAAAAATGAAGCATAAATCACATCCAAATTTATGTATATATGTATTCAAGTATAAAAATATAAATTTAAATTTATTTTTTATCGTTCAGTACATAATTTTAGCAGTTTTATTGAGTTAAATTTTTATTCATTCTAAAATTCACGTATTTCTGGTTACCTATTTTTGTTGACCAAATTATTCTTTATTAAATCATATTATAAATATGATTTTTAGTGAATGGAACTCTTGATTTTTATTTTAGTTATTTATTGAAAATTACATTTTTTTTAAAAAAATTGTTTCTTATTGAATTTTCAAATGATTGATATTTCATTGAATATGCTTATTTTTTCAGGAATCACCTTTTGGCTGCAAAGCCTAGATATTCTATTCCCGGTGCTTGAATATTTTAATAATTTATGTTAATTTTTTTAACTTCATTGATAACATTCCGTATATGTGTTGTCATGTATGAAACATATTCACTAATTAAACTAAACTACTGATAAGTTTTTATTGCTTAAAATTTGCTTATGGTATTTATATATAAGAAGAGCTTAGAGTTTTGTATATTTGGCTTCTGGATATCTATTACATATTTATTTAAGAAAATTTCTAATAATACTAACAAGAAATATACTGATAAAGGAATTGATAACAACGTCATTTGTAATCTAAACATTTAATTAGGATAAAGATTTCTAATTTGCTGATATAAATAATATTGATAATAAGCAATATTGATAACAAAATCTTTGATCGATGCTTAGCGAATAAACAAATTAATTTCCTTTGCATTATATTTGTATTTAGATTGTTGTTTAATATGCATTTTTAAATATCAAAAACATTTAGAAGCAATCGTAAAACTGAAAATTCGTTTTCCTTATTTATTTCCAAACGATATGGAGAAATAATTTACATAAGTATTACAATTTATTTTCCAATTATTTCTTTCCTTTTTCTTAGAATGGACAGAATTATTTTTCTCGAAACACATAAAATAACTCATAACATTTAGCAATTTCTGAGAAGTTGAGATTTTTAAAATTGATATTTATTTCCAATTTTTAAAAAGAAATTTGTTAGGAATGAGATGGAAATCAAAAAGTTTGTTATTTGCAAAGGGAAAAGAAAGATTATTTAAGATGACTTTGAATTGTTGTTTAATGTTTTGAATATTTCGCAATTTTTGTACAGTGTTTAATGGGTTGCAATGAAATTCTATTGATCGTAGTCTACTGCCATTAAACTTCATATTATTTTGTCTAGTGTCTATGAAGAGAAAAGAAACAACAAATCTCCATTCCAAGGTTTGAATTTTTTTTTCTTTTGTAGCTATATAGGTAATTGATATAAAACATCCTATGTATTGAAATTACAGTATAACTAGTTTTTCTAGAAATTCAGACTTCATAAAACACAATCTATTTTTCATAAATTTATGTTTATAAACAAATTTTGACTGTCAGCAAAGTTAAATTTCTAAGAAATAGAAATTGATTTTTACAGATCTCGATCTCTTCCTTTGTATTTATTTAAAACATCGATATTTTTTATTTTAAAACTTAGGCATCAATATTATTTTTGCAATAAAAGCTTTTATGTGTCTTGCAGTGTTAATTATTATCAAAGGATTAACTTTCATCTTATATCAATATTTGTCGCGGTTTACATACTCCTGTTTACTTAAATTTCATTCCTTCTAATTTATGGAAAGCTTTTTTCCGTTTTCCAGTTTTGTTTTGTTTCATGAGAAGCCAATTTGACTAGGATCTAAGGTTTAAAGTGAATTTTAAACCACTGACAAGCATTCACATAAAATTTAATTCATGATCTGTTGAATTTAAGGTTGCAGTGCTGATCATTTAGGTAACAGTTCAACAAAATTTATTGTAATATATCAGTGTTTGCTTGAAATATAATTAAAAATGTGATATTAAGTTATGCAAGTATGTTGATATTTATTTTATTAATTTAAAAAAATTCATTATATGTTTTGATAGTTTTCAATTAAATTAAAGATAAGTGTGCAAGCAAAGGAAATGTTTGCTGATTTTTTTAATACAACAAGTGCACAAATTCAAGCAAGTGCCGAAAAGAAAAGTATTGTTTTTGAAGAAATTATAATCTAATTATATGTTTTTAATTTTTCATCTTCTACTTTTTTCACTATAAACAAAAGAATGAAAAATAAAAATATTCCATAATCTATTAGTTTTTATTCTTATATTTTCATTCGTATGTCTAAGTGTATAATTATACTTTCTCTTGATATTCCTTTTCTCACATCCAATATGGCTGTTATTTTCGCCAAAATTTCAAGTCATTATTTTGTCATTATTGCATGAATTATGGGAAAGTCGAATTTTTATTTTACTCAAGATTATGGATGAGCTCAAAATCCTTTTCAGAGAATATGGTAATTTCATTTATGGTAAAAATAAAGGTTTTATAAACGCTATTAATATTAAATTCTTTCATTAAATTACCATTTTGTTTTTATTATATTAATAATAGGAGGATAAAAAAAAAAAAATTTTTTTCATTTTGTATTTTCGTTGAAAATTCATGAAAGCAAAATTATAATTATCGAACTGGAACGTAAAATGTTGGCGTTCTTTTAGTTTTATTGAAAAAGTGTTAATTGCTTTTTTGAGTTTGAAAATATTTTTAAACTTACTATTGAATTTACCATCGCTGAGAAAAATAGGATTTTTATTTGCGATTAAATTGTTTTATAAGTTAACTTTTAATTTACGCATATTGTCTCCTTATCTGATTTTAAATTAAACCTCCCACTTTAGATGCTGAAGCATTACATTTAAGGCTGTTTTAATATTACGGAAGGGCATTTTCATCTCTCCTTTTGCAATTTGTGTAGTAAAAAAGGCACGAATTAAAGCTGGGAAATATGTTCTTATTGGATAATACTTTAATAACATTATATAATAGAGGAAATATTTATAAATTGTTATTTGGGGATTCAAATTTCATAACAATTTCAGGTCAAAAGACAAAGAAAATACACAGTATATTGTTAAAGGTTTAATTTAGATACATTATTTATATTTTTTATAGAAAAAGAATGATTTGAAATTTTTAACCAGATCTTAATTACAACAATTTTACTATGTTCTATACAATACATAGGTTCTCAACGTCAGCAATAGTGAGCGTACACCACTTTCAGGGTTTTCGTTAGAAGACCTGGAAAAAATACGGGAGGCTGATATAGTACAAAAGGAATAGGGTAAATTAAATATATAGCCTACAACAGTGCTAATAATAAGTCCATTACATAAAATGGACATTTATAAATTTGTTTTTAAAAAACATGT
Source organism: Latrodectus hesperus (assembly GCA_037975125.1). Lineage (NCBI taxonomy): Eukaryota > Metazoa > Arthropoda > Arachnida > Araneae > Theridiidae > Latrodectus > Latrodectus hesperus. The sequence goes on from CM075855.1 coordinate 34,163,924, forward strand.
TTTATTATTTATACTTGAAGCAGAGTCTTAGGGACCGTGGTCAAAGCAAAAACGCATATTTAAATGTTTGTAAGGGGTATTTGGGAAAACGTTGGATGTTTAAAAAAATTAAAATGAGACTTGTGATACAATAGAAGATGATTTCTAGGAAAACGTTACTTTTTATGCAATAAAAGATCTAAACGTGTCTTTTCTTGATATAAATATTTCCTGCTAGCTGATATTTTATAATCTTTCAAATTTAACTCTTAATAAGGCATTTAATACAAAGATTTATTCTATATGTACTCTTCAAATGAAATGGCAAACTTAAAATACACCAGCAATATATAGCTCTTCAATTATTTTAAATAAAATATGTTTTCTTTAAAAAAAATTTTTTGATAAAAAGTCAGCAAAAATCGATTTAATATTGGATATTATTACAGTGATATATAAAATATCATTTTAAAATAAAGAACACTCTTTTAGATAGCCTGTCTATGTCCATGTAGACAGGTCTCAATTTCTAAAACATAATTTAAAAAAATATTTGCTCTATCGAATTTACCAATGAAATTTGATTAAAAAAATACATAAAATATTGTTTCCCAATAAAAAATTGATCTGAATTTAAAGTAATAATCAATGCAAAAGAGTAAATTTAAAAGGGAATTATATGCTTTTTCTAAACTCTATTTAGTGACAGTATAAAAATATTCTAATCATACAAAGAAAAACACTTTTTATAAATAAGAATGAAAAGCTGATGTGCCTATAAAAATACAGCTTAAATAATTAAATTTATAAAATTTCAAGTAAAATTATAAATTGCATTGTTATAATCATAACAGTAAATCGTGATGAAGGAAATATACTAAATATTTTTAAATTGTTTATTGCCTTTTTTATATATTTTTTATTTATACGATTTATTTTTATTTACTTCGAAAAATATGTGTCACAAAATCGTCTGACATTTAACATTTCCATGCACTTCAAACGATTTCATGCTCTTTCGTCATTTATTGAATCATTCATTTTTTCAGCGTGACGAAAATGAGTTACGTAGTTCAATATTACTTTCAAGTAGGATTAAGTCGCACTTGCACTTCACTAAGAAGCTCAATTTTTTTTAGCTTTTTGCTACGGTCAATTAAATTACTTCAAATTAAGGCATTCTTTAATTTGTTTAAAATGATCTCTCTGATGCTTGGAAATTTTGACATTAGAATACAAAGATATTAAATTTTTATAAAACACTCTATTTCAGATAGTCTATCTATGTCATATATGTTGATAGATCGGTTACTAAGATATAATTTTAAAAATATTTCCTCAATCAAATTTACCAGTTTGCTATGCAATAACAATTGATTATAAACTATTACAGCTAATTATAAATCTAATTCTCAGATTATAATGTTTAAGGTTTACATTTTTTTATATTATCGTTATTTTTTTTCTGATTACAGTTAAAAATTTTCCGATGTATGTGATAGTAATATTTCATGTTTATTCGTTCTCAAGTTTATTTCAAGTGCTAGATAAAGGAAATGATATCATTTTCTTTTTGTCCTAGTTATCTTGTTTACTTTGATGTTATTACGACATAGCTTACGCTTCCCGCCAAAATGGATTATATTTCGTCACAACAACCCTCGTGTTTTTCTTTCTTCAAGGTTGTTTTTTCTTTTTCGATATTGTTTTCTTAACTGTAATTAATTTAGTTTTTAAATTAATTAACGTTCATTATCGTTATAAATTCATCTGAACATCAAAGTAGTGCCGCTAATCAGCTGGCAAATGCATCAGAAAGAAGGATTTGAAGTTTTATACACCTGCAAAAACAAACCACGCGAACAACTAGCCACTGTTCTTTTTCAAATTTAAAAGGAATTTATTTTAAATTATTTGATTTGTGTGTGTGAGTGAATAATTTGTTTATAGTTCTATATTCTTTTGTTTAGCTCACTATAGTATTTTTGCTTTTTACCTATAAAATTCAAGCATTCAAACAAAATTTAGAAATGAAAATGTTTAAATTGCATATTGCTTACACTCTTTTACATTTTATTAAATAAAACATGAATTTATTGTTTAGAAACATTTAAAAATATTTAACTTTTATGTGAGCATTCGAATTAATTAACTTATCCATTCTTATTACACTTTAAAAAAAGTTACATCCTTATATTTTTTCTAATTTCTTTTCTATAGAAATTAACTAGTATCTTTTTATGTTTTTCTCTTCCAATATAAAATGCGCATGATTTACTATTTGAAATTAATTCGCAAAATTGACACATTTAATTTATCATTCAACTAATTCTTACTACGCGAAGGTAATGGAACATGTGAATGATATTTTTAATGTTATTTTAAAGGTAGTCGTTTCTCAAATAATTTCTCTTTCGAAAATTATTTTCAGTAACAGAACGAAGTTATATGAAATAGAAGACAAAAAAAAAGTTTTAAAAGGAAAAAAGGCATTTAAAATAAAGAAATCAACAATGAAAAATGCTTTTAAGACATTCTTATCGAACTGAGGAGACATATTCTTACACAACTACATTTAAAAAATAAATGTTTCTACATTATAGAAGGTCAAGGATTCTAGTCACAAATTAACCCTTTTCGATGCATTTCGCTACCCACATGTTTAACGGCAAGCTTCTGTTGCCATAACAAAGAAAATAATCCAGAGTATCCTTCAAAAGCGAACACAGTAGCGTGCGTTTAAAAGTGTCATTTATAGTTCTACGATACGCCCACATGTTTGCAAAGTGCGTCCACCTTTATTTTGTGTTATTCACTTGATCGGTCAAATCTTCCAGTTACCTATCTCGTATAAGAATTGGTAATTTATTTCCTTAAAATTTGATTTCATAGGCTTCAGCATATTCATAACTATTACTCATTTAAATAATTTCAGATTTTTTCAAGTATTTGTATTTACTATGATAGCTATTATTCGTATTAATGTTGGGAATGTAATAAATTTTTGTTTGCATTATCCAGCAATTTTATTGTTTTGAACAAAAGCAAAATATGCTCTTATATTTAGAATGTGTTTTTTACATGCAAAAAAACTTATAAAATCTTACTCCAATCAGGTTCGCAGCGCATTAAGTTTTCCATTGCAATTTTAATATTTCTTACATTCTTTAGAAGCTTTAAAGTATAAAAGTAGATTCGTTCAATCCGCGTGCTGAAAGATATTTCAACCTTTGCATTTGAGACTTAATCCTAGTATCTGTAACGCAATGGATTTGGCGACATAAGATTCGAATTGTTTATTTATGTATTACAATTCTGAGATTCACAATTATTTTGATTATGAAATGCTCGCTCATGCTGATGGTTATGAATCGCATGAATTTCGCCGTTGGCGACATTTTTGAAAACTGCGCCAAACGCGTTACGTATACTAAGATTTTACCGCATTCGATGTTAATGCATTCAACTACCTTTCGTAGCATCTTTCTTGTAGTTTTATGATTCTGCGGTTATGAGGAACAAACTTTAGCTTAATATCTGGTCGAGACCGTCCCAAATCAGTTTAATATTCATGAATAGTATAAATTCGATTTAAAAATTCGCATTTGTGATGTTTTGTCGTGCAACAATTTTTTCATATCCAATGCCGATGAGTTCTAAAATAATCTTAACCCATCCGAAATTCTACTACTGTTCTCTATAAGACACAAAATGTAGATTTAAACTAATATCAATCATTTCTGTTCACTTTGACGTTTTCAATTTACATAAGTACTCAAATGAACAAGACTTTCTTCAATCTAGTATTTTGGGCCTAAACTTGCTTAAGCCTAAATGCCATAGTGTCTGCCATCAGGCAACATTGAAAAATATGGATTCTATTCTGATTTTAGTAGTTTTTATGTAATATATGTTCAACTTTTTCTAATTCTCATGTTTACTGAAAGTTGTACTCAAACACTATCAGAAGAGCCTTTATTTAATCCAACAATTTCAAACTTCATTCAAATATATCACTAAAATGCATACCACATATATTTCTAAAATGCCTAACAAGCAACATTTTCCGCCAGATATTGTTTCCTTTCGTTAATTTCGGCAACGTTTTGTGATTATATTAAATATTTTGAGGTGTTAAAAAGCTTACGCACTAAATCGTTATATTTTTTTAAAAAAATTCTTACATTAAAATATAACAAAATTTAGAATTTAAATAGTTTATTGTTTGTGGGTCCCAGGCTGTTACTCAATTACATATATGAATAATTAGGCTCTAATTTTAATGGCTGTATATGTTTTAATTCTACTAAATTTCATATTTTAAATATTATTTCTCTTTTTATGACTAGTTAATATTTCAGATGCTTAATATTTTGTACAAAATTTGGCACATTTAGTTCACTTTACTATATTTTTTGTGCTGCCATATTTTTCTTTCTAAAGTTTATCAAACATTCAAAATGTTATTTACTTTGAGTATCAGCGATGTCATTACTCTAAACGTCTTATCATTCTGAAAATTCTATTTCAGAGTCATTCAGTTTATCTTGTTCTTGATAAGAAAGGGGCTTTTTAAGGTCTTATCCCTATCCATTTCATCTTTATTTATATTTGTATATAAAATAGTAAGTCACTAATCTCTTTCTCGATAACGTAGTTGTTTATTCTCGTACAATATATAGTCAGATTTACTCTGAAACCGTGATTTTTTAACAACAAAGCTGTCGAAAAGATTAGGGAATATTTGAGCTGCTCTTCAGATTGTACTGTAAGTCTCTTGGGATTTTGAAATCGGACTCTGATCGTTGTTTCAAAATCTTGCCTCTTTACAAAAACATCTGGGGAAATTTTGATACGAATGAGTGGTATTTGGAATTAAAAAAAATGGATAAATGTTATTCTGATTGAATGTTAAAAAGAAAAATTAATAACAAAATTAAAAGTGAAAATGATTGTAAAAATGATTTTCCTTATTTCAACTGCATCAATATATATGATATCAAAGATTGTAAATAATTGGCTATTATTCTGTGAAAGGTTATTTTCAAATGTTCTTAAAGTGGATTTCAAGTAACGATCTGTGTATTTTTATGCTTTTAAAATTATTCTTCTAATAATATTTTACAATTAATGATTACCAAATGAAAGACAACTGAGGATGTTCAAAAGATAAAATCAGAGACGATTTTTTTGTATATTTTTAATATCTAAACATGATCTGTTTTCGTCTGAAAGTTGTAAGTATTGAAATTGTTTTAATAATTATGACTTTGTTTTAATATTTCAGACAGATACAACAGATTTATTTACAAAACCAAAAGTTAGACGCTGAACCAAGCTGAAAATATTTTCCATAATTTGTTCTGATATGCATAATGTAGCGTATATATTACAGCATTTTTTGATTATTTTATTAATAGAGAAAATATAACGATTACTGGTTTTGTGTGTCACCATCATTTTGTTTTACTATTTAAAAAGCCATCTATCTATCGTTATTTGGATCGGGTCATATTAATGAAAATTGTGATGTATTTAACGATAAGTATGGCTTTTTTTTCTTTCTGAATCTAATATCAAATTGCGGTTTCTATTAGCAAATATTATCTCCGTGAAGTTGTTAGTTATAGAATTATCAAGACAGTTTTTGAAAGATTTATCTATCAATATGAATAAGTTTCCCGAATCGAGCGCAATCCTAATCTACTCATTTATCATTAGGAAACAGAGAACTGACGAAAAACAGCAGTCGTAAATTTCATTTACGATCCTTTCGATGAAATGATTATCAATGTGATATCGTATAAAAATTCTTCGGTATGTAATAAGTGTTTGAGTAAAAGCAGACATTATTTTCTCTTTCCAAGATGACGAATGGGAAAATGAGATGATGGATTTTCCCAGCTTGTAACATGGGACGGCGAAAATTTTTCTTCTTTTTCTCGCTTATGTGTTCTTCTTTTAAAAATTTTTTAAAATTAAAATGTCTCCATTGTCTGATACTGTGCTTTTATTTAAACAAACAATTAAGATGTCGCATATGTTTTCACTTTCTGTCTCTCTCTCTCTTTCAATGTAAACATAAACAAGTTCGAATAATCATGTCTAGATTTTTCACATCGAGATAAACATTTCTAATGTCATATGTTCTTAATCCTTGAATTTACTAAAAAGAATTAAACTAAAGAAATTTATTCAAAAAGCTGTAACTAAGATTTACTCATAGCTGATAATTTTGTATGGCAACACCAATTTTTGATAAAAATATTAAAAAATGGTAAAATAAGTATAAAGGCTAAAATTCACTGTTTTATCTCTTTTCTTGAATTATTAAATACTTTGATTTTTAAATTAAAAATAATTTAAAGATTTAACTCCTAAGTTATTTATCAAGTCAAGAGAAAATTCTTGAATGAGAATTTTTGGGAATCGTTACTTTCCGAATTATGTTTCAATTTCTTAATAAATATCAGAAACGATGGTTAATAATAAAAAAATCTTAATTCTCCCCAACATTTTCTATTAATGTTAGATAATTATTTCATTCTTCCATTAAACTTATATCTATTTCGAGAATTTTTTATGTCATTTTTTCTGTAAAGATAATGATGAATTTAGATTTGAAATAAAGAGGTATAAAAATGTAATCTATATTATTTTATAAACTTATTAAAGAATAAAATTTTCTTTTTTGTTAACTCTATAAAATTTATTTTTGAATAAATAAATTTATATCATTTATTTAAAAAAATAAGTAAAAAAAAATTGGGAGTTTTAAATCTAAAATACTTATTTTAGTTTATTTAGTTTATAGTAAAAATAGAATAAAAGCTTATAGGTTATAGAGACTAGTTATGCTAAAAATACAATTTTTATTTTGCTTTCTTTAAAATTTTTGATAGAAAGAATTTTATATATCCATATTCTTTGCAATATTTTTAGTTACTTCAGTACTATTGATTCAATAATTTGTGGATGACCCCTTATAATGCCTGTATCATCGGACTTTCCCACCATTTCCCAGGCGAAATATTTTTTCTAATGCATCTGATATACGCGAGTATAACCCTTACGAATAGTGATTAAAAGTGATTCATGTTGGACTTCGTGATGTAATGCTTTATAGTTGGAGATTTTATTCTCTCCCTATTTGAACTTCTTTTATTGTATTCTCTGTATCAAATTAAATTTTTTTATATCTACTGCTAGGTAGGCTTATATTTTATATGCATGAGAATGGAAAGCTGCAATTTTTGTTTCCTATAAACATCGAGAAAAAAAATCCTCTTTGTTCAATGTCTTGAATTTAATCTTTTTTTATTTAAATTTTATATATTTTGTGAAAGATCTGGGATATATATATATATATATATATATATATATATATATATATATATATATATATATATATATATATATATATATATATATATATATATACATAATTGTTTGCTCTAAAAATAATTATTTAAAAAAATTGCAAATTTTGTTTTTTTATTTAGTAGTCTTCGATTGAAAATAGAAAATTTTTTTTCTGTTAGGAGTAGCACTACTAATTTTTTTCGTTATATTGTTGTCACACCATAAAAACAGTTATGGGCACTGTAGGCCTTGGCCCACATGGGCTGTCGGGCTATGGAGTTTAGTTTAGTTTATTGTTGTCACACACTTAAAAATTTTCCCATTAGAAATTATTTTGTAAAGCTCGGTAAATTATTAATTATTTTAAGACAAATAATAATGCTTTTTTCAATTCTGGAGTATATGCTCTCGAAGGATATAGAACAAAATGTCTAAAAAAAGAAAATGAATGTAAAAAAATTTTTCGTTAAAATTCACTGTCTGTCAAAGGCAGCCTTTATTGACCTAAAAAGGCGCATGTGATACTGTATGTTCTTTAATAATACTTTATTTTCTCATTATTTCGTAATAAATCATGGAAAACATTGAAATTAAAATTATTTACTGTGTTTCCCATCGTTATTTTGTGCTGTCATATTTCTTTAAATGCAGAGTTATTTCATTAGAGTATTTCATATCATTATCGAAAAAGGTTTTCATTGTACCTTTTCGTTATTATGTAAATTCTTTTCAGAAATATTTGCTGTATGTCTATTTCAGAAAATTTCGAGAAATTTTCGTACTATTGTTGTATTGTTGCAACAAATTTAATTTTCATTACATTTGATTTTATCTTGATATATCTAGTATTATTGGAAATTACGAAAAAGAAAGAAATTATCAAGAGAAATAAAAATATCAAGACATTTCGTTGTTTTTTTCTTCTTGCCCATCACACACATGTCTGTGGCTTAGGAGAACCATTTCACTTGAATTTGCTGAGTTGTAATCACTAAAATGAGATTATCAGCACTAGTATGTAATATCATATGTTAGGATTGTACACAATGAACCACAACAAAGAAAGTTTCTTTGCACTTTCGTGGAAAAATTTTTTCAGTCATTTCGCAAAATTCGTTCAACAATCATTTCGCTTCACAAAATTAGGAAAAATTATTATCCAAAACATAAAACAATAATTAGCTGCTACAAAATGATACTTCAAATTGTATTCACATAAATTTACTGTCATTTATTATTGAGAATTTGGAATTAAAGAATTAATTGAAAATATGATAAACGCGAATTATGTGCAAGGTTATGAAATGTTTTGCCAGATAAAAATCATACACGAAGTCAGGAACTATATTGAAATTTCATTTTTATTTATATTTTTTGTGATTTAAATTACGGATGTTGAATATTCGAGGAAAATATATTTTTTCACAACTAATCCAATAATTTTATTTAAATGATTTTTGCCTAAATCTGTAAAGCTATTTTAAAAGCAGCTTTGTTTTTAAAAATTCGTAAAGACATTCCAATATTAAAATGCAACTGTGCCTGTAGGTAAAACGTAAAAGTAAAATTAGAATTTTTTGTCGAAACGCTCACTGAATTTAGAAAAAAAAAGAAGAAATTTGTTTATCTGAAATAGTTTTGAATGGTTGAATTGTTTTGTTGAAAGAATCCAAGAAGATTTATGCCTGTGTTTTACCTGCAAGCGGATCATAATTATGTAGCTATGTTTTCAGAAATACCAGATTTACAGTATAAGTGGACTATGGGGATGTAAGAAGTTTCGAATCATGTCAAATTCTACGGCATGTTGCTTAGCTTATAAGATAATTCGATTGAGTTTTTAAATAAAATGTATAATTAAAATGAAAATTTTAAAAGAAAGAGTAAAAGTTAGAATTTTTGCAGTGTCTATAAATCGTTTGAATAGGTAATACGATTTTTCACATTATTTGCTACTTAATATGAGAGCATATGTTTACGGTTATCTATCCACTGTAAATTCTTCCCTGCTAACGAAGATAAAACAAAATGAGTCAAACGATTTTTTTGTCGCGCTTTGCAAGACTGACCATGCCAGAAGGCACGCTCTGAGCAACTTTTTCGTTCATCACTGTGGCAACAGGTTGTGTAACTGTTGTAGACGAGCTTTAAGGGAACAATAATTCTATTCCCTTTTTACACGTAATTCATTTCTTTTCTTTGTTATTTTTTGGTTTTCTATTTGCCCCATTTAACTTCCTAGTTAATTGTATTTCCTACTTAATTTTTCGAAGTTCTTTCTTTTTTTATGTGTTACAAAGCACTGACTTGGTAATTTACAAATTAACTATGTATCTTTTTTATATATTATTCCGTGCTTTCTGAATTATTAATCAAATGTACATTTTACTCATTTTTAGTATAAGCTTTACAGTTAGAAGTTTAATAATTGAACATAGGTACTGATGACTTATTGTGATTTCTTAAGGCAAAAAATTAACTTATAACTTCCAAGAAACATTGATGTGTTTGATAATTATTTCTTATACTTACTCGCTTGCATTCGAAAACTAGGTTTTATTTTAATGAAAACTGCGCAATACATCTCAAATTGATATATATTCAAAACTGATTTTCTTTGTCATCAAATAAATCAACCAATATGTTATTGATAACTTCTCTCACAACTTCGTTTTTCTATTTTAAATTACCATCGCCATTGAAAAGGAAATTATATACTCAAAATCTCAGTAATCTTCCATGCTCTTCTTAACAAAACTTACCGTGTGTCTTAAAAATCTGAAATTTTTATTGTTTCATTGAAATGATAATATTTCTAAAGAAAAATTCAGTTTCTTTGAACTTTTTTTTTGCATTTTACCTATTGACATACTATGCACCTCAATTTCCTATTATGCATTCGTACACTGTTGCTAAACAAGCCATTAGATGGATCGAATCCTCTTAAAAAAATTACTTTAACTTCCATTTATTCAATGGAATTGACACTTGGCACGTGTCACGCATAAATTATAGAATTTTCTCAGATCCCACGCAGAATTGGGCGAGTCTTCTCAACACATTAGCGGAGAATAGTTCTCGCTTGTCCGTTGTGAATGAGGAAGGGCTGGCACACACTCTTGAGTATTTTTTTTACTAACTTTCTTGATTTTTTTGTGTTCTTGAAATGTGAATTTCGGTAGACAATTTGTCTGCCTGTTCCGCTTGTTCCACCCTTGATAACTGCATATCTGGAATAACCGTTATGGAGTTGTAACACAACGGAAAGGATTTGTTGAATTTTTACTTAGTAGCAGTGATTTTATTACTTGTTTGTTTACATTTATATATATATATATATATATATATATATATATATATATATATATATATATATATATATATATATATATATATATATATATATATATATATATATATATATATATATATATATATATATATATTATTTATATACATATATATATATATATATATGTATATATATATATATATATATATATATATATATATATATATATATATATATACATACATATATATATATATATATATATATATATATATATATATATATATATATAATATTTTCAAAGAAGTTTATATATTGGATATTGGATATTTATTTTTAAAAATGGGATTAAATGTATTTTAAAAAAAGGACAAGTTAAAAAACATTTAAAGAAAAACTGAATTGCGAGTTTTATATAATTTTATTTTTCAAAATAAAATTATTGGTAAAAATACGCTTTGAAACTTAAAATAGTTAATACACATTTAATGTTTAACATAGGGCTTTTATTTATAATTTTTACCATAGTTACAACTCATTTTAGAAATACTTATGATTTTTTTTCTTTTCATAACAAAAAGAAATAAAATTGATTTGTAATTTATTAAATATGAGATAATTTGAGGTTGAATCTTATATTATTGGATGGTTTTAAAGAGCTAATTCACCAAAATGTTCATTTCATGCACTGAAATGTGTTTAAGGAAACGGGTTTAATTCATACATTTTTATCTTATAAGTAAAAGTTGATTTCAAAACTTGGTTGAGTTGTGAGCAATCAGAACAATGTTGTTTCATTTCTTTCAGAAAATGATATATATTTGAAATATATATAATATTTCTATTGAAATCCCATAGTTTCAAAGATCAGAGTAATATTATAAAAACTGGAATTGCTTACTGTCTTCAAAAGTTTATTATTATTGTAGAAATTTAAATATTTTAATTTGAAACAAAGAATTAAAAAATTTTTGAAATTGATTTGTACTGTGTGTAAATTCAATTATAACTTTATATTGTTGCATAATATTTAGATGCATGTTGCCTATTAGCACAAATAGTATTTGTATGTTTATTTTGTACTTGGTCTATACCAGGGATGGCGAACTAATGGCACGCGTGCCACAAGTGGCGCGTTTGAAAATTTTGATGTCACGCACAAAAACAAAATTATTTTTTTTATAAATTATCTTTTTCGATAGAAATAAATTAAAAATTATTAATCTAAACTTATAATTTATAATATATATATGTATAGTAAATTTGTAGCAATATAAATTTGATAATTAAATTTAAAAGTTCTTGAGTAGTTAATTAGAAATTAGAAATGGATTAAGGAATTAGAAATGGAATTAGTTGAATTTCAGTCAAGTACCATATGGAACCAAAACTTTGTTGATTTAAGAAATAATTTAGAAATTATTGAAAGTAAACAATTATTGGATAAAATAAACAAAATTGCATAAGATGAAATTCTAACTACATGGAATTCAATTCGTGACACGCTTAATTGCTTAAAAATATTAGATAAGGCAATTTTATCAATATTTTCATCCACGTTGGCATGTGAATATCTATTTTTAGAATTAAATTTTATAAAAAATAAATATAGGAATAGACTGACGGATGAGAGTAGAGCTCTGCATGCGTATTGTTGAAATTAACTAAATATGAACCAGATATTAAATCGTTATCATCTTGTGTACAGCAACAGAAACCGCATTAAAAACAATTGTTTTTAACGTGAATTCTGTTTCTAGCATATTGCTTTTTGTAAAACATTGATTAATAAAAAATGTTTAAAGAAGAATTGCTTTTGTTTGTTTATTTAATTATACTTACGTATAGCTTCACCACGCTAACATTTCGAATGAAATTTTATTGTGGCACGTTACCTATTTTAAAAAAAATTTATGACTTTGTGGCATGGACATCAAAAAAGGTTCGCCATCCCTGGTCTATACCATTGGCGTTTTACAGGAATATGTTCCAAAATGTCCTTCTTAGCAATGATCTCATTATTTTTTTACCTTATCTATTAACTGTAACTTTAAACTTCCCCATCACTATCGGTACTATTAAGGCCGCAATCAAATGAGAATGTTACTTAATGTGTTCTTGGATTCTTATAAATCAGAGCCAATTATCCACCATTCCCCATCTTTACAACAAGGTATCTGATTACCTTATGTTAATGTAAAGTTAAATAAATGCATTATAATTAATATAAATACTTAAAAAAATTCCTTACATTAAATTTCTGAATTAATATTAAAATTAAAAATATGGTAGTTTTGATGAATTGAAACTAAGTACAATCTTGAAAAATATTTAATTCTCTAACAATTAAATTGAAATAAATTTTTTTACAAAACTCAAGTAAATTTTTTATACCTTTTTTAAAAGTACATTTTTAGAGACCTTTTTACCTTTGAGAGATTTATTTATGTATTCGAACTTAAAGTGTTGAAAAGGAATCCATTGTAATGTAAGATTTATTAGAAAAGCCTGTTAGAAAGCTAACATTAAGAATGAAGTAATCTCTACCATTTTCTTTTCTTATTTAAAGGAGTCCACTTAAAATTCATTATCACATATTGTACGCAGTTTATTCACGACAGTTTCAAGTTATTTCTAGCGAAGTAGCTGTTTCGAAATCTGAACACGTTTCCATCTTTACGTGTTAAGATATTGAAAATCGTTTCACACACACACACAAGCAATGGAATGAAAACTTATCTCTTCAAATCGTGTTGAAAATTCCAAGCGGATTTAAGCTGGGGATTTTACTCGCCAATTAGCTGAGACTTTTCTGCTTGAGTTGGAAAACTCAAGAGGCTTCTTTTTTTTAATAGAAAACCATCCCTACGGTCACAGTGTTGAGGATAGTTTTTTTTTTTTTTTTTTTTTTTTCTAAAAAAGAATATTGAGGTTAAGAATGCGTTATAAGATCTTTTCTCACGGAAGAATTTGTTAATGTTCAAATTTGCCCTTTTTTTAAAAATAAACTTTTCGTATTATTTTTTTCAGCCATTTTCAGCGAAACACGCATATTTTTAATGCATGTAACTAATTTTAAATTTATATTGGTAATTCAATCATTAGATTATTTATTTGTCAAAGTTTAATGCTATTTCTCTTTTACACTTAATTTTTTTATTACTGAATTGTTAAAAATAAGAATTATTTAGTGAAATAATACTAAATAGATATCCTCATTTTATTAGTGGGTTCGTCTTTTTTCCCCTTCAAAATAGCCATTTTTAATTTTTATGGATCTAACTAAAGACTTTTGTATGCATGTACTTTTATTAATCACGATTTCTCCTATGTTGCTATGCATTATTTCAATTTCGTTATAGTTTAAAATATGAGGTATTTATTGTCTTTAAGTACATTGCTGATAAATCACATATTATCACTTGAGTAACATGCTAGATACAAAAGTAATAAATAGTAAATATCCGTAATGAATCCAGAACTAAATTTCTAAAAAAAAAAAAATAAAAATAAAAATAAAAAATAATAATAATAATAAATAAAATTAAATTAAATAAAAAAATAAAGAAGGGGATTTTACCTGTGTTGTATCCACTTTGTCCTTTCTCTCTCTCAGAATGAAGAATATACGGTTTTTCATTTATTCTTTAAGGCTGTTGAAATTAATTTAGAATTATGACTTCCAGTGGTGAAAAGTGAATGTTCGGAGAAATTTATGAATTTTACTGATCAATATCAATATTGTGGGCTGTGTATCTATGATAGAATATAGCATTTATTTATGTAATTTATGATAAGAGTAATAATGATCAATACAATCCATTTCAATGCAAAAGTGGAACATTAACCGCAATGCTGGATTGAGGTTAATGACATTTCGATGAAATTGAAATTATAAATTCATATATGAGTGCTTATTGTTCAAGATGATTTGATTATTTTATGTTGGAATAAGTTTGAACAAAAGAAAATTACTATTATTAACTCTTTTGCTTAGTTCTAAATATTTCTATTTCCATGGTTTGATTTTCATTTATGGTGAAATAAATTGTAATTTATACTCCTTTAAATCCAAGAAATTACTGTATCCTTCAAAATCTGTGGTACGATGTTTGTTGTTTTATGAAATCCGCTTTAAATAGGTAATTCCGGTTATATTACCCATCTTTTGCGAAGTGTAAACATTAAAAGATAAACCAATAAAAATTTTAGATTTTTCAGTGTATTAATTTTTAATGATGTTTTTTTTTATCTTTTGTGATGTAAAGTCATATTTCACATATCTGTATTCCACTGTTCTAAAAAATAATTTAAAATATAGTTATATTATTCTATTCTAGTGAAGTTTTATGCTAAATGGAATCAAATTTTCCGCTTATATTTGTATGTTTAATGTATTATAATTTGATATAAAAACTTTCAATATATATAGCTTGAAAAGCTTTTGCCTTATTGTGGTAAAAATCATGCAATTACTTCCTTTAAACTTAAACTGACACACATTAATCCATTTATTATTTACCCCATTGTGTTGTTTTATTTATGTTCTCCAAATATATCGTTCTTGGCTACATTCTTAATGAAATCATACAAGTATTGCATCATTAAATCCATTTACACTAAAAAATAGCGATAGATTGATTAATATAGTGGTGTCATTCGGTAATCATTTTTTAAGTACCAGATTTTAAAATCCATCTTACCTCATTCTCTGTACTATTTATTATTCAACTGATAAACAAAATTAATATGTTCACTAATCACTGTGGTTTTATCTTGCGAAATTAAGGAGAGTCGCCATTTTGGAAGCTAAACAATGAATATATATCTAAGGCGAATATAAAAACGTTATCTTCTTATTAGTGCGACCCGAAAAGGAAATTAATAGCACTTTTTTTTAATCTACTTTTAATTGAGGCAATTAAAGAATAACCTAAATTCTGACAACTGGATAAAAATTCTAGTAGACTTGTTGATCGACTGAAAAGAACAGAGAGAGAGACAATTCAACTTTCTACTTCTTGCTATACCAGCCGATCATAATAACCATAATAATAATGACGGCTCAACCTCAAGAAAACAAAGCAAAACGAGAAGAGATAGATATTCTTTCCCGTTGCAAAATCTGTTCGCGAGAAGTATTATATGCATTATACTTATTTTCTTCCCCCCCCCTTTCCCTGCTAGCAAATCTTGTGCGGCCCGCCCACTTTCCCTAGCGAAGAAGTGTTCGAATACTCGTCGTTGTAGTTTGGCCAGACATTCCTAATTGTCCATGGTTCGTCGAATCTGTATATTTACCAAAAGTCTGGGGTGGATGGTAGTGGGGAGAGAGAGAAGACGCGTTTCGGAAGAAAAGTGAATGTAATACTGCGAAGGATAATATAAATGCTAAAAGAACAATAAACTTTGGCTCGCCATTTTTATACATAGGCGAAAATGGGTAAAAAAAATATGTTTCTGTTAAATGTTGCTTATGTTATGTTGTGATTCTTAGAAGTGAAAATCTTTGGATTCTGCTAAAATAAAATAAAATTCATAGCTATTTTATCGAGATGTGATTACTTTTTTCTAAAAACCTTGTTCGATTACTTTTTATTTCTTCAAAGAATGTTAGTTTGTCGTTTTTATTTAATTTTTTTTGTTTCTTTCAAATTCGAAATTCATGTAAAAAAAATACTTAGCATTTGACTGAATTTTTGGTTGAAAAATCTTGGTGAAAAATGAATTAAAGTAGTGAATCCAATGTCTAATCATTTTTGTGTATGAAATGATGGTGGAATTCAGTTTTCAATTATTTGTTTGTTTTTATCTTGTAAAGCAATTATTGTTTTACAAAAAATATTTTTATATGGAAATTCTATTTTGAAATATTATTTTATAATAAACATTATTTTACTATATTTGTGTTCCAAAGGACTTATTTTCCATTAGTATTTTTAAGCAGTCATTACTTAATGTTTTAAATAAATATGAATTTTTCCTTAAGTATGAAATAAAAATATGATGATGTGAATAAGAAGTCCTTTAGTTTTTTTCGCTGTATTTTAAATTATAAATTCAGTATAGCATCCACCATTGATTAGTATTGCTGATTATTTTAAGGAATTTTTAATGAAAAATTCATTGCTTATTAGTCTAAAGCTTTGTGGATTATATTTTATAACTGAGGGGATTTTTTTACATATAATCGAACAAAAGTAGAAAAAAATGATTTAAAACTTCAGTATATTCGTAATACAATTTATAAAATAAATTTTTTTGACTTGTATGAAATTAAGTATTTTATATATGCAGTTCCTTAACGAGACTATATATTCTATTTTTCACATAATAGATTTTTTAAACATTAAATGGAATATTTATAAATCATGAATTAATCATTTTTCGTTTTTTGAATTAAATATCATTAACTTAGTTTATTTATTTTATTTTATATGGCGTTAATTTTCAATAGCTATTTAAGTACTCCTTTATACCTATGAATCAAAATATAAATTTTCATTTCAATCAAAAAAGTATTAATAATATGCATCACATTTTAGTACTGATGAGTTAAAACGGAGATTTAATGTTTTTTTATTGCTAAATTACTGACAAAACTTTAAAAAAATCATATAGTGTACATAATTTTCGAACAGGACGAATACACAATATGAAAATTTTCCCGCCATGTCGGTGATGTCTAGTTATTATTCATTTATTTTTTGTATCTATTAACAGTATTAACAAACAGGAGCTGCAAAAAGAGATTAAATGTCTTAATGCGGGGTGGAAAAAAAAATCTTGTCCTTCAAAAGTTATTTTTGTTAATTGTTCGTTAGTACCTCCCTGGCGAATTTCCGCTCTTGGTGGTTCTTGGTCTTTTTTTTTTTTAAATGAACTTTGTTCCATCGCTAAATCCCTCCAACTGTCTACGCTGGAGGCACGTGTCTTTAGACCTCTGGAGATAGCAAAGCTTCTGTTCCCCGTTCGTAAGTCGTCTTCGTCTTTTTATCTCCTTGAAAAGCAGACGACTTTTCCGGTTGAAATTTTATTTATCACAAAAAGAAAAAAAAAAGTTTTCATCTTGATACTGACAACATTGAGGTCGAGGAGTTAAAGGAGTCGTGAGCGTGATGGTTGCGGATGTTTATTGAAATACTAGTTCTTTTCCTTCTTTTGGCCATGATCTGCGTAATCTAATTCGATTGAATGTCCGTTAGCTACTTTATTTGGTGTTACATTATTAAGTGGGAAAAGCTTAAGATAGCGACACTCTCTGTGGCTCTGAATTTTTGGACTGATCTTTATTGTTTGATAAGTTTGGAAAAATTCCATATTCCTTATGCAGCAGCTAATAGCTCCTACTATGTGTTGAATCTTTGGTGAAACAGATTGTGAAGATTTTGTTCATGCTGTGTTTTATCCATTTTGACTATTATTTTTAACTTAGAAAAGCATTCTGCTTTTACAGATGGGTGAGTGTTTTCTTAACAAAATTTTAATTATATATTTTTAATGGAATAAGGACTGATTATAAAATTTTATTATTTAAAAAGTTTTAAAATTAATCATATTTCAATTTTTTAATGTGATAAATCCATCGGGAAAAATATTTTTTTCTACGAGTTTAATGTGTTGCTATTTTGGCATATTATTCAAATAAATATGACTAGTTAATTTTGGAATTTATTTTAATTTTATGTGAAAAATTTAATTATACATTTAAATTATTTTATAAATTACGCTGTAAACTGGTTAATTGTTTATGTAAACATTTTAAAGTGGGAATTTATAAACTTGTTACATATGTGTGTTGGAAATTAATTGTTTAAAAATTTTTTATTAACAATTAATTAAAAACTAAGTGAATTTTTTTTACTGCTGTTAAATAATTTTGAAATTAGAAATTTTTTGAAAATGGTGATTCAAATAAACATTTCTCTGATAGTGTCGGATTTATTTTGTTTTTTCATCGCATTCCAATTGTCTTAATAACTGTTTAACATTGTTGACTAACTTTCATCATCAATTAAGAAGATGATAATTGAAGTCATCCATTACCAACAGTTTCCTTTCCCTGTTTCCAAAAGAAATTAATTTGTGTTATTAATTCTTGTTGAACATTGATTTTTATTTTAATTCATTAAACAGTCTGGTGCGTTCGTATGAAGACATTCATTTGTGTATGGTCACATACAACTATTCCGTAATGTAACGCCAAGTCGAAACTTTATAGTAGGAGGTTTTAAATAGCAATGCGTCGTAAAAACAATTGTTTTTCATAATTTCAGTGATATGTATTCATCTTTGCCCTTTTTACTCTACTTTTAAAAATAGTCTTGAGAAAATTGAATCCGTTAACACAATCAAGCCCTCTATTACCCAAACCATTAGAGAAGTTGGGTCGGTGGGGTTCTTCGCATTCTCTGTTTCCCAGGGGTGTCGCATTTCAAGAAGAGGCAGAAGAGAAGGTCTCGTGGCCCCCGCATTCCACCTAGACAAGGAAAAGTGCTCCTCTTAGATATTTTTCGACGAACTGTATCGTTTACAAGGGTAAGAGATTGGGGTGCAAAAACTCACATCAACGCTGGGTCTTTTATAGTTATACTGTAGATAATATATATTGCGTCCTTTTTTTATTACCCTTATTGCAGACTAAACAAAAGATAATGCCGCTATCCGAAAGTCATGATATTAAACAGTATCTTGTAACTGTCATCATGTCTTCTCAAATTTTGTCTCAGTAATGTTACAGAATGATATTTTTGGGTATTAAATTTTATAATTTCGTCGTATTTGATGTAAATAGATAAAAAATAAATTTTAAAATATAACTTAATTTTTCTTAAACATATTTTAATGAATACTAGAAATATTATTGATTCTGTGAAGAATTCAAAAAAGTTTATTCATATATTTCGATATTAATGCAATAATTTATGTAGTGGAACAGTTCTGCACTTAGTTGGATACCTTAGGGAGCTTAAAGAGCTTCTGTGAGAAAATTCAAAGGGAGTTAAAAAAATATATATTTTGGATATTAGTAAAAAAAAAAAAAATTCGCATTTCCACATCTGAAATATTCAGTTTATTATTGAAAATTAAGTCTAAAATTTATGTAATTAAGTAAATTTTATATTAGTTGCTTACGTTTTGTAGACTTCCCTTTTAAAGGGGAAAAAAGTCTGATAAGACGACGAACGCAGAAAATCCTGACTACTTGCTATATAAAAAAAGAAAGGAATTCTTAAAAATTAAAATCATTACAAAATAATTGTGAAATTTTGTAAGAACTGAACATGTTTGAATTTCACAAATATTAGTTAAACTATGTTAGATTGCTGTAGTTCTAGTAATATTTTTTATTAAACACGTTCTAAGTTACTCTTGACTGTATTTACTTAATCATCCATAGGAAATAATAGAATCTTTAATAATTTGTCCCTATAATGTAATGCTTCTCAGCTTATTTCGTTTTATATAACTATATTAGAAAAAAAACATAATATAATGCTTAAAATATATATATATATATATATATATATATATATATATATATATATATATATTGCTGATTTCTTTAACATCGATTAAATATTGAATTATTGTGGGACGGATAAGGAGTTTCATCTCTATTATATGCAGATAATATGATGATTGTGTGAGTGTGGGAGGGTGATCAATAAATTTCCAATTTATCCAACTTAGAAATTGAATGTTCTGATTTTTTACTATATCTAAATTAATCTAGAACCGAGCTGGCAGTCGAATGGTTAGGTCTCTGTCTTTCGGTTCACTGGTCCGTTGATTCGAATCCCACTTTAAGAATTGGGTGTTTGTAGTAATTTAGATTCCACTTTAAACTGTAGATCCCTGTCTTATTAGTCCTAAAAAATGACCGTCAAACAACTGACAAACAAATCATGTATAATTCAACTTACAAACAAATAGCAATAACATGTATGTATAATGAAGATATTTTAAGCGTCTTATTGAATATTTCAGCTCAAAGTCTGAAGTAGTTATATTCTGTGTTGTACTTTCGAAAAATATGGTAATTTATCAAATAATTTGCTTCTAAAAATTTATTATTAAATACAAATTTAATATTAATAAATAAATGCGGAATATAAAAAAATTAACATGCACAAGGTATGCAAAATTCCAACTATAACGAAATGTTTTATTGGAACTCAGAGCTCTCTAGAATTTTAATATTACACTCAAAGAAATTATTTGCCATAGAGAGTTATTTTTGTATTTTGATTCTTTTCATTTTTAGAGAAAGTTTTTGGTTTTTGTATGATAAATTTGTTTTTATGTATATATTTTTGGATTACCTCGATTGGTCATTCAAGAGACATAACATAACAATTGTATGTTTTTGGAAAGCAGTGCATTCTAAACGCCTGAATTGTCTTACAAACGAAATATTAAATGAAAGTTTTTTACAATTTAATACAAAGAAATGTGTGCTCAACATTAAATGGAATTGGTTAAAAATTATTCACAAAGAATACAAACTATTATGAAATATATTTTTTCAAATAAATTAAATGAAATTGCATACTAATATTTATTGTAAAGTTGGTAATTTATGTTCTCTTCATTCATACATCAGTTATAATTTTAACAATATATTTATAGCCACAATTGTAATCGAAAGCCAGTTAAATATTTTCAAACATATATCGGATCAATTGGGAAAAAACTGCGACATGCATCAAATAACTGCATGGATCCTTTAATCTCCGTTTTAACGAGATTTTCCGTACAAATTTTTCAAGCGGAACTAAATGATTCCATTACAAGAAGAGGCCATTCTATGCATATAGTTTTTTATAACACATATTTGAAAAATGTTATACTGATAAACTTAAAAATATCACAAAATAATTTCTTAAATAAAAGTTTTTTTTTAAAGTTGTGATGACCTTGCTATTAAGATTTATTTAAAAACAGGGGGAGGGGAAATAGAATTGTTTTAATTGTATGCGTGAAAGTATTTTCTTTTAAGTGAAATTACAAAAGAAAGGGGAAAAAAAAAACGATCTGCCCGTTTCTGTGTACCTGTAACTTCGTCGATGGGAGAAAGTTTCCAAAATATCCCAATCACTCTGGTAAAGCACCGCATTCTCCTCGGTGAGGGGCAATTTGGGGGATTACAGGCGGGCCCTCTCTGGGAATGGAGTCTGGTGTACCTGTACCCCAAAGGGAGGTTAGAATAGAGGGTGTCAGGCTTATACATGACCTTTTTTAAACGGAGGGTTGACCCCACTGATCGCGGAACTAGTGCAGGAAAATGCCCCATATATAATCGCGCCATCTCGGTTTCTAGCGATAGTTTCGAGGCGTTTCGGTCAGGTAAACCACACTTGATGGCTCGGGAAGGGTGTTGTTATATCAGAGAGTGATATATTATCGTTCCAAAAATACTATTTTGAGGTCCCATTTTCTTAAATGTGAAATCGAGATTTTGGAAGTTTTTTTTTTAATCCTGCAAACCTTTAAAATGAATAATAATAATAATAATGAAGAAAACGATATTTTAATTTGATGTTAAAGGTTTGTTATTAAAGGAAATAGAAATTTGTTTAAATGCAGAAATCTAAAAATTGAATTTCGAAAACGATACATTTATGAAAGCTTTGCAATTAATGTTATATATAATCATGAATATTTTTCTTTAATTGTCTATAAATGCTTACTTCTAGAATATTGTTATTTAAAATGTGATTAAGTTATTTTCATTTTCTTAGTATCGAAATAGCTTAAAAGTAGGTTTTAATAATTAGGCATTAAATGTAGATTCTTACCACTGATAAATTTTAATTAGTGAATTGTTAAAAGACACATGCGAATACTAAAGCATACATACCTGTCATATGACATAAATATTATCGATACAAACGCCATATTAATTAAAAACTTTTAAGTTAAATTTTTAACAAAAGTTATTAGTGGAATATAAATAAAATAATCTTATTAACATTTTTAGGTTGAAAGATTTTATGTGAGGATTTTAAGATTTGATTGAAAGAAATAGTAAAGCGAACTTGAGTATACTATATACTTGTGCAAAGCTTATTTTAATTTGTTTAGTTTCTTAACTATCTTGATGAATTCCAAATATAACTTAAATCTATAATTACTACTTCGCATAGTTATGTTACTTTCGAGAATATTTCTCTTTTTAAGTAGGAAGAAAGCAATCAAGTTAGAGTGCAAGTACTTATTTTTTAATATGAAGCGAAAAACCGATAGTATTATGTATAAACTTTCCTTTGTTAAAATAGTTAGATATAAACAAAAAATTCTGCATTTGAGATTTTATTAACATTTCGCATCTACTTTTAATTAACATTATGTTGTATATGATTAAAATTTGGAAACTTGTAATTGACAAATTGGTATCATTTATTAATTTATTCGAAAAAAAATTCCCATAACTTTTTTATGTATAAAGTTATTTAAAATACCTTTCTCATAGTTCTTAAAATGTTAAAAGGGGTGAGAATATGTACAAGAATTCCAACGTAGAAGACCACTTACACTAAACTCCCCTTTCATGACACCTGTAGAATGGTGCACCTTTTCATGGAATTCCCACCTCTTTCGAACTCACAAAGTTTAAAGAAAATAAAATATAAGTGAAAACAAATTTTTTTTCGTTAAAAAAAACGAACAACCGAAAAACCGTGTAGTAGGGTTAAATAATAATAATAATAATAAAAAAAGGAACAAGAATATAAAGAATCTCTTTTGCGCTATCTGAGAATCCTTCTCTGAACGATTCCCATAGATGAAACCGACTCCCAGGGAGAGAGCCGGGTGATTAGACGCAGCTCCCCCCTCCCATCCAGTAGAGTAGCCCCTCCCCACCCTACCTTTCGAATTCGTTTCTCTTCTGCAGACGATCTTTCGCCTTATCTGAAACCGGTTTAGGTTAGTTAAGGGGGTGATAGCCTCATGTTTTATGTATCCACATCCCCCCTCATTTGGAATGGGTATATATTTTGTGCGGAGAGTATGGGTTGGTGTCAGGGTGAAGTTTGGCGTTTGTGTGTATTCGAGAAGTATGCGAACATTACGTATTTGCATATATCGTTTGATTATTCGTTGAGCAGGCGACTGTCGTTGGTCGGTGAATGACTGAAGAACTGAATGCTTTCATTTTAATCGTCTGTTTTTTTTAAAGATCGGCAAACTAAATCGTTTTTCCATAATACATGTTAAGAGGAATTCGATTGGAATTAATTATAATACTCCAAAACCTATTTATGTAATCGTATCTAATTTAAAATCAAAAACTGCTCATTAATTGAACTTTTAAACATCGATCTCTGCTGGATTTGTTATGATCTACTCCAGCCATTTGTGATGTTAGTTACTTGTTATATTATTAAGTAGAGCCTTGTCATAATGAATCCATCAATTATTAATTAGTTTTTAATGTAATTAAAGATTATATTGTTCTTTTAAACCAAAGCATAAATATTTGTTTTGAAAAATATTTTATTGGAATGTGTCGGAATACATTCTGTTATTGTGGAAATTATTTGCTGTTACTCTAAATCAGTGTCAAAATATATTGTAATCTACCAATCTGCATTCATAAATTCCACGTCGTGATTAATGTGAATATTAGTCAATTTCATTGAGTGACTATTTTTGGAGTTTGATTTGTCGTTCTATGATTACTTTATTTAAACCTGAGAATTAATTTACCAAGAACTGCAATTTCTGATGAATTCGTAACTGTAACAATCTCGGTGGAGCACAAACATTCTCACTCTGCTGAACTGTACTGTTCAGCAGTGAATAACTGATCATTCAGACAGTACATTATTACCAGCCAGTTATTATTACATTATGAAGGATTTTACAAAGTAGAATTTTTAAATTCACTTTAATAATCATTGAAATCTTCATTAATATTTATTTAGCATCTAATTATAAAAAATAATATTATCTTGGCAATAAAACAAAGTTATTAATTAAAAAAATGTGAGTTGAAAAGAATCTTGACACATTTTTTTTACGCATTATAAAATAAAACTATAAACTAAATTCAATGCAAAAATAAGAAACTAATTAAATTATTTATTGTTTTCTAGAGTCTGTAATTAAAAACATTTCACACATTTATTTAAAAAATAATGTTGGGTGCTGACAAGATTTGCATAGTTCAATCATTTGAGTACTAATCAAATATAATAGTTTTACTACTTAACATGATTCAGCATCTTTTGAAGGATAATTTTTGTCCTAAATAATTTTTATTATAGTAATAAAATCTAATTACTGCAAAACAGCATCATTTGCAATAGAGAATGTTGTTTCTATATGTAACTATAATCTATACACTTTCATCATAAACAAAACATCAATAATTCATAGAAGCTCGGTTATATAATAATTTAAATGTTGCACCTGCGAATGTTGTATTAAAAGGTATGTTAATTGTTAATTAATTATTCATGAGGAATTAATTTTATAACATATTCATTAAAATGGTGAATTTATCTTTTCTGACAATAAAGTCCATTAACTTGAATGAAATATGCAGTAAAAGTGAACAAAAATATCTAGCAAGATTTATTTTGGGTATGCATTGACTTATTTCTAAAAAAGCCGTTTATTCTGAATATGTCAAAAATTTAACCATGTTTGATATTTTTTGGCTCGTTAATTTTCTTCCAACTAAATGTTAAATTAGTATTTGTTCTCAAAAGTTACCTTAGTATGCCATATTTAAAAGTTTATATTCTTTGTAAAAAATTAAATAATATGCATATTTACCTGGCTCGAAATTTCTATCAGCATTTTTGAAATTAAACATGTTGAAAATCTTATTTGATATTTATTTTTTCAGAATTTATCCTTTTTTTCCTAATCAAGTATTAATATAATATC
The DNA here is from genome assembly GCA_037975125.1 of Latrodectus hesperus. Classification (NCBI taxonomy): domain Eukaryota; kingdom Metazoa; phylum Arthropoda; class Arachnida; order Araneae; family Theridiidae; genus Latrodectus; species Latrodectus hesperus. Next base: position 34,189,458 of record CM075855.1, read on the forward strand.
AATATTAAGTTCTTATAACGTATAACTTAATCAATGTTTATAAAGATTTTATAATCCAAACGAAACATTTATAATTGTCACTTTAGAATTTTCAAATTTTTTATTTATTTAAAAAACTTAAATAATATTATGAATAAGCTTATTCGTATACGGTTACAAAATTTTCTGATTTTGTTTAACTACTCATTCATTATTATTATTAAATATTTTATTTAACTTAATACTAAAGTTAAAGATAAAACATATTCAGGCTATAATAATACGGATGACTAATCTCTTGCTCAATGGGAATTCTTTGCATAACTTAAAATAGGTAAATCTATAACTCAATTGGAAAGAATTATTCAACTATTACATTGCGTACAGCTCTTCTCTTTTCTTTTCTTATTTTAATGTTTTTAATTTAAAATATGAAACTATAATAAATTTGCAATAATACTTTAATCAATGAAATATTCATGATTTTAAATAAAGAAAATCAGAAACAGAAGATTTTTGTGTTGTGACACTCTTTTTCAAAAATACGTGTAAGCAATAATTTTTCTTCTTGGCTTTCTCCCCAAATATTTTAATGCGAAAATTATTTTTGTAAATATTTGTTATCATCTTTCATTACTTTTATCATTGTCTTTCATGATTGTGCTTTTGATCTGCACAATATTCTTGGGAAAGGTGGAAGATGCCTTGCACGTCTAAATAAAAGACGAGGTACACACACAATGAGGTGGAAGCAAACACTAACAATGGAATTTGCGTCATCGGATCCTGGTATGCAACAATTTTTCCCTTTTGTTGTGTTTCAAAAATACGGTAATAGACCAAAATTGTACCTGAAAACAAAATGTATGGAATTCTGTGTTAGAACTATGAGAAAAAAAAATTGCCAACGGTGCCATTTATTCCAAACCCAGTTTGAAGTACCCTTCCCTTATGAAGAATTCTTTTCTCTTTCTCTCTCTTTTTTTTTTCTTCTTACGGGCTGATTTTTTTCCCTTTCAGAGTATAACAAAGGACTGGTACTCGCAGTGGAGGAGAAAAATTCTAGACCAAATTCTCACTGGGAGGGGGGGAAATCTGGATGAGGGTTTCTGCAAGAAGGCGTTGGTAAACAAATAAAAAAATGTACTCGCCTCGAAATCGTGATGTTCAACTCGGATTTTCGAAGAGGCCGCTGTGGTTTATAATTTACCTTTTGCATTTTGGCAACACTTGGGTCACGAAGTTGAGTTTTTTCACCTATCTTTCAAGACGAAGTGATGCCGCCATTTTATTTTCTTTATTTTTATACTCTTGAAGAGCATATCTGAAGGGTCGGTTTGGGGGGAGGTAAGAAGTGGATACTTAGAATTAAGGAAAAGAAATAAATAATAAGAAAAATTATTTTCTTTCTCACTCATGATTGGCGTGTTTGCGGCGCCAAATATTATTCTCCAGTATTTTCTTATATTTTTATTGGTTATGAAATTTTCATAAGAATAGGGGTTGATGTGATAAAATATGAATTAAGACTTTTTTTTAATTTCTTTATTTTTTTTAGTGCTATCAAATGAATGTTATTACTCTGATCCTTTGCGTGGTTTCAAGTTCTTAGAATTTCTTGATTTAGTGAGCAATGAGGAAAAATGGTGGTTTATTTTTACAGCTTCACAAAATGATCCCCTTTTACTAGTGCTTATTAAAAACCAACTCTCTTTTTACTTATTGTAATTAGATATTTAGCGGGCCATAAATCAGAAACTTCATTTTCATGCAAAGAATTTTATATTTTCACTCAATTTATTTTCTTTAAATTCAAATAATCATTACTTTCATTTTTAATATTAGAATACTATTCTTAAAGTTTGTATATTTAAATAAATTTGATATATAAGACATACTAAAGCTATGCATAATTGATATTTGCCACGAGCTGGGGTACAGCTGTAGACGCAGAGCCTGACCAAAACAGGGGCATACGGGCAGTTGCCCCGGGTTCCCACATCAGAGAGCCCCCCAAATCGAATAGAAAGTTTATTTTTTTTTGTCAATCGAATAGAAAAGAAAGTTTGTTGTGAAGCAGATGGGGCATCCAAAGAATTTTTTGACTCGGGCCTCATTTAGGTTAAGTCGGGCCCTGCTTAGACGAATCAAACAATTAAATCTGTTGCTTTATTTAAGAAATGATAAGTATTGAGATAGGCATCTGAATTGGAATCTTTTCCTCAAAATTCTCAGATCTCATCAGTGGCTTTAATTGATCTAGTAGTAATTAATATTGAAAAGGTATACACAGTAAACTGTTATATCACAAATTAAATAAAATCACATATTAATGTTTTTTACCTAAAAATTGATATTATCATTTTATTTTATTCATTTAAATTTATTTAATTATTTTGATTTCAATTTTAAAAAAGGAAAGGAACATTTTATATAATATTCAAATTTAATTTTAATATCTTGTGCATACAAATTGTAAAATAAATTAAATTTTTCTTGAAAAAATATATCTTATTTTAAATTTTAATGAAATTTTAAATTTATATTAATAGAATTTTTTTAAATTACATTTAAATGTACTCATATACTAAGTAATTTCTATAATCTCGACCCAAACTCAATTAAACTTAAATAGCGTGCCTTAAAATTTTAATTTGGGGTGATCTCCGATGCTAATTTTTATGATCCACATACCTAAAAATATATTTGCTTGACCCCTGATCGTCATTGAAGGTGGTCGCGAAACGAAAAATTTAAAAGTAGCTCGTGACCCAGAAAAGTTCGCCCACCTTTGCATTAAAGAGTACATTTAAATATGAAAGCACCCATTCTACATACATTTATTACACTTATATTTTATAGTAGTAAACATCATAAGTATTTTAAAGTATGAAAATGATCTATAATGCTTAACTAATTATTTTTAATGCGGAAAAACTGAAATAATTTATAATATTCTGTTGTTGAAATTATTGCTATATAGTTTTGCCACTGATTTCTTAGTTGCTTTATGTATTAAAATTAGAAATGTAATTGTATGTTCTAGATTGCTATTCGGAAAATATGATTTAAAGAAAATAGGTAAAGAAAAATTTTCTAAATTAATGAAAGAATATTTGTTTTTGCATAAATGAATAAAATAAATACATATATATTAATTATAAATTTTTTATTAGCTTTTTTGTTTTCTAACTATGTTTTTAACGCTTACCGTAATCCAATTTAAATAACAAGAGCTAAATTTGAATTCACATTTGCTGTGTGAAACATATATCTCAATTTGAATTAATCATTTTCGTTTTCTTTAATCTAACAGTAGTTAAAAAATAATAATTATGAAAAAAACCCTTCAAATGAGAAAAAATAATTAACATATAGATTTAGATTATATTCTTTATTAATTACTTTCTTCTGTGCGAATAAGATAAAAGAAAATTAAAAAAAGGTTTAAATGTTCTGCGAGAGAGAGAGAGAGATGTTTTTAAAAAAATTAACGTTTTTCGAATTCTTTGAACTAGCTTATTTAGCAAACGATGATAAAAAAATTATAAAAAAGAGCATTAAAAGTAGCACCATTTCGAATCGATGAAATATAAGAGAGACATCGGTGGGGATGAACGATTGTAGAATTCTTCCTCCATCAGAGAACATTCTAGTTTTCACTTTCTAAATTAATTCTTCAGAAAACGTGATGTACTTACTAATTCTCGTGTCATTTTTCCTCAGATTCTTTCAAGACATTTTATTTAACACATTGGAATGAAAATTTGTCGTTAGTGCTCCGAAATTTTAACGTTTTTTTTTCATTAAAATATTATATGTTTTTAAAGTTATGAATGGTATTTATTGAAATAATTAACACTGGCTCATTCATTGGGTCATTCAGTTATACCATCCACGATACGGATTTTTTAAAAATATTTTTCCTTTCAATTTCTTGCAAGAAATGTGACGTCACGAACTATTTCTTAAGCTCATTGGAGGATGTTTCGTCACATGATCCATTCGTGAGGCCCCGCGGGTACGGATGCTTCATCTTCCCACGGCAGCCTGACCGCGGAAAAACATTTTTAATAGCAGTTTTATTCTCATCTCTTAATGTCGTGTTCAATTCCCCCTTCGTTTTCCGACCCCCTCTCACCCCTAATGTAACACAGAAGGCCATCGCTTAGGAGTAACAAAGGAATTGTAATGAATGGAAACAAAAAGCTCACGAAAATGAAACCATGTTCTACCGTTTCTGACCATTTTATTTATTTTGTTGTTAATCGTTAGCACTGGAGAGAATTTTGCGGTTGAATCTTTTAAACAGGATTTATCAACCTGTTTCCTTACCCTTATAACATGCAAGTTATTGTGATTCACCACCATCTGTTTCCAAGTGACTGTTTCTCATATAGTAGTAACTTATCCTATTAAAGAAATTCTTTTACATCTCATTTTGTTAAAATCTAGATTCCTCGCACTTTAATAACTTCGTTAATCTATATTCTTGATAACGATTAGAGGCATTTTTAAACAAAATAATTTTTGAAAGCTCTTCATAGATGATAAATAACTTCCCTTGTAAATAAAATTAAAGAGGAAACAATGTAAATATTAAAAAAATGATAGTGTGTTTCACATGTGATAATTTTTTATTTTTACGAAATTTAAGTTGCACATTAGTCATGTTTATTTAAATAAAGAAAAAATACTGAATGTACACATACAATTCTAACATTCGTGATATTTGTTATTTCAAAATTTTTATTTATAAATAATTATTAAGGTTTTTTTATTTTCTCATCCAATTAATATGCAATATATATATTGTTTGCTATTAATATAACAAAATTTCTTTACATTATTTTAAATGCCTAATTTTCTATGATTATTTTGAACAAAATGTTGCTTATAATAATAATAATATATGTTTGAAATCGTATGTTTTCTGCGAAAGATATTTATTTGTAATGAATAAACTTTTTTATTACATACATTATTATTAATAAAAACAAACTTTATTTAAAAATATACATTAAGTGAAGCAGCTAGTCTTCAATTAATTTGTGAATTAGAGTATTTGTAAATATTAGGGCATAATTAAAGGCGAAATTTTGAATCAAGATAATTATATTTAATTTCCATCTCCCATATAAACATTCGAATAATATTTAAAATTAAAATAAGTATTGGTCACTTCTAGTTCATTTCAGAGGTATAGAAATATACAGTATGGATTTTATAAGCTATGATTTTATAAAATATATCTTAATGTGTTGTGTTTCCTCAGCTTCTAAACAAATCCAGAATTTATTTTTAAGCGGTTTAGAAACTGAATTTATTATTCGAAATTATTCACTTTTGTGTTATCAAATTAATTCGTTAAACATCATATTAAAAAAATTACATTAATACAGAATAAAGCCAAGGAAAAATATATTTGGCTTTGCAGTTTCTGAAAACGATTTAATTGATTAAAATCAGTTTGAATTATTAATGAATTCATGAAATTATTGTTTTATATTTCAATCGAATTCCATAAGAATGAAATTAAAAATTCCGCAAGAAATATCATTATAGTAAAATTATGTATTATTATTATTTTATAGTGCAAAAATTAGATAAAAGTATTATAGTGCAATCAAATTTAAGGGAAAATTAAATTTAGGGGAAAAATTAAATTTAAGGAAAAATTACTACAATAAAAAGTTAAAAATTCGCAGAATCGCTATTGATAGAAAGCGTGTAATTTGAAGTTTTAAAATAATGAACATTTTGTTGTAAAGAACACAATTCATTAATCATATAAAATTCAATGGAACAAATGTCTGTATGAGTACAATAGTTCATTGCTTGTCGCTCAACTATAATTTTTTTCGCAGCAGGGCTAAGGCGGACGAGATATTTATGTGTAAAGTTAATTACGAGCTATTACAAAGTCTAGACTACCATTCAATAAAATTAATCCCGAATTCTATTGAAATTCTTTATTTCCCTCTGTAAACAAAAGTTCAATTAAACAACAAATTTTCAGTTTTCCATTTAGTTTACTTCGAGACACGAATGTTTGCTGAATTACTTGTGAGTATGTTTATGCTTCACTAACGAATATAATGTTTAAAAAAGTTGCAATATATTAATTTCCTAAGACATAGTTAAGTCTATTCTCTCTCTCGCTCTTTTTTTTAAAAAAATCTTTACGAGATTTGTTTACGGAAGCAAATGTTTTTTGCTAATGTGTTTCACGTCCTTTTCATGGTCGTGGGCGTTAAAAATCATTTAAAACGTGGTGACATTTATTTTTAATATTACTTTCGTCTGTATATGTCCTGATATATATATGCATACATGAAAAAGTAAGTGGAAAAAAATTCGAGTGTCCTCCTTTTGCTAGACTTTCAAAAATGCGTGGGCGTATTTCTAAAAGAAAACAAACAAATAAAGATAAATTTTTAAGCGTTTTATTTCCAGTCGAGTTCTCTCTTTTCATTTTATTCATTTCGCCTGATTAGTGGCAACAAACCGCTCAATTACGGGTAATTGTTAGCGCAGCAACATAAAAGTCGGCAGAGTTCTTTCCACTCTTTTTAACGAGAGTCTTCTATTAAGGAGAGACTGTTGCCAGATTTCTTGATATTCTTTCTTTCATTGTATCGCTCCACATTTTATTTCACTGACTGGAGAACAATAGTGAACATATTCGCAAATAGGATTTGCCCGTGCGCGTGTAACGCTTGAAAAAATGTTGCTTCGATTCCATTCTTTAGAAAATAATGCGTTTTGTGCTGTAAATAACTTTTTATTTGCGGGATCAAACAATGCGTTAATCGTTACGGTACGCTGACTTTAAAATTCGAGGGTTTTAAGTTTATTAAATGAGAAATTCTGATGTCACCATTTTTGCGTATTGTAAACAACTGTATATCGCAAATAAATAAATAAAACTGCATTTTGTGTTTTTTAATTCTAATTAATTTAAATGGTTAGATATTATGGCTAGCTACATTGTACTAGTTGTCGTGTTGTTACATACAATAATTATAAAAGTATATGTTTCTAATTAAAAAATATTTTATCAGCCTTGTATTAATTCTAGTTAGCTTTAAAATTATATATTAGCTATTATCAATATGAAATTGCAAGGATGAAGTTGCCAGATTTTTCTTCTAATCAGAGTAATTCAATTAAAAAATTTTCAGGATTCTTTACGCTTTTCTTTTTTTGTTTAAAATGTAGTCTTATTTTACTATTGTTTCTTAAAAGATTTGAATAAGTCTTGTCTAGAATTGTCTGAGATTTAGATTCGAGAATATTGTTTCGCTTCTTTTTAACTTTATCAAAAATAAAATTTTACTCTTTCTGGAAGTGTAACATTTAATTAAAATGTCAGGATTTAAAATTGGATTTCCAAATCTGCCAATTTTGTAAAACAATTAACTTATAATTATTCTAAATTAATGGTGTAAATAATTGTATAATAACATTGCAAATATTTCTTCAAAATGCATAGTTTTAGAAAATATTGAGAAATGTGTGTTTATGCTTTATTCGTTTTCTTTATAATTTTATTTTAATAATTTGTTCATTAAGTATTTCATGTACTTCACAATTTTATTGGTTTCACGACTTAATATAATTCATTTTGTAAATTGAATTAAATATTAAGTTTTACCTTGAACTACTTAAAAAAAGTGAATGCCAATTCTGAATAATCATTTTTTTTTCACCAAAACTTTGATAAAGATTACGAATCTATTCGATGGCTTCTGATTAATTTATTCATTTCCGCGAAATTTATAATACATAGAAGCATTTCCTTGTGATACAGTAATTAATAATGATCACATAGAGCCCGTTAAAAAACAGTGGTTTCGAATCTATTCCTTAATTTATATTAATTAAAAAATATCAATTATGTTAATTGTATGCAGTTCGTTGCTGTAAGAATTAGCAATTAATTATAATAGCTAGACTTGCTATCTTATAAATTGTAATGAGGTTAACTTATGATATCAAACATTAAAAGAATACTTCAAAATTTGTTGATATATTTATGATTTAATTCTTTTCTCATATTTTTTTACAATTTTTATTTATCATTGGATATACGTATAATAAATGCACGACTTTCCTTTTCAGAAAAAATATTTTAAATTATAGCCGAATCGTTCGACCACATCGTTGGAAAATGCATGAATGACTCCCAATGAATATTTGTATCAAGAAGCACATATATAATCCGCTGGTAATGAATTCCATCGAATCCTTATAACCCTTATGTCAGAGTGTCCGTGTTGTTTGACCTTGTTAGGATTAAAAACAATAGCTTGGACGCTGACCTTTTAAAAAGTGCGAGCAAGTTTGGCGACGTGGCGAGTATTTTCAATTTAGATTGATTTTGAAGGGACATTTGAATTGTGTTATTTACTGTGTCTCAACGGCAGCAAGTTCTCTTATCTGCTGGAATTGTGGGGAGAATATCCAAAGTGTTATTTAGGTCAAATAGGCCTAAGCGGAAACCTTTATACTTATAAATGAGGGCAAGCGCTTTTTACAATGCGCTGCTCAAGTGACGGCTTTCAAAAAGTTTGTGTGTATGCTCATTTCTGCTTATACTCCCGCATTTCTTAATGGCTTGCGTTGAGTGACAATCTTTGACCTTAAAAACGAGCATGACTTCGCATAATTATTTCTATCTTTTATATAATTATTTTCTATTATATTTATGATTAGAAAATGTTACCATCTGTTTTCACTCCACGTATCAATATAAAAATTGCTATTTCGAATAGATACTCTCCCTCTTGAACTCTTGAATAGTTGAATATATGACTTAAGGCTAACTTATATAATTTCCTTGTCAATAAAATATTTGAACCTCTCGTAGGTCCTACAATAATATAGTCTCATTTTTGTGCTGTGGTAAAGTACTGCTTATAGAGTACTTTACTGCTATTTATTAAATCTTTTTCCACCAAAATATATATCCTCTGTTTTAAATTTTATTCATATTTGTAATAAATTAAAATGACCGCATCAGAAATCAGATAAAATTCGTACTCCCACTAGTAGTACTAACAGTAATATCATTTCTTTTAAGCTTTGAATTCCTGTATACTTATATTAATGATTTTAATTATATATAAAGGAAAATGAGAATCGATATTCGCAATATTGTACTAAAATTATAGTGTACTTGCTATGCAAATTATATTTTTTATTGATTTGCAATTAATATTTTTGCGACAAATTCGAATTATCTGGAATACTATTGTAAATATTATCCTTCTGCTGTTTTCAAAACAATATGAAAAATAAATACATTTAATGATCACACAATATCCATGACATTTCGCCTAGAACTCAAATGAAGGAATGGTCTATATTACTATATATAAGTTATACATCATATCATACATTATATTATATTATACATTATATCAAAATAAAATACTAATAACTCTTTGAATAACTTAAGGTAATGTAGTATACGTATATTTAATTAGATTATAATTGAGACTTGAACATAGTACAGTTTATTTTAGTCATGGATAATAAGTTTTGTGTGTTTAAAAATAATTATTATTCTCTTTAAATTTATTCACTGTGATAAGTGTCAAGATGTTCTTAACTTTTTACATTTATAAAACCTTCAATCAGTAAATTCGGTTTCTTATAATTTGATAGTTTTGTTGATATTGTCAAGATTGTAGTAGTATGTAGTATTTTGAACAGAATTATTAGTTGATTATGCTGCTTAAAAATAATTAAAGTGTAAGGAGGTATTATCAGAGAAATATTTACAGGATTGCATAGCAAACAGTAATCGATATTATAATGTATGATCTAAAATAAATATGTATATAAAATACTAATCATCTAGTTTTGATGTCGAGTAGAAGTTCTTGCTATTTGGTGTTAGCCTTTACTTTTATTTCTACTATCCTACGATGAGAGTACATACAATCTTCCGAGTTCACCTATCTAATGCAATTTGCTATTATTAGCGGAAGAAGAAAGTTAGTTTCTTTGTGAAGAAGGAGAAAGAGTTTCTGAAGCAATCAATATCCGGTTTATATAGTTTGTTAAACCCTTTGACTTCCGTCTGCTTCTCTCATTTATTAGAGATAATGATTGTTCGATCGTTATCTTAAGTGTCGGCGTGCCTGAAGCTTTTCATTGACACAGGCGAATTAATTAAGGCAATTTTCTTTAAGAATTAGTCCACTCAGTTCTTGTGTCCTAAAAATGTTTACTTTTAGATCAACAGGTGTTAAGAGTTTCTCTTGGGAATAAGGTAACACATTCGAAGCTCTCTCTAATTTCATATATTTTTACCTACTGCTTACGTGATAATGTTTGTGAGATTGTTGATTTGATAGTTCATAGCATAATGCAATGTATCCAAAATGTTGCTATCCATATTAACAACTGTATGTTAATATTGTTCAGAATGTATCAATATTCAATATAATTAGTTCTAAACTTATTCATCTACGAAAAATTTTGAAATTAAATTTGCCGATTTTGTCGGTTTATATAAATTTTTTTATCTTCTGATGTGCGAATTACTTCACTAATTGTTGACAAAGTATTGCTGTTGAACATGCTTCTTTGATTATTGCGCCGATGGTTACAGCTCTTGACTTCTATTCTTGGGTTCAAATCCCTCATTGGGTTTGGATGTTTGTTGTGGTTCGAAATCCACTTTAAGTCATGGGTTATGGTCTTATTAGCTCTCATGTGCAAAAAATGACTGTTGAGTGGCAACCAAACAAACCAATCGTGGATTACTGTTATTCAATTGTTTTCCTAAGAGTTTGTACATTCAAGGATATTCTACCATCCATGTAGTCATGTACATGCTTAGAAGATATGAATGTCAATTCAACAGCTCATTTTTCTACTTGATTCCTCGTATGCTGTTTAGAAACCTATAGATTTGTCTAGTTTGGATTGAAGTCTGTTCTTGAGTACAATCGAAGAATGGCTGGTTTTACATCTGTGCAATCTAAATGGATAATTTCATTACTATGATTAATGATATTTATTAAATATGTGCGTAATTATAGTTACTTAGTTTAAGGCTTTACTCAATTGTTATTATTCTACAAACAAAGATAGCGGTAATGCGATATAGAATACTTTCTGAGTTGTATTTAGTTGTCTGTGAAGGGTAAATATCACAAATACGACCATTAAAACAAACAAAATCATGTATCAGGTAATCAACGTATTGTCCATTTTCGTTTCAGATAAGTTTCTAAAGTTATGGCCATTTTATAAGCCTAATGGGAAATTTCGACGGAAAAATGATATGGTAATTTCATTTGTTTTTCTTTTTTGGTTAATACTTAATTAAGCTTATTTAAAAATCTTAAAATGTTTAGAACTCTAAATTGTGAATGGATAGAATGCGTTTACGATGAAGCCAACTTGATATAATTCGGAATTATTTCTATCTTCACCAAGTGCCATGATGACTGTGTCTCTAATTTTTTAAGTTTTCTCTTTTAAAAAATTATTTAAAGCAATATCGTAAAGAAAAAATATTTTTACCGTATAATTTATATTTCCATTTACTCTTTTTTTTTCTTTTTTTAAAAAAATCGATGTAGTTTTGAGAAAACTTTATAAGTTTCCTTTGACGGACACGGATATGAAACGAAAGTAAAAAAAATGGAATCTCCAAAATACCATTCCCTTTTGTATGTACCTGTACATTCCTTCCCTATCATCAAGCCCAACCGCCTCTCTACCAAGCGAAGATGGAAGAAAAGAAATCCCCTTTGTCCACTGAAGAGATCTTTTCTTTTGCTGTGAAAAAAAACTACAAGTAAAACAGACGCTCATCCACAAACTCGGCTCGTTGCCCCCTGGTGGTCGACATGCGAAAGGAAAAAGGTCAGCGGCCCGCACACATGCATCCCGATAGCCGTGGATCACGTTAACCCAGGTAACAAGAAATAAAAACAACAGAACGGAACAATGTTGACGCGACAGCTTTCAGTTTGCTGAAGAAAGTTCCCTACAGCCGTCCATTTTAAGGATTCATTAGCAGCAAAATAGTGATTCCGAAATATATTTCCTTTCCCCGAGTTCGGGATTTGGAGAAGCATTTGTTATTTTTTATTTTGATGTTCTGTAGCCGACTTTTCTTTTATGAGGGACTTTATCCATATTTATCAATGTGCCGAGTTGTGCTGTTAAAAATGTCTACTGAAGGTCACTATTTTGATGTTTAACGGTTGATTCATAAAATTTGAATGCGGAAAGGCGTGGTAATGTTCTCCCACAATAATGAAGGTCGTTCTTTTGTCTAATTGATTGAGAAATAGGGATTTTTAAGGTGTTGGCATTATTTAGTGAGATTTGCTCAATATATTTATTGACATTGAAATAAATTATTACTTCGATTAAAAAATGGGAATTTTCCTTAATACAGATGTGAATAATACATCTTATAATCAAAATTAAGATTCAAACTTCATAATTCTAAAAATATTTATGATCAATTTTAATTAATACACATTAAAGTTTATATGATAAATTATAATCGCTCATATTGAAGAATTTTATGTTTTGCATTTTTTGCAGATTTTTAAAAACAACTTTTAGTTTGGCATTTTTTTCTTATGAGTCCTAATATTTCTTCAAAGAAACTAATTGACGTAAAGATACTAATAAAAAATAATTATAGTAACAAGTTACTATAATTATTTTCGATGTTAGCTGTAAGCAAACTTTATTATGGAATAAAATTTGCAAAACATAAGCTAAATGTGATTGCTAGTTCATTTCAATTAATCTCATTATCTTAGTAATGTATAATTTTTTTTTTGAAAATTCAATTATACTAATATTTCAATACCGATTAGATTTTTAAAAAAATTAAAAAAGGATTTGGTGTTCTAAATTTGGGTTCTGCTAAAGGACGTTAAGTTGATAAGGCATATGCAAATTAAATTTTCCGATTGCATGGTATCAACGTTTGGGGAAGGTAGTAATAAAACTACATTTGCCTACTTTTTTCATTTAATTGTTGTTCGAATCAACAGTTTTTTTTTTTTATCAATGCATGCATTTTAAATTATGATTCCAATTTCTGCCTATAATTCATTTCCACAGACCATTATATTATTATTGTTATTTGTCTGTTTTCATTTCATAGTTCTTTTATGATAAACATTGAATATAAGTGAATATAAAACTGAAATAATAATTAAGTAATACATTGATTTGATATAGAAATTTCATAAACAAAAGTTTTTATTAATAGATGTGAAATGATTCTGATTTTACATTACTTTTAGAGAAATGCAGCGAATCATGATTTTGTGATTCCCTATTTAATCAGGGAAATGTTTTTTCAATTGCATTTTATTTTCATTATTTATAAATTTAAAATACTCTCCAAAACCGGATTTATCAAATTAATTAGCTTTAACTGTCGATTAAGTACTCTTTCACCGATAATTGTTATCAATTCAAACGTACTTATAATGCATTAACGTGCATTTAAATCGAAGGCTTACCAAAGCTTGATGTTCATATACAATCAACATTTACATTTTGGTCTAAAGTATTGTATCGATTATGTTTGATACACCTGAAATCTCTAATTTTATTAGTTATTAATTTAGATTCTGTTGCTAAATTAATTTTTAATCTTAGACGATATTCACTATGTGAACAATCCCCAAACAATAACTTTTCTGAAGTCCGGTTTTAGTGTGATTGTGTTTTCTAGAGGTTAACTTGTAATAAGGGTATTCGAAGAGGGAAAAATTGCAGTTATTAAACTTTTTCTGTCAGTTTATTAGCGCAGCTCTCTGCCGGAATCCTCATCAATTAGGCGGGCTTTTGAAATCGTTAATGCAGATAAGTTTTTCTTTTTTTTTTCCTGCTGGACCTAAGTGGCTTTGATTGCGGTTGTAGAACATGGAAGAATATCGTTTTCTCTCTTTTATGATTCATTCGAATTCTAGATAGAAATCGTTTGCCAAGATGATGTCATCCTTATGTTATGCTTCTCCGAGTTTAATGTAGCTTTTAAATAATCCATATTTCCATTGTTTTCCAAACAGGCTTTGTTCTAGAATTGCTATATTCTAGTAGACAGTAGCTAGTAGCATAACTTTAATGTACTTTGTATTAGATGCTCTATACAATGACAGAGAAAATATCTTGTAACTCATAAAATATTTTATTTTTTATTTATTTATTGTCATTCTGTGAAGTGCTCGCGTAGCTGGTTAGATAGAAAATGGTACACCTCATAAAGCGAAATTCTTCATTCAATTATTTCTAGAAATTCTCTTAGTTTAGGTTGAAATTGCATCAGTTTCTTTGAGTTTTTATGCTAAAAGGATTTCCTGTGTAGAGTCTTACATCGAAATAACAAATTTTAATTTTTCTAATTAATAAATTTTAAGAGACACATCACAATTATTATTTTTAAGACACATTTAAATGAAAGCCCATGGAATTTTCATTCCAGTTCTTTAATTTTCATTTTAGAAATATTTTTTAAAAATTATATCGTTTCTAAATATAATTTACAAAATATCTACTTTATAAACATTTAAAAACGAATTTTTACTTTTATTAGTTATTCCACGGCTAGTCATTTGTGTGCACCTAATTGATTAATGAAATTATGTGTCACTTTAAGTCCTTAGATATTTACCCCTGACGGTCCTAACATATTTATTTACAGACATATATGTCTTTTAAGATACATTTCGCCTAGAATAACGTAACTTTGAAATACCGTTTTTAATATGTAATATATTGAGATTTACTAACCTTTTTATGTATTTCAGATACTTCTTAAAAAAATCAAAATTTAAGCTTAAGTTTGAATAATTAATTAATTTTTCATTTACTATTACACTGTCAAAATATCATTAGAATTTTTTTATCATGTGACGGATAATTATATATATATATATATATATATATATATATATGTATATATATATATATATATATATATATGTCGATACCATATAACGGTTAGTATTTAATTCTCCTATTAAAAGGCTTTGGATGCAAATTCATGGTAGCATTTAATAGTAAACATTTTTAATAGCCTGACATCAGTTTGTTTCCGCACTCGAGCTGCTGTAATAATAGCTATCCCTAACACACCGTGACCTACATTTTCTATGTTATTACTGTTTTCTTTAAGGTAAATCACAAAGTCGTATGAAAACAATGCTACCGACTGCGTCGTTTTCTTTGTCTGTGCAGGTAGCTTGAAATATGCAATTAACTAATGAGATAAATACGTGAGTGCGATGGCAACGCCCTCTGTTACTAATTTCATAATTCGCGACCTCCGTACCACATTTATCGGAACACAATGCTCTTTCAATTTAGATTGATGTGTTTGAATTATTTTATTATCACTCTTTTTAACTTTATTGCGAAGCATATAGCTATAAATTTAGAATATAATTAGAGTTCTGAAGGTTATAAAAATACTTTTGCTTTAGGAAATGTTTCTTTTAATTGTTTTCATATCACTTGTTAGTTTAAATGAGCTCCGGACTTGATTTTTCTTTAACTTGATAGGTGACATAAAGTTGACTAAAATTCAACTTTAATTTTGCATAAAATAAATGACGATTTTCCAATGTATTACTTCACAAATTCTCATTTTATTATTATTAAATATCCTTTTACCAATTTTTCAAATTTACATGTAGAATTTTGGTTTTTTGATTATCTTATTTAAATACTTTTTACTAAGAATTTTTAGATTTTTGTCTGTTTATTAATTAAAAATTTTTATCTCATGTATCTACAAATATAAAGGGACACTACTGCACATATATATAAATATAAATTTTCATTTAGCTTAATTACCAATAACATTAAGTTGGCAAAAAGTAATTTTAATTTTTGTTGCCAAGTGATAAATAATCTAATAATTTCTATACTTTTATAATTTTTTCTTGATACTTTTTATATTATATTCTTTTATTAGTTTTATTTCCTAAACCACAAACTTATTGCTTATTAAAGAATATACATGATTAATATATTTAACTACTAAATTGGCTTAAAATATTTGTCATCAAGCTATTTGGAATGATTGAATTCATTCCAAATAGTGATGATGAAAAAAGGAACTCTATTGTCCAATTATTTATTAAGTTTTAAAGAGTAATTAAAATATCCCTATCCTCCTGCACACAATGTAATTACTACTTTAAAAAAACCTGAAATTAGGAATTCTTATAATTAGAATCCATTAAAGATTTGTCTCTCTTGAAATAATGTTACAAAATAGTACATTGATAATAGTGTATTATAAATGTGTATATATGTATAATGTAATAATGTTTTTTTGTTTATGTTTATTGTTAAGCATCTTATACATATGAGGCTGTAAAAAGTTAAAATTTAATTTTAAAAAGGTTTGTTGTTTTCTACACTTAGATTTTACTAATTTGCACTTTTATTTTGTGTTTCTTGTGCTTAATTAAATAAATTAATAATTACTTATTAATTTATTTAATTAAGCAAAACTCTTTAATGAATATTATTTATTTTGTTCATGTTATATTGAGGAGTTATATACTTCTAGTTATAGAAGGTTTTTTAAAAGGAAATTTTAATTATTTTTTCATCTATTTTATCTTTGGAATTATGAAACTAAACTAAATGCCAGATTGTAAATGAAATATTTCGCATTTCTATATATATATATATATATATATATATATATATATATATATATATATATATATATATATATATATAATATTTATATTTTAACATGTATAATATAAAAAAATATATACTATTAGAAATAATTAAATTTTGAATCAATAACTTGAAATTCTTATTTTTAATATATTTTTGTTTTTATTTTAACAATAGACCATTTTATAGCTGATATTTAATTTTTATGTTTTTGTTTTCAGGTATGTCTTGAACAATTTTGAATGAATTTTTGAAATTTCTAATGGGGAAAATTACAAGAGAAGTACAAACCTGTGCTCAGAAACCATCAAATAGGAGGCAAGCCTGGTGTACTGCCCTGAGGTTTTAATTATCTCATTACTATGCAGTGCACCGGGCTTGCTGTGGTGTTGCTGATAGCACTCTTAAGGTGGAGTGCTGCAGCATTACATCACAAGGATGCTTATGTTATCAAAGGAAAAAGTGAGATTCAAATTTTTTTATTTATTTTTTATTATTTATATAACACGATGTTGTTGCTTATCCTTGAAAGATCTGACTGATAGATTAACTCTAGAAGTTTGTTGACTGTAAAAAAATCTATAATAATAAGGGGATTGGTTGATAAGTTGGCTTTTGGAAGTTCATTGCAACTTGAATTTTATAATATAGAATGGTTAACTGATTCTCTAATGTGAAATTGTTTATATTTGACTATTTTGTTAACTACTGCCATTATTAAGAAAAGCATATGAATTCAGAAAAATACTGATTTCTATTAACACTGAACATTAATGTTAATAAGTTATAAAATGATTATTTTTAATTGAACATTGAGGATTTCTTCGATTTATATGGTAGTGAACAGAAAAGCTGGGAATAATTTGTTTATTCAAATACTTTTAAATTAAATAGAAATTTCAAGGCTCCATACTTAGTATCCGGTATAGTTAAGAAATTGTTAAGTGCTTAATTTTCATCCTTTGCAATTATTTTTATAAAGTTTCAATCATAAGCATAAAAAATTTTTTTAATGTTTCTTTTTCCTTGTAATACTGTTTAGATATTTTTGAGTTTGAACACTTTAAATGCTACATATATTTGATCTTTTATAATTGAAAACTGAAGATATTTGACTGTAATTTAATAGATTTATACTGGTTGGAATAATTTGCCTCTAACAAAATAAACCTTTAAAAAATACCAAAATTTTTAATTTTTGGTGAATTGCCATTTTTATATACATATTTTTTTATTTTATTAAACAAAAATAAAATATGTTCTAGGAAATAAAAAATAACTATAACTTTCAATTATGAAAGATATTAGGTAATATTAGTCTTTGTTAGAACCTTTTTCCTGACTAGAAAACAGGAATTTTCTTGAAAGTGTTATGCAATTTTTATAGTCTCTTCTTTATTTGACTATATCCAATTTTATCAATTAGATTTTAGTCAGTGGTGCCTAAAACAGGAGGGAATATTTAAAAATTTTCCATGAATTCTGATAGTGCACAGTTAATTTCTTTAAAAGACTGATTTCAACCACTTATTTCTGATATCTTGAAAGCAGTATTCACTGTAATTAAAAAGGAAATTAATTAGAGATAAAAGGATTTCATTTCTTAAATAAAAAAATTGGTATTCTGTCTGTGATTTAGTCTTACATTTTTTAAATCTGTGAAATATAATTTATTAAAATTTACATATTAATTTTATAATAGTTTTTTTTCAGTGTTAAATGTTATGTTTACTTAAGTTTTATTTTATATACACATTCTCTCTATCTTAATAAAAAGTTTCTGTGGATATTTGTAAAATGATTTTATTTTTTCTATTATTTTTCAAAAAAGAAAAAACTAATATGAATAGACAATGTATTATAAAAAAGTAATTTAAATTAAAGTGAATTACATTTTATTTAAATGAAAAATGTGTACTATAAATGTCATTTGCCAAGCTGGTAGCTGAGCAATTAGTACTCTGGCCTTAAGTTTAACAGTTCATTAGTTTGAGTCTCACTGTGGGCATGGATGGTTGTAGTGATTTGAAATCCACTTTAATCTGTAGGTACCTGGTGTAATTAGCCCTTGTGTGCCAAAAAAGACACTACAGTGATAATCTGTACCAAACTTTCAAATTTCATTCAAATTAACATATTTTTATTTGAATTTTTTATGAATATTAAATTATTTAAAAATTTTAATTTCTCAATGATTTTTTAGTTTGTTACTCCTTTAAAAATATTATGTTTCATGAAATGTGTATCCTTTTATGAAAGATAATTTTTATATTATGAAATATATAAATTTTTTAAAAACATTATAATAAAATATAAGCCAATGAAACCATCAGTCAAAGTGTGATACACATTTTGACAATTCTATATTAGCTTATATATATATTTATATACATATTGTATTAATATTTCTTTCTTATTTAGTATGCATTGGTACCTCTGGTAGTATGTCTGTGCCTGCAAATCGTGATCACCACTATCAAAACCTTAGAGATAGGTATATAAATTGTACATATGTAGATGGAAATTTAGAAATCACATGGCTCCAGGTAAGTAAATTATAAATGGTGTTGTTTATATACATTTTGTTTTATGTTTGTTTAATTGGATAATTTTTTTCTATATAATTTGTCCTAAAGTTAATATTTTTTATAAATTTTCATTTGTATGATTGTTTATTGAAAACAAATGCTTGTGTCAAAATTTTAAAATTGCATTAATTTCATTTATATTTTTAATATTTATTTCTATACTAATTTATTCAAAATAAATATTTACATCAAAACTTTAAGGAATTAGATGCTTATGTAATTTTAATGTTGAAATATATTTGATAACATTTCTGAATTTTCCTAAAGGCTTCCAAAGAAACTATACATTTTTCTGAAAGAGAGAATTGCTTTCTTTAAAACATAAACATTTTAGAAATTGTTTTATTACTTAAATTACTTTATCACTTACTCAACTTTCATCTGCAATATTATGAGTGATAAAATATGATTGCTTCTCAAGCTACACTTATTACAATCTACTGTACAACTATTTATATAAGCACTCAATTATCTATGAAAATGAGTTAAAAGCTGTATGAAATTTCATAATGTTAAAATGTGAAGTTTAAACCTGCTCCTTAAAAAAATTATTTAGTATTTTTAAATCTTTGTCATGTTGCAATTTATTGTTAAGAACAGTAAAAAGTAATATAATCTGAAATTTAAAACTAAGTATTGTGTAGGATTTTCTTGTATTCAGCATTAATAGAAAAGGGAAAACTATCTTTGGTTCATATATCTTAATTCCTGCGACCCCAAAAATAGTATTAAAGGCTATATAAAATCAAAGATAGTTCAAATATGTGAAATCACTTAGAGTATAAATTTCTAGAAAAAATAACAAACTAATTTTATATTTTAATTTTTTTAATAATTTGATTTTATTCAGATGAGGGTATATATATTTCAGTGACTAATATATATGTATTTAATTTTTCAGGATGATAGCTTAGATTTAAGTTTCCTGAAAGAAATAAGAGAAGTAACAGGATATGTTCTCATTTCTCATGTAAATATTCGTCGTATTGTGCTTCCTAATCTTATGATCATTCGTGGCCGAAATCTGTTCCAGCTCAATGCTGGAGCTGAAGATTTTGCACTTCTTGTTGCTAGAAATACAATGGAAATACTAGAACTACCTGCTTTACGTGGTATGATCTAAATTATATTTTAAATGATACTCACAAATTAATATTAAATTCTTTTCTCTAATTGTAGTTCAGGAAAATTCTTAACTTTCATTCAGGTACTTTGTAAAATTAAATCATGCAATGATTATTTATTTTTGATCTTGAGTATGTACTCTTAAATATTTGCTTAAAATTAGCAGTATTGGTTTGAAAAAGTAATTTACAAGCTTTCAGTTTTATTGATTATTTGATTTGCATTTATTAAACATATTTCTTATTTTTCAACATGTAGAAAGTCATTTATCAAAAATTATAAGTATAAATATGTAAATCTAATTTTAAATTGATTTTTTTATGTTCTTATTTAGCCTGATAATCAATAAGTATAAAACAATTACTTTTCCTACATATATGCTTTTTATTAATTCTGAGTTTTTAGAAATGAGCAATAGTTATATCAATTGATTTATTTTGATATTGATTTATAATTTTTCTAATGCTTATTGAATAACTGCTATTTATGGCAAATATGTACTTGTTAATTACTCAACTTTTAATCTGCAATTATAAACATTCATGACTACCATTTTACTTTAATGATAAAATCATGAATGCTGTTGTTACATTGCTTTATTTTCATTTTTATTTTCTTATTTGTTTTAGTAATCAAAGGTTTTGTTTACTTTTGTAATTCATTTTTCTGGTTCAAACATGCTGTTACAAAAAAATTTGAATTAATTATGTATACTTGCATAAAAGTTTTTCTTATTTTTTATTTATAGTAGCATTTTTATGTATTTTTTCCTTGAGTCAAACTCATTAGTTTTATTGTTTTAGATATATTATCAGGTGGAGTTGGTTTCTTTGACAATGACAATTTGTGTTACATTAACACAATTAATTGGGAGGAAATTTTAGCTGGATATTTAATCAAGCCAATGTATGTTCATAATTCCACATTACCTGAAAGACGATGTAAGTAGAATGGAGAATAGTTTGTAATTTTATTGTTCATATTCATTGAAAATAAATTTGATGAAACTTCTTATTTATTAAAGCATTATGAAATGCATAAAATTAAAAGTCATAAAATAAACAAGTAACTGAATTAATTTATGTTACATTTTTTATTATAAATGTTTGTGTATAAATTTAGAAATTACTATAAGAAGTTGTATAATTTATGTGTATATAACAAAAGTATATTTTTGATAAACTGAATTTCTAATTTTATCAAAAATAAAAATATGAAACTAATTTATTTTTAACCTAATAGTTTGTAACTTTTTAAAATTATCATTTTCACTCAGGTCCACCATGCCATAAAAGCTGCCCTGCTGGTTGTTGGGGTCCCGGTGAATTAAGTTGTCAAAAATTTTCTAAAATCAACTGTTCTCCCCAATGTCATCAAGGAAGATGTTTTGGTCCAAATCCAAGAGAATGCTGTCATTTATTTTGTGCAGGAGGTTGCTCAGGTCCTACTCAGAGTGACTGCTTGGTAATAATGAATTTGTAAAACTTATTCATTTTTGTTATTGTTTTCAAAATTAAATTTTATTAGTTAAAAATTGGTATTTTGTAAAGCAGTGGATTCATTTTTGATTGTATATGTTTTAGGAAGATTCTTAATATGTAAATGATTTTAAAAATGTTTTGTTGCTTGATTAAATATAACCTTTTAATTATTTAGACAGAATGTATTGCTTTGATTTTAACAATTATGAATTGAATTCTTTGAGGTAATTTTTTGTAGTATGAAAATTAAATAATTTCATAATTAAAAAAACTTTCAGTTTTAAAGTAATTTGTACTAATTTTATTCTGATGTTCTTTGTATGTTAATGCAACAATTAAAATATTAAACTAAATTCAGTGGCATGACAGCCCCTAGGGGCAAGACCCACAGTGCCCATATTGTTTTCATGACCAAAAGCCCTTGGGTATGAAGCATATGAATTAAAATATTACCATTTAGTGATAAGAAAGTAATATACTCATTAAGTTTCTTTACTGTTTTAGATTACTGATAGACTTTTTGTTACTAATTTAATAGGCATGTAAAAACTTTGATGATAATGGTGTTTGTAAGCAAGAATGTCCTCCAATGAGACGTTATAATCCAGCTACATATTCTTGGGAAAGCAATCCTGAAGGAAAATATGCTTATGGTGCTACATGTGTGAAAAATTGTCCAGGTATGTTACAGAATAATGTTATACATTTAAATATTTTTTTACATGTAAAAAATGTCTTTATGTTAATCATCAAATACATCAAAGTAGAAATGTAATTATACAAAATGATTTAATCAAAAAGTATCGCAATTGCTTACTATCTATGGCAAAATAATTATTTTTTTATGATGTACTAAATTATTTGTAAAAATCGCAGTTAAAAAGGGTTTATCTATGATGTAAGTTGTAAAATTTTGAGTGTTTGTTTATTAATTTTATGGAAATTTCCCTTAATTATATATTATTTAGGATTGTATATAGTTATGTTAATTTTTATATGGTTCATAGTATGTCAAAAATAAGGGCAATTGTATTTTTAATCAAATTGGTAAAAAAACATGTAAATTTAAAAAATTAAGTTTTCAACTTACTGAAGTTTTATTTTTAAATAATATTAAAATAAAATGATGATGAATAATTGAAAACATTCTTAGATGTTTTAGAAACAGTTGCATTTGATCCATTGAAATTTTTAATGAATAAAAAAGAAAGACAACAATGTAGGTATGCAAAAATGTAGAAATACAATAAAAATAGATGATAAAAATGTATGTTTTTATTATTAATCAGGATAATGTTGTTTATTTATGTAAAGCTTGTTTTAATTATACATAATCTTTTTACAGAGCATTTATTGCGAGATAGTGGTGCTTGTGTAAGATCTTGTCCTGATACTAAAAAAGCTGTGGATGGAGAATGTGTTTCTTGTGATGGACCTTGTCCTAAAAGTACATATTATGCTTTGCTTATAAAAAATTGGATTGTGAAATTTTTTTGTAATGATGAAACTCTTTTATTATTAAATGAGTTTATTGAACAAAATGAACACAAAACTTCAGTCATTTTTTTAAATATAAAAGTTTTTATAGGGGACGTATTGACTGAAATTCTTTAAATATTTCACACGATTTGATTTTATTCAAAGGAGAAACATTTCATACAATATTTTTTATTATTAAAATGAATTCTTTAATTTATTTTAAATTTAATTAAAAATGTATATAAGTTTTTATTAACATTAAAATTTCCAAATTTTACCATTTTGCATTTTTATTCATTATTTTACATTTTAGTGTCCACTAATCTCTTTACATTCACTCTTTTTTTTCATAACATGTTTAATTATTTTCAATGCATAATAGTTTAATTTATAATGCAGTATGTAATTATCTTAATTTATCCAAGAAAATAATTTTGTGCTCAAATAAGAGTGATAAAAATATTTTTTGTTTTAATAAATTATCAAGAAAAAACTATTTTCGTTTTAGCAATTTCATTCAGCTATTTGAAGTTTGATTTTTGCTATAATTTAAATATAATACTTATAAAAATATTGTAGATTATATAAATGTTTTCAGATTATATAAATGATTTAAATAAATGTTTTAGATTGCCAAGGTGTAAATGTAGTGCATTCGGGAAACATTGACACTTTTAGAGGCTGTACTGTTATAGAAGGTTCTCTCACAATATTGGACCAAACGTTTGATGGATTTCAAGATGTCTATCCAAAGTAAGAATCATTATACCAAAATCCATTTCTGAATTTCCAATGAAATTTAAAATATTTCTTGCCAATTATAAGATTGTAAGATTATAAAAAGATTGTTGCCAGTAATGAATTTTATGTTGAAGTATAAAATGTAAAAAAAATTTTTTAATTATTTTAATAACTTTTTTATTACTTTTATTCATTTATTAATAACTTTTTCACTTTTCAAGGTTCTTTTCAATAATTTTTAAGTTTGACTCCTGCAATTTCTTTTAATAATTGTTTCATTTTTTTAGCATTATATTTAGATTATTTAGAATCTGTTATAACCTATAGTTATGGGTAACCAAATTAATGAATTTTGCATACATTGTGTGTGTGTGGTAACTGGTCTATAAAGAACTGAAACTGCAAAGTAACTACTGTCATGTGTTTTATTTCCAATAGAAATTTTATCTTTCCATTTTATATCAGGAATCATTTTTATTTTCATTTAAAGTTTCAGCCAGCAGATTGCATATTAAATTGTCACAGAATTCAGAAGCTTAGTTTTCACTTTAATGTAAACATTTAAATTCCTTGTATTGAAAGTTTTTACCAATAAATGGCCAAAATAACTTTTCTTATTAAATATGTTTGCAAATAAATTTTATAAAATATTTTTTAATGTTTGTGTATAAATGTTTTTAATAATGAATCTAGATTAACATTTATATATGAGAAATTAAGATGAATGACAGTTATCAATAATATGCTCCTAACAGTATAACAGTCATCATTTGAGACATTCCTTTACAACTGCTTTATTACATTACATAAACTAAATAGCTTCTTGTATTAAGATTAATTTCATTTTAGACTGATAATGAAGTCAATTTCTTGTTGAATTTTTCAAACATTTTTCAAATGCTAGAAAATGTTAGCAATGAAGTATTTGCAGTTGTACAGTATATTTTTGTGATTTATGTGTACAGTATATTTCTGCAAAGGAAATTGTTATATTTAAATTACAGTTCTCTTACATGAGCTTTTGATAGCGAGGAAAATTTATATGCCTTTTGAATCTTCATGAATTTTAAATTTTATTTACAACTTTATTGTCATTAAAGACTAGAAATAATTATCAACAAATTACTACTTTTATTTTACAGTTTTACATTTGGACAAAGGTATCCAAAGATGCATCCAAATGAATTAGAAGTATTTTCCACTTTGAAAGAAGTGACAGGATATATGAACATTCAAGCATCACATCCAGATTTCCGAAACTTATCTTATTTTAGGAATCTTGAAATTGTAGATGGTCGCCAACTTACTGAGTATGCATAATATTTTACAGCCATTTTTGTATTTAGTAATTATTAAATTTTATGAAGATAAATATTTTTTAAAGAAATTTTATTTGGAGAAAAATATTTAAATATTTATATAATTTAGTTTTACTGGAATTTCCACTCTTATTGATTCATTTATTTTCTATCATTATTATTATTAAATTAGTTTTTTTATTTGTTTTGTTTTATATGATTTATTTTCAAAATATTTATATTTCATTAAACAAGACTAAAATAAAATATCAAATTTTCATTAGTGCATAGATATTATTATGATTCTTGAAATGCACTTTTCCAATTTTTAAATCGTTAGTAAGTTTTTAGCATTTTAGTATAAATTTAAATTCTGCAAAGCTTAGTTTTTGTTTATATATATATAATTTTATGTTTCTTAGAAGGATGCATTACTTTTGAATAATATGATTTTCTGAATTTTATTGATTTTTAAAATAAGAAGTTTTAGGCTTCTAGAAATATAGTTATTCTAAATCTGAACATTTAGATAAAAATTATGTTTATAATTATCAATTTTATTTGCTGTATTTAACTTGTTTGTCATTTTATTTCTTTTATTTTAGGTTAAACGCAGCCTTATATATTGTCAAAACTTCTCTGCATAGTTTAAATTTGCGTTCCCTACGTAAAGTAAGATCAGGAAGTGTTGCAATTTTGGAAAACAATGAACTATGCTTTGCTAATGATATTGAGTGGAGTCATCTAATGAGGTCAAGTTCAGGATCAGTACTGCTACAGCGAAATGCTCAAAAAGAATTTTGCCGTACGTAATTTAAATTTTCATAAAAAATTTACTAGTATTGTTTTCTTTCCTTATTCTTAAATATTAATAGCAGGACACAGAAATGATTATATTTCAATATATAAAAATAGTATTATATATTTAACATTAGAAGGACTATCATTGAGAAGTTGTGGCTCCTTTTTTTGTGAAATATCATAACTGATGATTTCTGATCATGAATAAGAAAGATATTGAATATAAGATTAAGCACATGCTGTATTTTCTTCTAATATTTATAATAACAATGGTTTGTGAAAGGTCATTAAATAAAATCAAATTAATATTTTCTCCAGAAAATAGAAGCTTAACATGTGATGAGCAATGTTCATCAGATGGCTGTTGGGGTTCTGGGCCAGAAGAGTGTTTATCTTGCAAATCTTATAAACTAAAAGAAAAATGTGTACAAGGTTGTAACACTACTCGGGGGTAAGTTTCATTACTATATTCATTATATTTCTGTTTCGTTATTGAATTTCTGTTAATTTTTATTCAAAGCTAAAAATAAAATTCTGATTAGTTTTTATTTAGTCTTTTAAGTAATTCTCATTTAGACAAAAAATTTAGTTAATTTTTTTTAAAATAAAGATTGAATTAATCATGAAATTTTGAAAAATAACAGAATATTTTAAAATAAAGTTGAAATAATAATTTAATATTTATAGTTTCTTTATACCACTACTTGTTAAAAAAAAGGGAAAATATTCTCATTTTTATTTTTTTAATTCTGTACATTTGATGAAAATTATAAGTAATGTTACTTATTTTACTGTCATTTATACTGTTATATTGAAATGAAATAATATATTCTGTCATATTGTATCAATAAGCTTTTTAAATGCTTTGTGTTACAAACATTTTAAAATCTATGATTTAGGATATATGATGCTGGAAATCAAATATGTGAATTCTGCGATAAAGAATGCTTAGGGGAATGCCTTGGTCCGGTATGCATTTAAAATTTTACAACTATTAATTTTATCAGTGTTGAAAATTCAATTATTTGTCATTTTCATTAATTAAAAGATAATTTGACTTTATGCAATAAAATAAAAATATTAAAATTTTAGGGTCCCAGCAATTGTACGCAATGTAGAAATGCTCGTGATGGCCCTTATTGTGTTAGTCAATGTCCTGTAAGCAAATATAATGAAAATAGGGAATGCATGCCATGTCATGAGAATTGCATCAATGGGTAAGAAATTTGTCATTTACATTTTACAATAATTTAATCTTAACTTCTTTTCTCTCTTAAGAAAACTAAAAAAGATTAATAAAATTTCCCTAGACATTTTTAATTATAAACTTTTTTTCAAGAAATAAATTAAAATACAGTGATAATGAATTTAAGTTGAAGTAATAAATCTTTCATAATAATTTTAAATGTTAACAATAGATTATGAAAAGTTTTATTACTAAAAACATTTGATATTTCTGGACAGTCTAAACATAAAGGTTATTTAAAAAATTAAAAAAAAAAGTAAAACTGTTTTATCAGCATTTTGTTCAGTTTCAGAAGAAAATTTTTAATTTGGTGGTTTAATATTTGTATTTTCTCAGAAGTGCTGAAACATTTTTCTCTAGCGTTTTTATATTTATCATAAAGAGGGCATAAAAATGTAAGTGAATTAATTTTCAACCAGAATTTGAAGGCTCTCAAATTTTGTACATTTTAATTTTATTTGTTTAAAAATGTTGCGTGTATATTTATGGTTTGTTTTTAAATTAATCTGCAAAAATTGTTTGTTTCTTAAAATTTTATCTAATTTAAAATTTAGTTTTCAAGGCATTTTATTGATTTAAGTAATGTGTGTGTGAATTGATATTTCATGTTAACATTACAGTTGTACTGGTCCTCGAAACACTGTAGGCCCTGGTGGCTGCAATTCTTGTGATAAAGCTATTGTCAGTGCTTTTGATCCAAATACTGTGGTAAGTAAATATATCAACTAATTATATTTATAAAATATTGATCAATACTAGTTTTTATAGTTTTAAGAATTTAATTTAAATATTTATTACTTGTTGAAAATTTACCAATATCTTAATGCTGCAGTATTTTGTCAGAATATTTGAAAGATTTTAAATAAGAGTATTTGTTTTTTTAGGAACAATGTCTTAAACCGGAAGAACCTTGTCCTCTAGGATTTTATCAAGAGTATAGTGGTCCTCATGAGGAAGGAATTATGAAGCACTTAACAGGAAAATCAGTAAGCAAAAACTAATTAATTTATTTTGTAGCATTAATTACAATTATCTGAAATTTTTGTAAAGCAAAACAGTTGCTCAAACTTTTTAGTGTTTCATAGAATGATATTACTGAATATATCAACTTTTTCCTTCTTTAATTTTTATATTTATTATTTTTTTATTTTTTTAATTGATTAACTGAACTTTATTAAATTGCTTTATTAACTTTATTGAATTTCTTTAAAGAATATTTTCTTAAAACTGAATGAATTTTGTTAATACTTATGATATATTGTATATTTATTCTCTGAAAAATATTCTAATTATATAACAAATTGCTAAATAGATTTGTCGACAATGTCATCATCGATGTAAAAATTGCACTGCTTATGGTATCCACATATCTGTGTGTGAGTGCCTGAATTACAGAGTTGGTGAACAGTGTGAGGTTAGCTGTCCACGTGATCATTTCCCAGATAACACAAATTTCCATTGTGTTAAGTGTGCTGAAGAATGCCGTGGTTGTTTTGGTCCTTCTAGTACAGAATGTGAGGCTTGCAGAAATTACAGAGTTTATTTATCTTCAAATAAGACTATGGTGAGTTTAAAGAGTTTTAATCTAATTTTCTTAAAATGTTGAAAAGTTAATATATCTCCTTTTAATCTATTTGGCCTATTTCTTATGAATTTTTGTTTACAGTTTAATTGTACTGCATCTTGTCCATCTGATAAACCCTATAAAGTGTTTGACGATAACATGGAAGACCCTTATTGTTCTGATATTGATCCAGTAGCTTCTGCATATAGTGGAAGGTAAGTTGAATTAAGTATAATAATTAAAATTAAATTAATGAATTGTATAAATATATACAAATATGTATAAAATTAAGCATAATTTTTTTAGATCTATATTTGCTATGATAATAACATATTTTAAAAGTTTAGATGATATTTTTACATAAAATATATTTGGAAAATATATTAATTAAATGCCTAGACAAAGTAATCTTAATAAATATTATATTTAACTGAATTTAAATTTTTTGTAACCATTTTTCCATGAATAAGTAACTTATTATTATTAAATAATTTTTTATTTTACTACATTTTGTATTAAAACAACTGCTAAATTGTAAACAAGTTCATTCCATTAATGCATGTACTGTTATTTCTTGTACAATGCCAATAGGTAAAAAAAGGCTGCAGGCTCAACTTCAAGAAAACACTAAGCAGAAATAAATATATTTTGCATAAAGAAACCAAAATTTGATATTACATTATAATATATCTTAACATTCGCTTGATTATCAAAATATTCTCCTTATATATAACATTTTAACTTTTTTATGCATTGAATGTTTATTTATTCATGGAACCATTGCATGTGTATATAAATATGTATGTGTATTTATATAATTCACACACACTCATTTATGTGTAATATTATCTTTTTTATTATTTCAGTGAGGATGAGCATATGCCTGCTATTCTTTCTGGAATTGTTGGTTGTGTTATTTTACTTGTAGTGTTTCTTGGACTGTTTGGGTATCAGTGGATACAAAGAGTTAAAACTAAAGAAAATACAATTTTAATGACTATGGTGAGTGTATTCTGAAGTATAAAAAATTTCAATATTGTATGTTTTAATACATAAATTATACTTATGTTTTACAATATTTTATATATATATATATATTAAATATGATACACTACATTCTTCATTTAATAAAATTTAATTTTTTAAGTTCAGTAATCAATCTACACATTAAAAATAAATTATTTGATTCTCTAGCGGATGAGTGGTTTTGAAGACAATGAACCTTTGAAGCCCACGAATGTCAAACCAAATTTAGCTAAACTTCGTATTGTTAAAGAAGCTGAATTACGAAAAGGGGGTATTCTTGGATATGGTGCATTTGGAACTGTTTACAAAGTAAATATTGTTTTTTTTTTTTAAATTGTGTTTTTTTTATATTTTGTGAATACATACATACATGTACTTGGCAGTACATTTTTTTATGCTATAATTTTTATTTTAAAAAGATTTATTTTTTTAACATAATAAGCTGTCTAATATTTAAAATTTTCTATATTAATAAGTTTGAAGTGTCTCATTTAAAATGCAAGCTTCTTCTCTCAAAACAGAAAAGGGATAAAATAAAAATTTTTAATATTTTTTATAAAAAATCTTTATTAAGCATAAAGTTATTAGAAAACATTTGATGTTATCTTAAAAATAAGCTTCTGATTCAGAATTAGTTTTTTCTTATCTTTTTTTTTATTGGAAATTAATTCTATATCATATTTTGAAGTAATTTTTTTCCATATGGTAACACTTTTTATATTCTTTAGGGAGTATGGATACCTGAAGGAGAGAATGTAAAAATACCCGTTGCTATTAAAGTTTTGAGGGATGGTACTTGCCCAAATAATAATAAGGAAATTCTAGAGGTAATATGTTGAAAAATTAAGAATTATTTATAAAGTATATTTTTTCATGTTAAGTACTTATGCTGATAACTTTATGGCTTCTGAACTTATGTTAGTTACTTTAATTTCATGAATTTTATCACAATTTTTAATCTTGCTTAGTTTACAATATTTTCAAAAGAGGATTTTTTTTTTTTTGTATTTTGCTTTTCATTAATACCTTTTTCTTCAATTAAAACTTTCCATAGTGTGAAACAATTATTGTTAGAAATTAGTTTTTAGCAGCTTCAATTATATATTCATATTTATTACTTGAAAAATTAAAAGTATGTTTATGAAATTATATATGAAAAAAGTATTTTTTTTAAAACAATCTTTGCAATTTTATAAGATTTATGATTTTTCAATTTTAGTCCTTCAAATCGATTTGAAATTACTGAAGCTAGAAATTTTAATGATAAGCTCATATATAATTTGTTTTGAGATTTTGTATACCCATAAAATACTTAAAAAGAGTAATAATATTTAATTGCAATGCAGTTCATTTTCCTTATTTAAAAATTGCATATAATAATGACTTATTTTCTGTTTTTATAAATAAATAAATCTTTACAAATGATAAATATTACATAACTATACATATAATATTACAAAAGTACCAATTCTTTTGACAAATATTACATGATTGTGTCCATAATTTGTATAAATTTTTAATCTTAGAATTAATATTGAAAAATCAAAAACATTTATGTCTTCATTTTTTAATTTGATGAGTTTGTAAATTAATTTAAAACTTATAATCATTGAAATATTAATTGATGTTAAAATATACCATTGTTTAATGTAAATTACAAAAGAAGCTTGTAAGGAATTAACATAAAATCTTCTCAAGTTCTTATGTTACTTTTACTGTATAAAAAGTTTAATTTTGTGCTATGTAAATTTCCTATTAAAGTGTACCTATCAAATTAGAATGATGGTATATAGTAAACATATTGAATTTCATACTAACCAAATAGGTTTTGAAAAAAATGTTTCTCAACAGGGTATTTAAATTTTAATTTCCTATTTATCACACAGTTCTATACTTTGAATATATTTACTTCCAATCATTAATATTCAATAATACGATTTTAGGAAGCTTACTTTATGGCTAGTGTGGATCATCCAAATCTTTTGAAACTATTAGCTGTATGCATGGCTTCTCAGCTTATGCTGGTAACTCAACTAATGCCATTAGGATGCTTGTTAGATTATGTACGCTCACACAAAGATAAAATTGGGTCCAAACCACTTTTGAGTTGGTGTGCTCAAATTGCTCGGGTGAGTTGGAACTTTATATAACATTAAATTATTATCATTAAGAGAAAATTTTTTTTATCTTCAATTAAATTTTAATTTAATTTTCTAAATTAACATTGTAAAATAAATTTTCCTGTGAACCATGTTAATTAGATTTTAACATTTGATTCATGTTTGGTTTATTCTGCAGAGATAATTTATTTAAGATTATTTTCTTTTTTTTAAATCAGGGTATGGCATTTTTAGAAGAAAGGCGTATGGTTCATCGGGATTTAGCTCTTAGAAATGTTCTATGTAAGTTGTATTTTTTATTGTATATTTAATTTGATTTTTTAAAGTTGCACTTTAAATTTTTTGACTAATAACATTTTATTCTTTAGTGCAAACTCCTGGTTGCATTAAAATCACTGATTTTGGCTTAGCTAAATTTTTAGACATCAATGAGGAAGAATATAAAGCTGAAGGTGGAAAAGTAAGTTATTTTCTATAAATTTATAATTTTTCCTCCTCTTCTCTAACTAAAGTGAAAAATAACTTAAAAGTATATTTATGTTTATATTTTAGAAACCGATTCCTTTTGACATGTGCACTTTTTAAAATTATTTAGAAATTTAAAAAAAAAAAAATTAGATGAGATAAGGTAATTAAAAATAGTAAAAAATTTTGTAATTTGACAGACATGTTGATCTGTAGACAAAATTCAAACAAATAATTTTATATTAACATCCGAATTTAATTCAGCTGCTTTTCTGACCAGAACAGTCTCAAGATCGATCACCAATAGAAAATTCTTCATTATTGGTTTCTGATCTACTGGTTTGTAACCATATGCCAGTCACTACAATCAAACTGTGGCATCATGTTTTTCAGATTCATGATAGCTGTTCTTGTTATGGATTTTGGTTTCCAAATTTCTTAAAATTATTATTTTAATATGATAATAATAAATAATAAAAATTAATAACAATAAAAAATAATTTATAAATAATTTAATAAAATAATAAATAAATTTTAAAAAATCTGGATATAAGTGATTAAATAATCACTTATTTTCTGATAGTATAAGCGTGTATGGTATTTTTTTATTTGATTTATATTATTTTTTAATTAAATTATCGTATAGTTTTTTTATTTGTTTTTATTTGAATATTTGATTAGAGTTTTTTATTAAATTTTTTTTTAAATATTTAATTTCAGATGCCTATTAAATGGTTGGCATTAGAATGTATACAACACAGAATTTTTACACATAAAAGTGATGTTTGGGCTTTTGGTAAGTTGAATTATAGTTTGAGAAATATTATCATACACTATTGTTAATTACTATACTTGCTTGGAAAAGTTGTTATATTGTGTAAATTTTAAAGGTGTTACTGTTTGGGAACTATTAACTTATGGTGGAAGACCTTATGAAAATACTCCTGCCAGGGATGTACCTGATCTCTTAGAGAAAGGAGAGAGGTTACCACAACCCACTATTTGTACAATAGATGTTTATATGCTTATGGTTAAATGTAAGTTTCATTTAAAATTTTAAATAATTTAAATTACATTTTCATTAATTCTTATTGCATATGTTCATTTTTAATTTTTAAATTAAGTGCAATGTATATTGCAGCTTAAATTGTTTAATTAATAGTTCTATTTCACAAGCATTAGTAACATTTTTTTTTATATGTATGTATAAAAAAATTTTCTCCTTCCAAGTAAAAATATAAAATGCTGTGGATAGTATGAATTATGCATTAAACTTACTTTTTCTGAATTTGGAATGGATATGTAAATTTTTTCAGTCAAAAGTTTTCAATAAAATAGGTAATATATTTAAATGATATAAATTGTTTATTTTTCTATTTTCACACACACAACTAGTTTTTTATAATGAGAAATTTTTTTATTCACATTTTTTTAAAATTTCTTTATCCAAGTGTAAGTTTTTTGCAAATGTTAAAATTTTGGAATCTCATAAATTTATGTTATTTCATTTTAGGTTGGATGCTGGATGCAGAATCTCGCCCTACCTTCAAAGAGCTTGCCAATCAGTTTACTAAGATGGCCAGGGATCCAGGACGTTTTCTAGTCGTTGAGAGTGATACTCTCTTGCAACTACCACTTTATAATGGGTATGACCTAAAAGAAATCATGACTACAATAGGAATGACTTTAGATGCTCCTGGTGTAGTTATGGATGCAGAACAGTACTTGCATCCTAAATTAGAAGATGAGCAAAAGATGGAAACAGACTCTGTTAACAAGAATAAGGTAAAGTAGAAAGTTGTGTACCGTTTTATACAATATTTAATCTCAAATAATCTTTAAGACAAGCTGGTAACTGGGTGGTTAGCACTCTTGCCTATGGTTCAACAGTTCATGGGTTTAAATTCCACTTTAGACTTAGATGTTTGTAGTGATTTGAAATCCATTTTAAGTCGAAAGTCACCTAATTAGCCCTCATATTCAAAAAATGACCTTTAAGTGAAAAACCAACCAACCAAATGGTTCTTAAGTAAACGTTTACCGATTCAAAATATAATGTAGTGAAATAAGGATTAGTTTGACAAAATATTTTGAAATTTTTAGCATGCTGAAAAATATAACACGACATGGCAGTTATAATAAGATACAAATTGAAATTCTTCTCATAATGACTATTTTGAAGTTAACCAGACTGTGTGTGTTCTAATTAGAATTTTAAATTTCAATTCTTCTGTGTTTAATATGTTAAAAATATGTATATAGTTGTTTATATTGATTAATATTCTATATATAGTATATTAATAAAGTATTTTAAAATTTATTCCCATTACATACTTTATAATTAGAAATTCAATAGCATACAATTGCTCTTCTGACCATTCACAACTTTTTTTCAATTCAATATTCTTAAAAAGCTTACAGCATTAATTTGCACAGTTACATTAACGTTCAATAGAAATTGATTAGTTGAATGAAAAATAGAAAATTCAAGGAAGATATTCATGCTTTTTACTTAATGTGTTCTAATTTTTATTATTGAAGTAGTAAAATATTTTGAATACACAATGGCTTCTATTGTATTGGTCTTATAATGATTAATTTTACTGTATTTTTCTGTGTATATTTTGTAGATTATGTGTTTAGAAAGCTTCGAATTTTATTGTGCATATTATAGACCCCTGCTAATAATCTGATTTTTCAAAATAAAAAAAGTCTATTAGAGAAAAGGCTTACAATAAAGTTTTTAAAAAAATGACATTTATATTTCATAAAATAAATAACAGAAGGCACCATGACTCAGCTGACTAATTTCACATATAATCAGTTATGTTCAAGAGCAAATTTGGTTCTTCGTAAAAATATAAAAGTTGCAAAAATAGTTGCTGTCATTTTGCTTTTTGTATTGTCTTGAGTTGTTTCATTCTGAAATATTCCTGTTAGTATATAGTCATGTGAAGAGCAAAAACTTTTAAATTACATAATCGATTTTAAATTAAAAGCTATAAAGAAGGCAAATAAAAAATTGTGACGTGACAAACGTGTTAAAGTATAATAGAATTGTAAAAAAAAAAAAAAAAAAATGAAGCATGCATGGTGCAAAAGAAGTGTATCCAATTTGCAATTTGAAAATAATCCATTTCTTTCCTTTAATTATTAAAGAAATAAATTTAAAAAAATATGTCTAACCTCTTTTTAAAAGTTAGTAAAACTTGTAGATTTTTATTTTTATTAACTTCTTGGAATTATCACTCTTGATTGATCTTGTGCTTTCACCTCAGTTTATCACACTTTGCGATTAGGTGGATTCAAACATATCTTTCTTACAATAAATTTTTTTTTGCACAATTTATTTTCATCATACTGCATATTTTTTATTTTATGTGACTCCTACATTATTAGCAATACATATTTTTGACTATTCACCAAAAAAATTGCCGTTGATTATATGAATTATTCAACACTTTTTTTCTTTTACCTGGATAAAAGATCTTTCGGATAATACAACACTGCAAATTATATACAGGAAAATATGGTAATTAAAAATAATATTGTGTATGTGCTTGGGTTCTTTTTAAATTTATTTTTCTTAAAACAAATTTTAAATTTTTTTCATATTTAAAATATTTCCTTTTTTAAAGTTCTTTTTTAAACTTCATCAAATACTAAAAAATGCATTATTACAAGTTAAATTACAAATTTTTATGAAAACATAAATTAATTTGTACAAGGAAATAAACAAAATATTGTGTATAATTTCAGTTTCAAAATAAGTGAATTTCATAGAAAAAATAAGGAAATAAACAACAGTTTATAAAATACATTTGTGTTTAAGATAGCTCGTATTTATAATTTAACTTAAAAATAAATTGAGTATTGTATTTTGCATATCAATGAGAATTTTTCTCCATTTATTTCAGTCACCTTCTGAGAATAGAAGTACTCCAACAACTCCTCTCAATCTGCAACCAACTCCAGAATTGGGAGTAAATTCTGTTATTACTCAACCTAATTCAGTTATGTGGTTGAATGGTCAACCATTGCCCGATCAGCCACCACCTTTACCCCGATATTTTCCTGATCCAGTAAATGGTGTGGGGAAGAGTAAGTAACTTAAAAAAATTGATATTCAATCTCATTTAATTTTTATGATTATGTATTTAGTGGCTCTTCTGAAATCACTTAAAATGAGTATATTTCTTAGTATCTAATGGATAATGATAATTTGCTTTTTAATTATAGACATATTAGCCATTTGCTTGATCAATGAAAACATTCAGTTTTGATACTCAAAATATACTACTAATTTCCTTAATATTACATTATACTGTAAAAAAAAAATCTGATGGTAATGTTTCTCTGCAATGGAAAAAAGTTGCTTAAATTTAAAGCATTAATTAATTTAAAACAATTCTATGATTAATTTGTTGCAATATTCTCAAATTTATAATTACAGCAAATAGTAATCAGGAGCATTTGTCAGTTCTCAAACTTTAGTGGAGTATAGTGTAACCTATTTTTGAAATAAAACTAAGAAATCAGTAAAATAAAAATTAAAACAATTAAAATAAATATCGCCCATTTAACCATATGACATGTACCTATAATATTAAATTATGTATTTTAACTTTTAGATATATTTTCAGCATAATATGCACATTTTTCTTTACTTAAGAAATATGAAACATGTGTAATGCTCTTATTTTTGAAGTTATATGAAGAATTTTCTTAGGATTTTTTGAACAACTGAATTGACAAATGGTATGAGGAACAATATTGGACAAAAATATTTTAGGGTGTAACTAATTTTGCTCAAAGAGTGATTCCATTGCATATGTAATTGGATCTAGATATTATAAGAAAAAAGGCCACATTTTGGAGTCAAACATAGTTTTGACTGGAATGAATTAACAAGATCAGAAATTGGATATTTTTCTTTTCACAATCATTTAAGATTGTGGTTTTGAAATAAAAATTTTTATGCTTTAATAAATTAAATTTGCCATATATGATTAATTTATGGATGATTTACTGTTCCTTTTATTGTAAATATGAGTCTTGTCAAATGAAATGCAGTTTCTAAAAACAAATTGCAATACATTTAAAAAAAATTTAAAAATTTAAATAGCTGAGATCTGTGAATAAGGAAATCGCCAAAATAACTATTATTATTTTGTTCATTCATTAACTTATAAATTATTTAATACATTTTCATTATATTATCTTGCTTTTGTTAATACTTTAATAAGTCTGCCAAGCTGGCAGCCGAATAGTTAGCGCTCATGCCTTCGGTTCAACAGTTCTTGGGTTCGAATTCCACCTTGGGCATGGATGTTTGTAGTGGTTCGGAATCCACTTTCAACCATAGGTCCTGGTCTAATTAGCCCTCATATGCAAAAAATGACTGTTGAGCGACAAACAAACAAACAAACAAACCGTCAATAAGTCTTCTTACTCAAGTGTTATAAATAATGCTCAGATTTTTTTAAAATAAAAGTATTTTTAAATTAAATTTCTATGAAGATATTGAAGAATTTCATAAAGGCAAAATCGGGCCATGCTCTTTATTAATTAATTCACAATCAGAATGCAAAAATCAGGATTTAATTACATTTAATTATATATTGATAATAACTCTTTTTGTGATTAAAAATTGTTTTCTAAATATTCTATTACAGATGACATATTTAAATTTGATTCTGGAGAGAAGTACTTAAATCAACAAATTCAATTACCAGTTGATGAAGAAGATTATTTAATGCCTGCAGCTTGTTCACGGGGACCTTCTGTGCGGTATATGGATCTCATAGGCGAAGCACATCTACCAGGTAACTATTTCATTGATTATTTTTGGTTAGATTTTTCTTACATGATAATTTTAAATAGATGGAAAATGCATACTATATAGAAAAACATCTTGCATAGAATATTGTCAGTTCTTTATTTGAAATTCTTTAGTTTTATGCAATTGCATTTTCTGACTTTTCTTTAATTTTATCTAGATTTTTTATACTTAATAAATTTAGAAAGCTATTCATTTTTGTAAGTTCTTAGTAAATTGTAATCATTTCAATGTATATTTTCTATTTTAAGCTATTCAAATGTTACAAAACTTAAAATAACTAATATTACATATATTGCCATTTGGTTTTGAGTTTTAATTTTAGTAAAATAACTAAGCTTGATACTTAAGTACTGAAAAGACAAAATTTTTTTGTATATTTAAAATATTTTATATATTTAATCAAATGTGTGTTAGATAATATGAAAATATTTAAATGTATTTATTATATTTGTTTACATACTTTTTGAAGCAAAGTTTTCTTTTATAATAGAAACAGTGGATGTGAGGCCCATAAGCTATTACCATTATATTCCAGATTTTATTCCTGTTCGTCGTCATGCTATGGACAATTTAGAGTATCACATGATGAATGATAGCAGTGCCAACAATGTACCACCCATGTCTCCATTTCAGAAACTAACAAATGGTGAAGAAGAGGCTGAATATATAGTTAATGGGAAGCGAGAACTTTTACCTCTGACTCATCATCGTAGTGAAACTACTGTTTAGTGAGCTGTATATTATAAATGTAAATAGTGAATGGTTCATGGAGCTTTCTGAAAGAACTGTGAAAAAATCTATTGTCACAGCCATGATTTGCTCAAATAAGAATTTTTCATAACATCAAATTCATTTGGTTATTTCATAATGGATTATTATAAGAGTGGATTCATCTGTGATGCATTTAAAGTTTTTATAGATACAATTATTTTACTGTTTTATGAGTGACTATAAAAAAGAACATTCATATTGGGTGTGCACAAAATAAAATTTTAGAACAGAATAGAACTTCCAGTTGCTGAAAAATGAGACAGTTTCCTGTTTATATAACTATCAAGATTGTTATGAACTGTTGCTTTATATTCCTATTCATGGTCTCAGAAAAAAATATTTTTGTACATATTTATACAAAACCATAAAGACTGGTGCTTTTGCATTCCAAGTAGAGAAATTTACATCTGATTGGGATATTGTTGAATGCCAAACTTGTGCCTTATAATTTGTATAGATCAATTTTTAAGTTAAGTGTTATTTCTTTTGTAAAAAATAACTTCTCAAGTTGTTGCAAAGAGCAAACATTCAAAAGTGTGATTTTTAAGTTTTTCATCTTGTGTTGTCAATAACGATAATTTCTTTACCTAATTATAGAAATAAATACCTACAGTGTTAAAATTGTTTTATTTATATAAAACTGATTTTGATGCAACTAGGAGGTACATGTTAACCTCAAATGCCCTGTTTATTGCAGCTATTAAATACCTTATTTACTAATAAAATTATTTTCAATATCATATGATACTTTTTTGTTAAAACAAATGTGTTCATTCTTTAGTGGTGAATCACAAGCCAGTATTTAGTAATGGGAATATTTTGTGAATTGTTTTTCCCATAAATGAGAGATATGAACAGAATAGTGGAACCTAAATAATAGTTAACTCATACAATTAAATAAAACTGCAGGAAACAAAACGTTAAAGAGCTGAGCTTTATCTGTGATATGTGGTGTAAGTTATGTGCTAATAATTCAACAGATTAAAAAGATATTCATCATTTGAAACCGTGTTAATATGACTAAGAAATTATTTTGTTTAGAATTTTTAATTTCGGAATAAATATATTTAAAAAATTTTCAAACATTTTTTTACTTAATAATTTTTAATTTTAAAGGTAGAAATAAATAAATTTCCTCTAGCTTTCTCTCTTTTTGCAACTTAAACTCAATGTGCATATATAAAAACATGGATATTATCAGAAATGTTCTAATTATACTCAGTTATTAATATTTTGTAACATATGTTATATTGTGTAAAATAATCAATTAAAATATTCGGAATAATCTTTGCAAACAATAATGAATAAATAAAAATAGTAATCTAAATTTTTGAAGCTTTTAAAATTAAAATTTTAAATTACTGATCACTATTAAACTTAGAATATTCATCATTGTTGCACATTACTTTAATATTGGCTTTACTTTCATCTGCTAGAATTGCTTTCTCATTGTTTTGTGTGATTTATGCACTGGTTGTACTTCACTGTTATTTTTTTTATAAAAATGTTTTCAATTGTTGAAGTAGCAGAGCAGCTGAAGAATGTGCTTAAGATTAGCTACAATTTTAGTGCCATATGGCTGTGTTACATTGTGTTGTTAATTATTGTTTTCTTTAGTCATTGATTTATGCTGTGTAAAAAAGGAGTAATAGTTTTCAATCAGTTGCTTGCATAATTTTTGTGAGCTTCGATAGTATTTTGTTACAGCTTGAATAAATAAAGTTAAAAAATGTCAATTAGTTTATGTAGTCTGACAGTGCTGCAATTTTTTTTTGTTTCTTGTATATACTAATTTGTTTCCAGTTATACCGTTGATTTTGTTATATAAATTAGCGTTTCATTATTGAATATATTTAATTCAATACTCTCTATATAAAAGTTTTTGCATATAACTCCACTGTTGTTAAATGAATTCAACCATAAAAATAACATAAAACTATTTTTCAACGCATTTCTAAATTTTTCAATTTTTCTACATTTGTAACTTTATCTATAACTGAATATATAAGTTCAGTCTGCAAGAAGTTCCTAAATCAGTTTTATATTAATATTATTTAATATTTTGCTTTACGATTTAAAATATTATAGGAAGTTTTTGAAAATATATTTCTAACAATATAAATTCATTATATTTTTATTGCATGTACATATATAGGGATAAAAATATCGTTGTGATTCTGTGTGAACATACAATTTAAAAATATCAGTCTTACATTTCATAATAAATTTATGTGCAATTTAAACATGATACACATTGAATTGTAATGAATAATGTTTATTTGAAATTTTACTCGTCATACTATTTTTAGATGTATTTTTAAGATTTTATAACATTTTTCTATTCCTTAAGAATACCTTCCTTTCTTTATATTAAATATTTTGTAAATTGCCATAAATTTATAATTCAAATAGTGTTTAACT
Source organism: Latrodectus hesperus (assembly GCA_037975125.1). NCBI lineage: Eukaryota > Metazoa > Arthropoda > Arachnida > Araneae > Theridiidae > Latrodectus > Latrodectus hesperus. The sequence continues at coordinate 34,231,106 of CM075855.1, forward strand.
TATTAGGTCTGTTATTGTGGCAATCTCTTTTACTTGTGATAATAACAAAATCAGGTTTTTAATCTTGTGAATGCATAAAACATTAAATATATTTTTTATGAGAATTGGATTATTTTTTGAAAATGTTTGTGTTTTTATTAAAATTATGAATAGTACATTGAATGGAAATTTCAATTTTATTTCCGCTATACTTGCTCATAGTTTATGTGAATATATTGACAGATTTATTGCGCACTTGTTTTTAGACATTTTTTAAGTGTTTGTATATTGATGTACATTCCTTTTTCTTAATGTTATGTTTTCTATAATTTTTTAATCATGTACAATGAAGAATTTTATTGCCTTAACTTCAAACAAAATTTTAAAATTTTATCATTTGTAAAAATGTACAAAACCATTATTTTTGAGAAATTGTTTAGATACAGTATTAATGTTGCAATAAATATTTTATGGAAAACAAATTGAGTTTGCGTTTTTATATAAACAGTGTTATTCAAACAACACATTTAATGTTCTCATTAATTTTTGCTGAAGTAAATCGATTTAAAAATTTTTCTTTGAAATTCTTTAACTTAAGTATATTTACACAATCTTTTAATTAATTTTGTTGTAATAAAGTTGGAACGATCAATTGATTGAAGCTCTATATTTTCCTAAATTATAACTTATCATTAATAATTAATCCCCAGTTTATATTTTTAAGATTAATTTTAGTAGTTGAATCTGATAGTAATATACTTCATACAACACACTGAATTTTAAATAAAAAGTTAAAATGAGAAAGTAAATTCAAATATTTTTTTGTTACTTGTAATATTGAAAAAAATTAAAACAAATCTCTCTCACACAGTCTTTCCCATGTCATGTATATAGAAAAACATAATTGACAACTATTCAGGTTGTTACGATCTACTCCATGCATTATTCCTATTGTAATCTGCGATGGAAGCAGAAAAGTTTGTGCAAATCCTTTTTTTATTATTATAAAATGCTTATTTTCTCTTGGATATACTCGCTCTTTTAGTAGTTACACCCCACTTATTGAGAAATGGTACCAAAAGAAGAAAAGAACTTACAAATGAGGCCTCATTAACTAGGATGATGGAAATAAATTCTGAAGCCACACGGCAAAATGGTGCAAGATTCCTTTTTCACAAGTCAGAATAAATATCCAAAAAGTTAGCTTTTAAAACGGTACATCATGGTAAGTAATTATCAAAAAAATATGCTGGGAACAGAAATTAAATAAGTTATAATCAATTATATATATACATATTACACTTAAAAATGTAGTCCTCCAAACGAAAGTTACAGATGCTACTTTGTTGCCAATAAATTTGTGTCTGAATAGCATTTTTCTTCTCTCTCTCGTTTATTAGCCCTTAATCGACCTCTTATATTGGATTAAACCCTAACAATGTTTTACGCGTAAAATAACGTTTTATGTGAAACGTTATTAAAATTCAATTCAACAAAGGATAAAAATGCAGATTAGTAACACTTGTTCCTGTAAACAATGAGATGTTATGACGATGCTTTAAAAGGAATAAAAAAAATTACGGTTGATGTGATTGTTTCACGAACCTGTCGTTTCCAGGATCGTTCAGTAATACCAAAATATCTTCTCTTTTTAACGACAGATTTATTTTACATTAACAAACATAACATTAATTACAGACACAAACATAAATTTAGATGGTTCTTTTTACACTATTCGAAACACATATATTTTCCATTGTATTCACACACCTCCGCTTCCACACGTATTCACACACAACCACACCGTTCCTCTCTCTCCGACACACTCCCACTATGCCTCTTGTATCTCTAATTACATCCGCACATAACGAAATCGAAAGTTCTCTGTTAAGATTTTCACAGTTGGGTTTTTGAATCCAGAACAGGCTAAGCACATTGAGTCATCAAAATTGAATAGCATTTGTTTGATGCTAATGTATTATAGTTAAATGACTTGTATCTAACTAAAATGGCTAAATAAATGAGAAAAAGTTATCAAACCATGGTTTTAGCTTTCGGAATTGGTCTTTTTTGAATGACTGGATTTGACCAATATTTCAATTTCAAATTAAACAGGCCACATCACCGATAGAAATTTATATCTTGAGTCTAAATTTAATAAACCGACTATTGTTTAAATATGTGTATGAATATACTTTTACTCGTAGACTCAGAATTTATATTTTCCAGTTGGTGAAAATTGATGGAAGGGAGTTTTCGTAATTTAGAATCTGGATTCACAGTAGAAAACTCTTCAATATTCACCCATTACCCCAATGGTATTATTCACTTGGTCGATATTGGGAATACTACTTATTTAACATCCCTCTGTTGCCTTAATTGAATGTGAGGGATCTTCCATTAAGTAGGGATTCCAACTCAGTACCTTCCAGCATCGAGAACGACCCTCTAACCAACAGATTATCGTGGAAACTTGGATCCCTGTGCAATAAAGTAATTGACTGAAAACTCGATTCTCATTTGATGAATCTTAAACGTTTCCACAAAATATGAGACGAGTTCCATGCTTTTATTTCTGCATGCTAAATATTACTATAAGGTTATAATCTTTCCTTTTAAAAGAAAGAAATATGCTGGTGTATATAAATTGGAATATATATATCAATATAGTAAAAATATTTTTTATTTGCTGTAATTTTAGTCCAATATTAGAAAAACATTTTCTTAATCTATTATTTAATAATTTGTAAATGCATTTCGCTGAATAATTAAAATATTCATATAATTTTTTTAAAATTCTAATAAATTAAGTAAACTGTTAGAAATTTAGAAACTAGATAAAATATTTACTTTTATATAAAACTGAATAACAATAAATCTTATTTTAAAATATTAATATATCTAAGAAGAAATATAGAGGATAAATATATCTCAAGAGTTCAAATGTATATTTTAATTTTGCTTATTTTAAACTCATAGTACTTTTGTTAAAAAATTTTAGAAATTATTTATTTATTAGCAAAGTTGCTAAAAATATTTTTAAAAAATTATAAAATTAATTTATTTTAAAATTATTTTATTACAGATATAAGTTACCGAATGAAAATTTTTTCTATATATAGATAAACTACTTTATAAGCAATTGAACATTTAGGTAAAATGCTTAGATATATACAATATTGAATATTTGAAATAAAGTATCTAAAGATGAAAATGTCAGTCAACTAATGTAGAAAAATCCCGACTGCATTAATTTGCACTAAAAAGAAATTAGCAGTTTAACTTTATGTATATTTTAGCACTAAGCTTTTCATACTGATATTTATCAAAATTATTTTGCAATTATTTGTTGTCTGTTAAATGATACATACTTTAGCCTGTGCTAACGAATGATACTTAATAATATTCCACAAGGCATATACCTTCCAGAAATAGGAAATGAGGAAATAGCATAAATACTGATCTACAATAATTAATGCTACAAATAAAAAAACACCGAGAACAGTATTATGACTGAACACGCAGGCTTAAAGAATACAACATGAGCCAAACTGCAGACTCGAGTGAGACAAATGCACGAACACCTGGTCGTTATAATCTCGTTTTGTTTATGGAATTTCAATTTTATTTTTTTAAGTTTAATTTAATATTTTTGTGTTTTTCCTCTCTCTCTTCTTCTCTCATATAAATCAGGAATAAATTAATCAAGACTAATAAATATTTGCTATTACATATTAATTATTTTCACTAGTTTTTCAGGTACACCTATCCTACAGGAGATTGAGCTTTAGTTCTGGAGCTCCATAAAAACTAATACCTTTGCTACAAACCATTCTCAGACAATAATTATGCATGCATAACCAATTCACGGTTCCACAACTAAATCAAATTTCCAAAAGTTAGAGTCTTCAAAATAAATCACTAAAAATGATTACAAATGCGCATTAAAATTGCAGGAAACAAAAAATTACACATGAAACAGGAATCCCACCACTAATTGTTGTTGCTTATCTCCAAGGGTCTGACGGAGTCAGACCAAATGCAGGAATCCGTTGACGGAGAGGAAATCGATGACAAGGAGGGGAGAAGTGTTGATTTCATTCCATAGTATATTCATACAATTCAGTATATGCTCAGGAGAAGCTTGGTGTCCATGGCATTTGGGACAGAGGGGGGAGGTCTTGTTATCCGTTACAAAAGTGAGGCATTTCAGGTGGCCAGAGGCAAGACGTGCAAGACCTTAGGATTTCCTATCACAGGAAAGAGCCAGAGAAAGTTCCGGCTTTCTACTCTTGTAGAAGTGGTGAGTCAAAGGTACCTGACAATTTGTGTTAAACTGGGTTTTTCTCACTGAAAAGAGTTCAAGGTAGGTGGGCGCGGAATAAGAAGGAACACGATGACCTGAACCCTCCTTTGCTATTTCATTGTCTCCAATATCCACGTGGGACGGGATCCATTGAAAATAGATATTATGCCGAAGGGAGACAATTTTAAGCTTGCGTAGAACAGAAAGACTTGTTTGGTCTCCCAAGCAGTTCCATTTTTGCAGATTTTGAATTGAACTACGGCTATCAGTTTATATCCAGACATCACTATAATTTGTTTCACTTATGATGGATTCCAATCCGATGTTAATGGCTATTAGTTCGTTACGAAAAACCGAACAGAAATCGGGATTACATTGATTAAGAGAGAGTTTGTCATGAGGAGTCTTGTTGAAAACTCCGCTGCATGTTCAGTGATTTAATTTGCTGCTATCAGTATAGATTTTTATGTCATTTGGTGGTATATTATTAATGGTTTCCAAATGTAGTTGTTTTAACAATTCAGGTAAGCAATCCCTCTTGATGACTGCCGTAGAAAGAGTGTAATTGAAGTGAACATTGGAAAGAGCATCAGCAGGGTTCAGACCGCAGTGAGGGGCATGTGGTTCGACATTGTTCTCGATTAAGTGCAGTGAGTTAACCAGACTGAAGAGACTGTGCTTCTTTAATCTTTGGAATGGAGTCCAGTTGCTGAGGTAACTTGACGTGAGATTGCCTAGGCCATAACTGTTGAGTTTATTGTAATATTTGACCAGGCAGGATTGTCTTCTGATATGGAGAGGTTGTAAGTCTGCTTCAAAAAGTACTATTTCTGAAGGGCAGCTGCGTTTCACGCCAGTAATGATAGGTGCAGCACTCAATTGGACTTTTTCTAATTTTTCCAGATTTGAATTAGAAGCACAACAGTAGATTGGGAAGCTGTATTCTAAAATGGGCCTAATGGGTGCTAGGTAGGTAGATCTAGTGGTAGTTGCATCCACTCCCCAGTCTCTACCAGCAATGTATTTCAGGATGCGTAATCGTTTCCTGGCTTTCAAGGTAATATATTCGATATGTTTGTTGCATGTAAATTCCGGGTCTAGAATGACTTGAATCTTGCACCCTTAGTCCTGTTAGTGGCCTCACCGTGACAAGGGGGTGTTCCTGGGAGGAGTGGGCGAAGTAGGGCGGGAGTGTTTACTCCTGGTAGGGTCACACAAAGTGTGAAGGCCACTCCATAATTTCCAGCTAGCATTAACAGGCATGGAACCAAGACAGTCTTCTTCCTCACGGTGCTCCAGTCTTCGGAAGCTGCACTTTTTCTCCCTATGAATCAGTTGACCACCACTAATTAAATACATCATACACCAGCAGGAAAATTCTTAACAGATTTTGCAAAATATCCAAATCCAGAACTCAAAAGCATCACATATTACAATTATTAAGATGAATTAAATAAATTCAGATCTAGATCAATTGTAAGTAATAAATATTAAAAAACAATTTTTACAATTCCAAAATACAGCAAAACAAGGAGAAATTTTAAATGCAAAGATAAATACAATTGTTTATTAAAGAGGCAAACTAAAAGCATTTAAGAGGAGGTAAGGGCAATTGGCTACGCCTTTTGGAGCTTTGAGTTACACCTGCTTCAAATAGTCACGCCTTTTTACTCTTATTTTCTACTGAGTTTGAGCTAACAAAAAGCAGAGAAAAAATATTAAATTAAAAGTATTTGCATTGCTCTATCCGTTCTTTTTATTTAAATATTTATCTTTATTATTATAAATACATATATCAAAAAATAAAGATAAAAATAAAAAAGCATTCTTTGAATTAGTCGAGGTATAAATTTAGTTTTTATACTGGGAAAAACAAATACAAAAAACATTAATATTACGTAAATTTTTGTTATTATTATATTTCTTTATCTCTTCATTCTCTAAGTAAAATGAAGAGAAAAAATAAAAAACAATTGCACCAAAAGGTTGTTTTACTTAATATCATAAAAAATAGTACTGTAGGCAGAATCTCAAGCCCAGGTTCTTCAAAAACAATTATGAAAGCGTCCTCCAAAGGTAGAAGTGAATCATCTCTTTTTGAGGCTGGATATGAACACATGGCCAGTCTTGTTAGTTTCATATTGTTCAAAATTTAATTCGAATTACAAGGTATTCTAAAAATTAAATAAACAGGTAAAAAAATCGAGGAAATATTAAAAGAATATAAAACTATTTGCGTGTCAACTCTCTTTATTTTACTCTTTTAACACTTCAGTATAGATTTTAACTGTAAAAATATAGAGTAAATAAAAATAATAATAAAATAAAACCAATTAAAAACTAAAATTTAACAAAAAATGTTTTTATTCATACATAATCAACAAATATAGGTTTTTCCATCATTATAAAAACACAAAAATGTTCACACAATGTTAACACAAGAGTTCCAATAAGAATTTAACAGTTTCCCTGAGTTTAGTTCATTTAACAACTACGCGTCTGTGTAAGTTAAAGATATGATTTGTTACTATATTGCATTAACAAACACTAAACTAACAGCCTTCCGTTGTTTAGCTTACAAATAGGATGACGATATACAAACACGCTCTACACATTTATGTTAACTTTTTTAATAATAAAATTAAATTAAAAAAACGGGTAAGTTTATAATTTATCATAGCATATACATTTTTTATCATGTGTGTTTTAAGTTAATTAAAATTCATTTTTATGTTTGAATTTATTATGTCAAGAATTTAGGTTTTCAGAAAAAAGATTTTCAAATATTTTTATATATCATAAAAACTCTGCGACCACAATTTTTTTAAAAAAATTATTAAAAATTGCATTTTATAAGTTTAATAAGAATTAGAAAAGTATAAAATTTACAAAAATTTCGTTTGCAAAAATGGAATTATTTCCAAGTATTATAATTAAAAAAATTAAACCTAAAACAAGAGGCGTGTCTAATTTCAAGTTCAAAAATTTAAAAATGTGGGAATAGGTCAAAGCTGACTCAATTATACTTTCCCACTATTTAGAATCAGTACTTCAGACTGATTCTAAATAAAAAAACACGCTATAAATCAGAACGCTTATTTTTATGAAGGAAAAAAATTTTTTCTTTCATAACAATAAACGTTCTAATTTAGCGTTTATTTATTTATTTATTTTTATCTTTCTGTAAAATACTGAATAACCATATGATTTTCAACGAGTTATTTTAAAGTTATCTCCAATAATTAAGAAAACAATAATTACATATAAGGAAAGGTTTTACTATTTTACACTTTTGTTGTAACTCATTATTCCGAGATATAGAATATTTATTTCTATTTTCAATACATGCTCACACACAATTGTTCTATTTCAACCCCCAAATTTGAACCCTCAACCACACTGGCTCATTCAACCTGGATACTGTTTAAATAAATAATATAAAAGTTAAGAATTGTACTCATGCTACACCGTATTTTTAATGTAACAGTTACTGTAAGTGTAAAATTTATGCTGCTCTCATCATTTGTGCATCATGATTTTTATTATTTAATTTTCTCCTGAAAAATATGATTAAATTCTTTAAATAAGAAACTTGATTTTAGAAACTGAAAGCATATCTCTCTCCATTTATTAAATGAATTCATATATTAGAAAAAATTAGTTCATATTATTTAGCTCAAACTTGATCAAGATGTAAACCACTTTTGAACAAATGGCAAAATATTGTAAGCAAAAGATTTAAAGCACACACACACAAAAGAGTATAAGCCTTTATTTAATTATGATTCGGAATTACGAAAAAATTTGATAACGTGACGAGATCTAATTCATTAATAATTTGATACTCCCTAGGATTATTTTGTATATTACTTAAATATTCCCCACTTTAAGCTTAGGTGCTTGGAATGATACGAAATTAATTTTAATGGCTAAGTTCGGTCCATTTATACCTCAGTAGCAAAATAGGATATTTGAGTGAAAAAACAAACCATATAAGACATTATCTTCAGTTAATATTTACAGTCACTTGTATTTATGATTTTATGTACAAAATTTCTTGTAGTAACTGGTATCTTCTTACAAGGATGTATTCAATTTTACTATATAATAATCGTGTATTTCATGTGATATAATACGATTCTTTCACTATTTAATCAAAGGAAAACTTTGAAGTAGCCATTTTATAATTCAGTTTTGTTACCATACATTCATAATTTTCATTATCATTTTTGATTTTTTCGGTTAATGGTAAAATGTGTTTCGTTTTGACAAATGCTTTTGAGAAAAGAAATACAGTATTAATTTTCGCATTTTGATAGAAATTATATTATAGGGATTATGCAAAATCCAGTAAAATTTTCAGACTGGCTATTTTAAGCATGCTTTTTATCAGTTAATAAATATAATTATTCATAAGGAATTTCTCTTAAATAATAGCTTCATCAATACGCGTAATCTGCCAGTCATGCATTCCTGTGATTATCTTAACACTGATTATAGCAAATGTTTTAGTACATATTTTACAATATTTTTCCTTTTTTATTAATATAAATAAGTTCTAAGTTCGAAACTCATTCACTGTGACATGAAAGTGTTTAGAACATGTTCATTCTTAACCACGATAGAAAAGTTTTTAATTGAATATTTATTTTACTCTTGAGAACGATTTAATTAGCCTTTAAAAGAATGTATGTCCCATATATATTATATAACTACAAGTCCTTGATATGTACATGAAAATGTTAATCTCAAACACTGGAAATCCACATTGATGTATCGTCTCATATACTGCATGCGTTGCATAGAATTTAATGATAGGGATATGTTAGCTATAAGTCAAGAAATACAGTGGGTATTATTGTTTACAATGAAATTAGAAGTTTACCGAGATATGTTCTTAGACGGATCACGTATCACACTGCTGAAGATCAATTTATGAAAAATAGAGAATTCTGATTTGTGTGATATTTGTTTCTTTAAACTATGGGAAGCTAAGACGATGCTTCAGAAGATAAAAAAAGTATAGCAACATTTTTTGAATCCAGTGTCATAAATTATCAGAATGTTATATAAACGTGTTTGACTCAGAGGAAATATTAGGGTATATCATAATGTGTTCCGAGGATTGGACTATGGAATGGGCTCATTTGAATTTGAACAGCATGCACTATGCTGAGTATTCATGGCAGTGTAAATGTTGATAGAAAGTGTGAAATAGCATTTTTATGTTCTTGCGTATAGTTACATTTCTCAGCAAAATGAGTTTTTAGATAGTTCTTTAAGCCCTATTTGTTTTGTGGAGTAACCACCAATAGACTTAGGGAAAATCTATGATATCTATATAGTATATATATATAGTATCTATGATATCTATATAAAACATTAGTGGGTTTATTGATTTGATAGAAATTGATAGTCAAAAAATACTTATCAATATTTTAGTTGAAATATTACATATAAATGGTTTTTAAAGCAAAATAAATTTGATTTGATATTCCTTTTTATATTCTAGTTTATGTTTATTTTTTTCGTTTTTTAAATTTTCACAACAAATATTACATACATATAATAAAATTAAGGTTCAAATAATTATAAAAAGTTAGAAAACTTTTAATAACATTGAAGCCCTGAATATTTTAAAATTATCAGATGATGTTAAACAATATTTTTAGTGTTGTAAGTTAATTTACTTCACATAAAACAAAATAAAATGAAAAAATTCTAAAAAATCTTGAATTTATGTAAATCTAATAATTTAATGAGTCAATGAAATAAAAAATTAACCTATCATTTAATTATAATAAACGTGTACGATTAACTTTCATTTTTAGTTCTTCCATTAATACAATATATAATCTAAAATCCAAACACTTTGCTTAATCCAATGAAATTAAATATTATATTTATATAACTGCAATCACAAAACTGTCCATGGCTTAAATTCCTTCACATTAGAAAAAAAAAAATAACCCATTAAGAATTCCTTTTAGCGCAGAATACTTTTCAGTCATCAGGTGACATAATACTTAAGAGAGAAATCTCTATATTTGAGGAATGCAATAAAATTTTTCAGGCAGTTAATTCATTGCGCCTAATAGTATGATATTTAAAATATTGAAAGTATTGTAAATGTCCTGCGAGAAGTTGTGAACATATTAATTATTTTATTTTTACCGCTTTTACACGTCTCACAACGTGAAGACCTCAAGCACCAATACCTTTCGGGGATAATACGAATTTTTCTAACATTTTCCATAACACCTTTTTAAAGCTAATTTTCGGAACGTCCAATGAAATACTTTTTTAATACAGTGAAAGAATCGTTGTTTAGAAGGTTTCCTAATGCGCTACGATCCAACAAAATTAATAACACATGGTATACAAAATTTATTTATCGGCTTAAGTTTGGTTTGTTTGTCGCTCAACGGTCATTTCTTTGCACAGGAGGGCTAATTAGACCGGAACCTACGGTTTAAAGTGGATTCCAAACCACTACAAACATCCATACCCAAGGTGGGGTTCGAACCCACGAACTGTTGAACCGAAGACAAGAGCGCTAACCATTCGGCTGCCAGCTAGGCTTATCGGTTTAAATAGGATTTTCAGAGTTTATTAGATAGTGCATTTGCAATAGAAAATCCTGATTAATATTCCAGTACCTGTTAAGCAACGCAAGATAAATACACGCACATTTGTCAAGGAGAATTTTTTTATACACATGTGAAGTTATTATTAAATGTTGTTGTGAGAAGAGGTTCATTGAATTAATCCTAAATTTTTTGGATAATAATGCAAACTTGATTTTGACACAACACAACGAACAGCCAAAGGCCACCGAAAACTACAGAAGTGTCTTGAGTATCATTATTAGGAGCCGCAAGTCTGAGTAAAAGGGATCAGCGTGAAAGGTTTATCAAACCACGGTTTTAGCTTTCGGAATCAATTTATGTTTTTCGAGTGACTTACATTTCACCAATATTCGAATTTCAAATTAAAAAAGGCAAGTCATCACTCGAAATGGTTATCTTGACTTTAAATTCAATCAACCATGAGAATACTTCCCGTATCTAAGCACAGAATTTAACTTTCACAGTTAGGTGAAAGTTGATGGGTTAGAAACTTCATAATTTAGAATCTGGACCCAGTGCAAGAGCCTTTAACATTTTCCTGCTACCCCCATTGATATTATTTACTAGGAGGACATTAAAAGCACGACATTTATAACATGCCTCTAATGCCTTTAGGGAACACGTTGGATCTTCGTTAAGTTGGGATTCTAATTCATTACCTTACGATAACGAGAATGACTCCGAACAAACGAACGTGGAAACTTGTGTCCCTGCTCAAGTGACTCATGGACTAAAAACACGATTTTCGTTTGATGAACGCTAAAAGTTTTGACAAACAATAAGACGAGTTTCCTGTTTGTTCAAAGATTCATTTAATTTTAATTTTTTTGAAGTGATTGAAATCTTTTCTCAGTGATAGTTTTGTTTATTGGTAATGTTGAAGCTACAGGTTTCCAAGGTAATTATACAAGTCTGTGATTACCAACTAATTCAAATGAGTCGTGAAAGGTCTTTGAAATAAACAAATCATGTTTAAACATTTCTTTTTCTTGGCAGTTGGGGATTCTAATAGTATGCAAGTACCAGAAGCAACGTACACTCTCATTAATAGGATCTTGTTGAGTGAATGTGTTGAAATACTTTAGTGTAGCTACATTGGAAACTGTTATGCATGATCGAGATCCACTCTGAATCCATTTGAAACGGTTGGCTGGGTTTTGTGGAGCTATGTCCAAAACAGGACCAGCTGCGCTAAAGCTATGATTTCTTATAGTAATAATATACTTTTTGAAACCGAAGCAACATTAAAAATTAAGAAACATAACTATTTGTATATAATAAGATTAAAATCTGTAGACATAAAAAACTAAATATATGCAATTACAAATTTTTTTAAAATATCAATTAAATATAATGTAATAAACCTATTGCTCTTAAAAAAGCAAGTATGTTTTTGTGGTTGTTTGTTTGATTGGGTTTTGTGGTGTTAGGTTAAAAAAAAGGCAGGCTGTGCCAAAATTAAGATTTATGTATTAATATAAATTTTTTCAAAACACAACCAACGTTGAAAAATTAAAAAACAAAAATATTGGTATATATTCAAATGTATGCACTTCCAATGTGATTTTGTAAAAATAACTGTGTGTTAATTTCAAACTATCAACAAGATCATTAGTAATGAAACTTGTTTGGTTAGCTCCCTGTAGAAGACAGCGGGTCAATTTTGTAGCACCTGTTGGACCAGTTATAAAAATTCTTGCAATTTGCAAATGCATAGTTTTGGATGCACCAATATCATTCTTGTGAGTAGAAGTAGTAAATGGGTAATAACATTGTTTTTACAAATTGAAGCATGACTCTTTTTTACATTTAACAGAAAAAGCTTTATCCTTAAGAGTACAGCTCTTTTTTGTGTGTCCACTTCCAATGACAAAAAGCGTCTATTTATAGCATTGAATTTGTGCATTATTGTGTTCATATCTGTCACAGAGTTACACTGTTAAGGCCAATGTCCAGCAGTTTCATAAAAAGGACAGAAGGGAGAAAGTTTCTTATCTCTAGTAATTGGTTTGGAGTTTTCGAATGTAGATTTTAAGGAATAATTAGTAGCTAAGCTAGTCTAATTTTGTTTGTTGTCAGGATTCCCTTAACTTCTTCGGAGAGAAAATGTATTCATTGTGAGATATTAACATCTGAAATATTTTGGCGTTTCACATTAATAACCCATTGGCAACAAATGTCGTCAGGGAATCCACGTAATATTTGAGGAATTAAAATACTTCTGAATGCCTAAATGTCATCTAAAGCTTGTAATCTTCTATTACATTCAATATAAATTTCCTTAAATGCTGTTGGAGATGACGAATTTGCTTTAAATTCTCCAAAAGTTCAAATGAGTTGAATGATTCTATTTTTATCACAATATTTATTCATTAGAAGATTTTTAGTTTTTCCATATGTGTCTACAATAATGTTAATTCTATTGATTAACTGTTTAGGTTGATCTTGTATGTAGCCTCTCAAAAAAAACGTATTTGTCAATAGTTGATAAGTTTGGATTGGAATCTAAAGAAGAATGAAATTGCTTTCAAACATTGCGTAATTCTCTATTTCTCCTTAAATTGTTCTATTTTACTTTTCGGTAATTTCACTGTGTAAGTTAGAATAACAGGTGCTGTTTAAACAGCCATATTTGACAAAAAATTGGCATTATCAATATTCAAATGAAAGTTATTGCTGTCATTAAGAGTTTGCGATAATTTATTTTGAATGATTTTTCCGGCTTTAAAAACTGCGAGTTCAGCATTATCTGCATAGGTTTCACATTGGGCGATGTCATCTTCCTATTATTCATCCGTAAAAAGAGCATGTATTTCATCATCAACCATTTTCATTTCTTTCAAGGCAAATGTTAGACGATTTAGTGCATATTCCAATTCTTTATTTGAAAATAAATACAATTAATAAAGCAAAATACAATAACAATTTGAAAAATTTATTAATCATATAGTTGAAAAACGAGTTATGCTACTTCGAATAGTTATTCGTTTGCACTTCAATTGTAACACTTGTTCTTCTTTCGTCCCACCATTTTTTTCTTCTGGATATTAAAATTCGTGGTGTTCTAAAGATCAAAGTAAATTCGTAGTTGTATATGTGTATTTCGGCACCAGATAGTTGCGTGACGCTGTATATAAAAGTATAATGTCTCTCTCTGATGATTACATACAACATACACTTTATAAATTAACGTGGAACAATAATACTTTATTTTATTTACGATTAATCTTTCATCATGTTACCAAAAGATTTTTAAAAAAGAAATTATAAATCACAAGTCTAATCTCGTGAAGTTTGTACTCAAAGTTCTCCACAAAGATTAATAAAATTATCAATGAAAAGATAATCCAATACTTTTTGAGGATATATTTCTAATATTATAAGCACAACAAACAGTAAGAGAGTTAATTAAAATTCGAAAATTTGAAATATATTAAACAACACAGTTTACTAATAAATAACAGTTTAAAGTGTAATGTTTTGGAAGACAGGAATCATGTCGTATACTTCCAGCTCTGACTATTAGGGTGGCTGTACCTATATATTCTCACCTCTTTTGAAGGTAGTATATATACGCTTTGATTGTACCAGCATATAAAACTGTCAGAAGTGTTATAAAAAATAAGTTCCAAACAAGATTTTGTAAATTTTTATGCCAAGTTTATGAAAGTTTTCTCTTTTATATATTTATTGTTTCCCTGAATTTTATAAAATAAAGTTAATAGAAATTATTATTATAAGAAGGCAAACTTAAAACTAGATGCGTCTCAAATGTTTTAAAGTCTGACACAGTTTTAAGGAATAGGGTTTGAAATCTTGCAGTCCCATTACAGAGAAACTGTTAATTTCTGCAATAAAAATAAATCTCATTCAGCATGTTTTTTTCCTCTTTCCAGAAACGAGACTAGAATTTTATATACTCTAATTAATTGTTTTAAATATTTTCCAATAATTAAGAAAATATTAATAATCACACATAAAGAAGTAAATCTATTGTTATGTATTAGTTTAATGCATTTTATTTTCTAAAAACATTGAATAATTTTTTTCGTAATTTTATTATCTTCACAGAATTCTTATAAGAAACTCATCAACTCACAACAACAGAACAAAAAGCAACATTAGGTGGGCATAAGTAATAGTAGGTAATAAGTCAATGGAACAATTTCCTCCACCACCACCAAGAACCAATCAAAATAACAACACACAAAATTCACCCAACATCCAAAAACTCTCAGCAATTCAAAACTTTGGAGATATAATAATATTTTGCCAAATAGTAAACCCAATTTTTGAGAATAAACTTCAAGAATTATATAATAAAATAGCTGAAATAGCAGACAACAACACAAAAATGGTGGAATTTATCAATTTTATAAGAAATCTATCAAGCACTCACACTGACAGAAGCCATTAGCCATAAGATTAAAACTTTTAATACAATTACCAGGAATTTCCAAGGTATTAAGTATGTAAAACAGGAATTAAAATTTTTTATAGAAGAACATGAACTTGATATTTGAATTTAAGAAACATTTCTAAATACTAATGACAAAAGTAAATATAACAAACTATAACTTCAACACAACCCTCGACACGATGCTTCCTAAATATCCTTAAAAAGGAATAAGCCTCCTCGTTAAAAACTACTTGCAATACATAAGAATTGGAAGCCCTAAGCTAACTATATAGAATCCACAATAATAAAATTCCATCCAGAAAGTGTGTGTGACAAAATTTTAGTTATCTTCATTTGTATACTCCCGGATACAAATACAAATTTCACACAAGACAATGATCTACTTATCGGGTGATTATAAGAAAAACTATCCTAACATAAGGTCGTTTAACTATCATACTATTCACAGAAATGAAATGAAATTTTGTCTAAAGGTATTTTGAGGTATGTGCTCACGAATGATATGGAAAACAAGAGTGTCACTCAAACACTTACGGTTACAGTGAGAAAAGATCGAAAATTTCAAGTGGCAACACCCAGTTTTCTTATAGGAATGTGATCTCCATACTGAAAAACACTAAATTGTGTTGGAATGGCACATGTAGCACGAAAATCCATGGAGTTAGGAAAAGAAAAATTAAAAGATTTTGCCATGCCCCAGAGAATTAATGCTCGTTTTATTTACGTCACACCTGTTCTTCGGCGGAGATCCCAGCTTAATAAATCCTCCAATAAATGAGAAGAAGAAACCAACAAACGTAAATATCGGATTCTTCGTAGCACACAGTCAGGACATACGTCTTCATGCTAGGTGTAAAAAAGATACTGAGAAATGTGAGCCGCCCAAATGTTAAATGCGGGAGACAATCAATTACGGCTGGTTTTAACGAATAAATTCCTTATCTGGTACGATGAATATAGCAGCTGACATTTATCCATTCTGTGGTTAGATGAGGCGCATATCCCGATAACCTTTAACGTGAATTAAAAAAATAGTGTGCACTGTGGGCTGAGAATAATTCACATGATGTGCTGCGCGTCCATTACACGAGAAAAAAAATGACTGTGTGGTGTGGTATAACGAAAATGTTCTTCCTCGGCCCTTACTTTATTGAAGAGGTTACTGCTGGTTGATACGCGAACGTATACCGTAACTACTGCTCGCTATCTTCACATTTTAACTCGCATTACGCGATTCCCGCCTTGACACGGCAAAATGCTCTATCTCAAGTTGTGTGGACGCAAGATGGCACTCCTCCACATGTAGAGTCTTGAGTCAAACGTGTCGTAAGTTAACAGTTTGGTAACAGATTTAACTCCTGCCATTTAACATTTCCGTGGCCATTGATCTGACATTAATAGACTTCTGGTTGTGGGGATACTTGAAATTCAAAGTGTATCAGATTCGTCTTCAAACTACATCTGGTTTGAAAGATGCCATGATGATTGCGATTCAAGAGATTCCTATTAGCATACTACGTGCTATCCACCAGCTCCGGCATACAAAGTCTCATTGTGTGTGAAGGAGGTCACGTAACAAGAAAGGAGGCGGAAAATTTATTAAACACCAAATGCTTATTATTAGCTGCTTCTCTGTCCTTATTCGTTGTCGTCACTTTTGGCCACTCAACCGCCTGTTCCTTTCCTGCTACAGTTGCCATTCGAAAGTAAATTATATTAATTAAAATTATATTATTACTTTTATCACATAAAAATATATCCTATTAAATATATCTGCATAAATATTTTGAAATATTTTCAAATTATTTAAACAAAATAATTTGAATAATGAAATATTCTTTAAAATGTAGTCAATTTCTTCAGAAGTTAAATTCTTCTTATTGAAAACATAATATGCCCATTCAAAATTTAGATTTGATGTTTTAAAACTGAAAACTTCACGATTGTTCAATAACACTGAATCAAAACAACAATAATGAAAATGAACAACCATTTCATGTATTCATCTGATTGGCGAAAAGAAGGAAAAACTTGATCATGAATTTGATCTTGAAGACATGTTTTTAAAATCATTGTCAATATAAGTTGCCTGAGTTGTTGGTGCATGCACAAAATATTTGCTGACTTTTAGTAACTTATAACGCCAATAATTTTCATTTGGCTTGAAACTTGGCAAAAACAAAATAATGATTAAATTTCAACTGAGCAGCTGTAAAAAGAAATCTGAAATATCATGGGACGATGAATGAGAATTGCCGCAACTCTTGTTGTCACGTCACGTAATGTTAAGTCCACGGGAGTTGCTTATTGGAATAGAGGTAACTCTAATGTAATAGTGGCTTAATGCCCAAAAAGTTTAATTTTAAAAATTAATTCAATATATGAATGTAATTAGTATTAATTTTCTTGTGTAAAATAAATGATTCCTAAATTGCTTGCAAACATACGTAGTATAAAAATTATTTATAAAGTATATAAAATACAGTCAATGTCATCTTTGGCATTTCATTTCACTGGCTAGTGCTTCTTAATTGAGAAAATGTGATGAAATTATACCTCGCAAGCAATCGTCAAATTGTTCATCTGTAAGCCGTGATCTATATATTGACTTTATGGTATTCATTGTGGAAAATAATGATTCACATAAACATGTGAAAACTAAAAGCGACTTTATTTCATATGTAGCACTTTTTAAGAATAGAAATTAATTTCTATGAAGTATATTCCAGAATTTGTTTTAAGAACAGTGTTATTCTAAAAATCCAAAATTTCTATCTCCACTTCTCGCCTTACTTGAAGAAATTCTGAAATATATGTTCCTATTTCGGTAACATTTATTTGGTTGATAAAAGGATTTACAAAAAGAGATGATCCTGGACTCGGTGGTATTAAACTGTTGAAAACGCTTTTCAAATTGCTCTTGGAGGTTGATGACCTAAGTCAATTTCACTGTCATCTATCACATTTTTCATGTCTGGAAAATGCACAAGAAATTTCATTTTCAAAAGTGATACCTGCAAAACTAGTTAAGCTCCGAATGAGCTAATAACCCTTATCATTCTTGCTATATGTTTGTACTTTGCCCGCAACTTAAAGTTTAAATTATTTAGTGTTTCCATTATATTTGTTACGAAAGACAAATCTGAGAGCAAAAGAAAATTTGTTAGTTTTAAAAATATTTGATTTTTGGCTGCAAGATAAATTTTTATTTCTTCAACTAAGTATATAAATCTATTAAGTATTTTGCCCTTACTGAGCCTACGTACTTCATTGTGAAAATTAAGGTTAGAATCATCAGGATTTTGTAATAGGCCTTGAAAAGTCGATGTTACACGATGTTACAAAGAAGCTGTTCGAACTAAGTTAATTACTTTGGTAATAATTTTCCTTGTGTCCAAATGGTAATACTTAACCAAGCAAAACTTTCTGGTGGATAATGCAATGATACGACACGAAATCTGGAAACTACCCATTTTTATATACAGAGTTATTCACGTTTTCTACCATTACTATTGCCCCATCAATGATTATCATAGATAGTTTCTGGAGAGGCATATTTATCAAATTTACATGTCTTATAAATGTTTTATAATGTCCTCACTTGTTGTCCGTCCTTTCGTGGACAATATTTTTAGTTGCTCTTATATTACTGCAAAAAGTCAATAAATACCATTCTTACCAAAAGTACTAACTGTGCTGTGTCTGTAGACTCGTCTAATTGTAATGAGAACCACTCACACATTTCCAAATCAATTTTCAACTGCTTCTGCATATCTTTTGAAATGGTTCCTATTTTTCTTTTAACATTATTATCTGATAACTGTAAGTGTTGCATTTTTGACAAGATCTCACGTTTAATAATAAAAAAAATCCTTCAAATAGGCAATCAGCACCAGTAAGAAATGCTTCGTATAAAAATACACCATCCTGGAAAGGCTTTTTCTTGTTTGCGAATATATTAAAAATTTAGTAGTGTTTAACACAGGTCTTTTTAGACTTTAACACCGGGCTTGTGCAAACTGACTGTTGAATCTCCTGGAACCAGGGGATACGTGTACCTTCCTGGGGCTTGAGCACAGCCACCAGGCGCGTCGGCAAGTGGTGGATAGCCGAATGTCCTATAGGAATGACAGGATAGCCTTGAATATAGAATCAGAGGCCGCGAACCAGCTCCCGTAAACCCTGGTGTTATGCGATCCGTGCCTAGGGCTAATTGGCACCGCGGTATTGGTGTCTTAACGGAGCCTCTAGTTGCTTGGCGAACTTCTAGAGTAATTTGCCTTGCCCAGTAACTCAGGCAATGCTGGGTGGACTTATATTACCTGAGCTTTTTAATTGTTATCTTGTGGCTGAAAAGACACAAGAAGTAACAAACCTTTCTGCATTTGCAGGTGAAGCCTCTAAAGTAGACCTTGCTGAAAAAGACAAGGGAACTCAGAGGCAATCTTGTAAAGGGGCAGCAATGAATCTTTCACTTGAGGTAGAAATGACCTCTAAACCATCTTCTTCTGGTGAAAGTCAGGAAGCTATTCCTAGCATGACTGACTTTCTGACCAGATGGGACTATTTCAGCAAGACCTTATGTGCTGGAAATGTCATATGCAAGAGGAAACGGCAGAGCATGTCATTTACGAATGTGAGGCTCTTGCTCTCCCTAAATTAACTTCTTTAGGCTTCATCCATACTAGAGAGTTACACCTAGACTCCATTAAAAGGTTATCGGACTTTATTAGTAAAGTGGGTGACCCGAGCAACTGGAACTAGGAAACATTGGGTTTGGAGTTAATGGTACAAAATGCTGATAAAAGCAGAGGTGCCCAATGACATACAAACTCAATTTTAAGAAGAAGAAGAAGAAGACTGTTGAATCGAAGGATTTGTTTTTAGTTGCTTTTTTTCGAATTGTAGATTTAAGAGGTTAGCTGGCATTAAATGTAGAATGAACTGTTTCGAAATGAAATTCAACATAAAGTTTGTTCACCACCATAATACTGTTTCTATATAATAGGCAAACATATTTATCTTTTATTTGAAGCTAGAGGGTTCCAACCCATTCGGAATAAAAATTATATGTTGTTGTTACTAATGACACTTGGACAAGCCAAGCTCGCTATGCCTTGGCTATGCGAATTTAAGTAAATTGGGAGCTTCTTTCGTTTTAATCAGAGAACCATGAAGGTGAAAGTACGACTTTGCTCTACACACATGCCATAGGTACCCGTTTATAGGGTAGGCAACCATTCACACCTCATTCATACAAGGAAAAGACAAAGACAGGATAGATAGAGAGAGAAAGTACATCCATGCCCGAACCGGGATTCGAACCCAGGACCTCCTTATCCACAGTCAAGCATGCTGACCACTAGACAAGTTCGGCGGCAAAATTTTATATACTTTGTCATTTGCTTGATCTACTAATTTTGGTGTAAACAAAGGAAAAGTATTTAAAAAAATAGGCAGTATACGCCGTACATAAAAAATATAAACATAGAAAATATATATCGAAAAATAGACAATGAACGTTATTTCAAAGCGCGATTTTCCAGGGTCGAGTTTCGGTAAAACATCTTCCTAGTACGGAGAGTAAAAATGGACAGATTCCTTTTATTTCATGTGTGAGAAATAAATGTGGCGAAGATTTGGCACCAGCCGAAAATAGGTAAGCTATATTTTGCTTCATTGTTGAGATAGACTTCATTAATAACGAAGAACCGTAAAACTGGAAATAGGGCGAATAGTATTTAATAATATAAACAACGTTGCCTGCGTTGGCTCTTTATCCAAGAACCAAGGCGACTTACAAATAACACAAATAGATAACCAATCAGGTGAAATTTAAATCATAATATGTAAAAAGAAAAAAAATTTTAAAACTGGTTTTCAGTGAACTCTGGTAATCGTATAATTTTTTTTTTAAATTTTGTTGTCAATCGGTTAAAAATCATGATTAAGATATATTTTGGTTAATATATAAGAAATTGAATTTCTAACAGTATAATTTAAAAATTTTTTTAATAAAAATATTTGGGCAGCGCAACCGGATTGAAAGCTAACATTGTAATGGTTGTTGGAACAATTTAATAAAAATTAAATGGTATAAGTGTCACTTAAATATATAAGAAAAGCTTTATAAATTTGTATTAAAAAAAACGCATAAAATTTATCACAGTAATTCCATAATATTTTGTACATTTTGTATATTTCTTATCTATCTAGATTTTATTTTTTCTCTGTACATATTTATTGCATTTTACTTCCTAGTGCTTACTTATATATTCAGAATTTATTCTTTTCTAATTTCAATTATATTGGCTTAGTTAGTCTGCTTTTACTTAGTTCTTCACTTGTATCTATTAAACAAGACTAAGATTTTCTCATTTTGCCCCTGTAAAGTTGTTTTTATTTACAAATAATTTTCAGAATTCGCACTCTCTTTCCGACTGCCGGCTCAACGCTGCCGATCAATCAGAGACGTCCGCTGTCCCCGGACTCCTTCTTCCTCTCCTTCTACTTCTCATGACTCCTCCCACTAGCCACCTTTTCCCTATTCCATGACGTCTTATTTCCGATGGAAGAGTAAAAGCAGCCTCGCTGCTGAAAGCTCTAGAAAATTTATCTGATTCTTGATTCTTGACAACTACTGCATATGATATTCCCACCAATAACAGGTACTCGTCACTGAAACAACTTGAAACCACGGAAAAAGTTCTAAGCACAATGTTAAAACTGCGACAAAAAGTGAAGAAAATAATGAAATATAGAAAAATAAAAAATGCCAACAGAAGAATTTTCTGCTAAAGATATCGCTACAGAAGTGCAGGAAGATGAAAAAGGAACTAAGGAAAACCTTCAAACAATTCTTTATTCAAACCCTCCCGGAGGATATATTTTTTACAGGAGGAAATTAAGTGGCGAAACCGCCAACTCCTCAACTTATGAATTAAAAGTTAAATTTACAGTGCCAAAATTGCATGGAGCTGCAATTACTAGAATATCATAAATTTGGCAACCACTCATATCTTTTCTTATAAAAGAAACCACTAAAAAAGTAGATATTTCCCAACCTCCACCAAAATCAACAATATTGCTGAGGAGGAATTTAAACTTTTAGCATCATACATTCCTAGTGTGATGGATGCTCTTGCTTACTTGAAATAAAATCCCAATAATTATCATAAAATCCCAATGAAATTATGAATATTGTCCCAATAAATATCAAATAAAAGAAAATATGCACATCATTAAGATTTAAGATAATTTCTGTCTTAAAAAACACCAGCTTACAAAAAATGTACACCTTGTCTCTTAAAAATCCATCAAATACATTGAATATATTTTATATTGGACTCAATATGTCCGTAAGCTTACCTTTAAATTCTTGAACTGATATTTATGTGCGGTGTACGGGAGAGTGAAACATTAGAAGAGAGCAAAAATGGATGAGACAAAACATGTAGTTAAAACAATGCTGCTACAGCAGTACGACTTTTTCACTGTGTTGTATTCCATGAAAAAGTTATTTTATAACTTTTCACGTATTATAACGAATTGAATTATGTTTCAATGCAAATGCATCATCTTACAACATAATTTAACGTCATGAGTAAGTATATTCCACATTTTTGTTGAGACCAGTGAAATTTTCTCGTGGACCACCACTTTCACCACCGCTGGTCTAAAGAACGTGATCTATCACCAAGGAATCATACAGCGATTGACATCAGTTCCTTATTTGTAGAATAAATTATATTACTAAAAATATAATTTTAATCATAAATTAGAAAAAATATCATACGGCAATTATGGAAATTTTTCACAAAATTGCGGTATTGGTTATTGAAAAAAAGGATAAAAACAGGAGGCATGATAAAAGTTTACAGATTTAAAGGATAAGGTTGGGACGTTGTGATTATTACGTTAAAAATTAGTCCTTCATGTGGAGAGAATAACAAGTTTTTTTTTTAAATAAACCTTATGTAAAAAGAGGCGTAATTTTTAATTTAGTAATCTAATTTCTTAAAAGCTCATAGGTTTTAAGAGGAGGGGTTGAGATCGTGGTGGGCGTCAGTTTGGGTTTATTCCCACCAGGTCTTTAAATCGACAAGAATCACTATTTCTTTAATAAAAATAAAATTTCTTGTTTAGCATGTTTTTTCTTTATTTTTACAGGAATGTTTGAAATTTCATTCTAATGAATTATTTTAAGGGATTTCTAAGGATTAAAACAACAATAAATGCTTATTGTTGAATATGTATTTGAATTGAAAAAAATTTATATCATATCATAAAGAGGTGAATTTGCTATTCGGTACAGGTCGTAACTCATTCGCTTGTATTATAAATTTCGAATCATTTTCATTATATTCGAAGATATCAGATGTTCCAGCCATAAAATGTGAGCTGGGAAGCCGGTATAATTGTTTTCGGAGTACTTGCAGCTGGCTCCTAATCCCACGATTGAATTTTATGATATTAAGTGAAACAACCTTTTGGGGCCATATTTTGTTTTTTGCTTTCTTTTTTGAAATAGAGTAAAGAAGGATGGGAAAATGGAGAGAGAAAAAATAATATGGCATAATATAATAGTAAAAATTTAGCGAATATTTACTTTTGTAATTTTTTTCCTTAGTATTTACAGTTTATTATTGATAAATGCAAAGAATAAATTCTGTTTTTTTATCTTTATTTTTAAGTGCACGTTTATTAAAGTAAAGAAAAATGTTAAATAAAAAGAAAGGATAGAACAATGGAAATTGTTTTAATTTAACCTGTAACTTGTTGAAATTTGTGTGCCAGATAAAGAATAGGTTTTCCTCATTCATCATTCATTGTTCGATTGAAGAGCAAAGTTCGAAAATCTTGATTTTGTAATAATTAGTGTCATCAGCATAAAGTCCTGTAATGGAATTTGGATCATTTTTGGCGATGGGAAAGTCAGTAGTATAGACGTTTGGTTTGGTTTGTTTGTCGCTCAACTGTCATTTTTTGCACACGAGGGTTAAATAGACCGAGACCTACGGTTTAAAGTGGATTCTGAATTGTGGACTAAATTGGACGTTGTCAAGGTGGGATTCGAATCCACGAACTGTTGAACCGAAGGCAAGAACGCTAAACATTCGGCTGCCAGCTCGGCTCACTAATGTAGAGGAGATATGGAACACACACACAGGAGCTAGATGGCTTCCTTGAGGAATACGTGCTTGGATGTTTCTTTCAAAGGAATCAATCAGTGATCAATCGGTGATTTTAATATTATTATTTTTAAGGTTTGTTTGGGGGGGGAGTTTCCAATAATTGAGAGAAAATTGGTAGGCGATAATTTATTAAAGATCATTTATTACTTCAATATTTAATTACATGTTAGTATTAGTTAAGAATACCTGGACGATTATAAAATAAGATTGGAACAAAAGTTGGTTCATTTGGAGAAAAAAATTGGAGATTATGCTTGTTTATTAGTTTAATGAGTATTTTCCCTTTATTATGGTCTCTGGTACAACCTCAGGCTGTGTTTTTCGCAGTTAAATCTTCGTTAACAGGAGTAGCAGAGTTTTTTTTTTTAAATGATCCTTAATAAGTTAATTAGATGGATTAAGGTCTGAAGAACAATATAGCGCAGTTATTCTAAGTGCGGAAAATATTTTGTTGTTAACATAATTGTAGTTTCTTCATAACCTTCATTGTTTTTTGTACTAGTGAAGTTAGAAGAGTTCTTTTGGCAATAATATCAGTTCTACCATTTGGTCTCAGGAGGATTGATTGCACGGTGTTACGTTTTAATATATTTATTACATATAACACAAATTACACAGAAAACACATAAGTGATCTACACTGGAATACTTTAACGACGAGATATTATATGTGTACAAAATCTAAGTTGGACGTTGCCAAAGAAGGAAAAAGAAATTTTTTTTAAAAATAGATATTGCGTCGCTACATTACTCCCCTCCCAATCTTCGCAAAGTGGAGATGAATCGGTCTGGAAAATTTACTGTTCTTCTAAAACGACTCATTGTATTTTGAAACGTGAGGGAATAGTGAAATATTTGTATTCAGACAGTAAATATGCAGATAAATAAATAAATATAAAAATAAATACATCTACTGTCCTCAGATAACTAATACGCAGGTTTATGTCTGTCAATTGACACAGAATTTTCACAACCTTGAACTAAAATGACATAGGGCCTTAGGTAGCCTCGGGACAATCTTGAAAGGCCCATCATAGTGCAGTTACAGGGATCAACGATTTACATCATGCATAAGAAAAACATTCACACACTATACACCACAAGATTCTAAGCCTTTGGGAATATAGATCTTGGATATTGTTTGTCAAGATTCAGCACCTGGGCGTATATCTTGGATGACTTTGTACAGCTTTTCAATGAAAGCTGGGGTTAAGGGAGGAAGCGTTGTATCATTGAAGAAGTCATCAGGCAGTCGAAGCGTTTCACCATTCACCAGGTCAGCAACCGAAATCTTGAGATCTTCTCTGTTTCAGATCTTAATCCTAAAAGTACTGGAGGGTGTGCATCAACCCTGTTAAGGTGCGATAGACATGAAATAGCTTTTTTAATGATCAATGTAAGCGTTTGATTATGCTATTACATTTTGGATTGCATGCAGAATTTCGGTGAATCTGAATGCCTAAGAGAGAAGCAAAAGCTCGAAGTAGTGATGATTCAAATTGTTTTCCCTGGTCGCTAGTAGTACAAATTAGTGTACCGAACCACACTACCCAATGAAAATAAAATGACTTAGAAACCACCTAAGAAGTTATATCAGGCAAAGGAATGACTTTTGCCCAGCGAGCAAAACTATCTACAGCTATTAAGCAGTAAGTGAAACCTTGGCAAGTTGTTAAGGGGCCAAGAAGGACTACATATACATGCTTAAACCGACCCTCAGGTAATGTGAAATCACCGTACAGTGTCACAGTATGCCTACGTATCTTCGTACGTTGACACTATACACTGGAGTGACACTATAACTTTATATCTTTGGGCATATTTGGTGTTATACATAGCGCAGCGAAACAAGCTTTATAGTTACTCGAATACCGGGATGTGACAGTCCATGAATGTTATCAAAAACCAATTTACAAAATGCGGAAGGCACCAAGGTCAGATTTTTCTAGATGAAGTATCGCAAATTATAAGTTTTTCTGAAGTTGGAATACAAAATACATTTGGGAACAACATACTTGTCGAAGTATTCGTGAATATTTCTGCTAAATCAAGATCAGCTTCATGAGCGTCAACCAAAGCTTCTATGTCTATCGTTCATGGGTTAGTAAGTTCTTCTACCCTAGACATCGCATCAGGTTTAAAATTTTTTTCTCCAGACACACATCGAATGTCGCTGCAAAACTGCGAAATAAAATCGAGTTGCCTCAAACGTCGAGGGAAGTTTTGGAATCAAATGCAAAAGATAGAGGCTTGTGATCTGTGTAAATGATAAACGATTGCGCATCAAGCATATATCGAAAATGCACGGCAGAAGAATATATCGCTAAAATTTCCCGGTTATAAGTTAAATATTATTGTAGTGTTGTAAGTTTTCGGGAAAAGAAACCTATCGGTTTAACACCTTCAAGTTTAATTTCCTGTAAGACGCCTCCCATTGTCATTTTCAGATTACTACAGTCTGTATGTAATCCCAAATTAGCTTCTGGAGAAGGAAAATGTAGAACAGTAGCAGTTGCCAAAATTTCCTTACATTTTTCGAAATCGATAATGGCTTTTTCTTTTCAAATTATCTCGGCTTTATCATTTCGGTTATTTCCTCGATGTGGATGGCCTCCACTTTTACCACCGCTGGCATGGAAACAGAGATATAAAGACTTGAAATTTTGAAATATTATTAAAGATTTCTTACACGATTCCAGTCTAACGGCCCACCAGTTCTGGAGGATTGATTGCGCGTCATTACATTTTAAGATATTTATTACATACAACACAAATATAATCAAACTATAATGTAGTACTTTAAGAACGAGATAATACATATCTACAAAAACCAAATTAGATATTCCCCACGAAGGAAAAAATTCTTAAAAATAGATATTGCGTCTCACAGGTGTAAGTAAAGAACATTTCAGAGATAACTGAAATATCATCATTGTATTCACTGAGAAAATTTTTAAATTTATGAATTTTTTACAAATGTTATTAGCATTCCAAGCAATAAAAATAAGTGGTTGAATAGAAATAATTTCTACTGCTCATTATTATTTGATTTTGTGTGTCCTTAGGAGTTTGCAGAAGTTGCAGTAGTTATTTGTTTTTCTAGGTTAAGAAGATCTGTATTTTCAAGGTATTTTATAAGGTTTTGTAGTTCAGTCATGATGTTGATAGTTTAATCAATAATATTTAGAGCGTTTTTATAGTCTGTTTTTGCAGTAGCTTGAGAATGGGATTTTTTATGAACACTCTAGAATCACATAATTTTGAGGTTGTTGGATTTCATGTAGTTTTCTAATGAATTTTGGGAAATTTAGGACATTGCCTATAGTTAGCTGTATGTTCACCTTGACAGTTTGCACATTTTGTAGTACTTTCTTTTGGTAGTTGACATTCATATGACAGATATGAACCTGCACATATAAGACATTTAGGTTCATGATGGCCGGATGTTTGTAAGTGAAAGAAACTTTGACAGCGGAAGCATTAGGTAGGCCCTTTTCTACCCAATTAAGTTTCAACTTCTATGCGTAGGTTTAAAAAATATTCTTTTTTGTAAATTTCAGTTAATTTTTTATTATTGTATAATATTATCATAAGTAGATGCTTTTTAATAAATTTTCCTTCTCTTCTTCTTGTTAATTGGACAATTTTAATGCGGTTGTATCGCTTTTCAATAAGTTTAGCATGAAAATCATTAAGATCGATATTTATTGGTAATTGTTGAATGACAACTTTAAGATATTTGTTTTCAGGAAATACAAAAGTATGGAATTGAATTTTATCATCCTTGTTTGAATAATTTAGTTATTTTTCTGTGTGTGTGAAAATCAGAAACTTTTAGACAAATAGAATTATTTCCAGTGGTTTTTCCAGTATAAGAGTTGATTTCATTATTTTTTAAGAGTCTATATATTTATTTTCCGGTGTATTTAGAGTCTTTGATTACAATGTTGGGAATTTTATTTTTCTTGTTTTTGGACATGTTAAAATTCTTTTTCCTTGTTGATTGTGTCCTTATCAGCGTGAATAACAGTTTCTGTATCACATTGCGAAGGGTTAATATTGTTTTTTTACAGCAATAATATTAATTTGTTGTGTTTCAACAGTTAAAACATTGTTGAATACTGTAGGGTTTTTCTTTTCTTTTCTTTTCATGGCAGCGGTGTTACTTATCTTCTTTAGAGATGGAGAGGGCTTCTTTATTGAGTTTTTATCTTCATTTTCAGCTTCTGAGTCATTAATATCCATTTCAGAGTCATTTTCAAGCAGTTCATATCTATTTTTTGTTAATGCCATGGTGCCTTTTACCAACAGCTCTAAGAAGGAAAATATTTCAGAAATATTCTTTTTAGAAATAACTGGACTCTGTACTTTGTTTTTAGTGTTGTTCAAATTTTGTTTTTGAATATTCTTGAAGATTATTTGTAAAATTTTAAAGATTTGCGAAAATTTCAGTTTATTGCTGGAGCTGAATTCATATCTTTCTTAAATATCTGACACCATAATTACCATTTCAACCATTTTAAAATGAAATTTATGAATAAAGATCCTAGCCGTATTATTAATTTTCGAAGTGAGCATCACCAGCCGGCAATTTTACAGTGGTAGAGTTATTGAATCCATAATTTAAATTTTCAGATTTATTTAAGAAACAGTCATCTGTGGTCAATGTTTGCGTTGGAAGTGGGTGTTGCAGGATATCCTACGAGTTGCTCTCCATCTTAGTTGCTAACCCTAAAAAGGGCATGTTTAGGTGAGATCAAATCTGCGTCTGAATATCAATTCTCAATTAGGCTTGTCTTTAGGGAGAAAGCTACTACAGTGAATTCTAATTGGAACACGGCTGTACGGATTCAAAAGAAAAGCAGAAAAAGTAAATACAGAAAAAACTGTACTCAATCTAGAAAATCAGAAAACACGTCTGCAATCATCAAGTGACAAAACACTCTCTCAAACTAAACTCATTCATACTCAGTCACTCTTTCAATTTAAAATCATTTTCATTTCGTTTCTCCAAAAATTTTTTAACTCTTAAAGGGACAGTGGACTATCAAAATGTTCAGAATCCACAATAATATCGATTTTCCTTTTTTAGTGTATAAAAAATATGAATCATGCTCTATATTATACAAAAAGAATTTTTGATTTTAGTGAATTTTTGACAAAGTTATTAATATTTTAATATAACAATGGGCTACGCCCCTTTTTCATGTTTGCTGAAAAACACCCTTGTGTTACTGTCAGTATATTTAAATAGTAACTAATTTTCAATGAAATATATCTATTTCTAGGTAGTAATAAGTTTTAAATTTCATATTTTGGCTAATATTTGTTTGCTTTACATTATTAAAACTTGAAAAAATAAGGTATAATTTTGTAAACAAACGGCCACGCCCATTTCCTATCATTTCATTTGTTAGTTTTTATTATTTGCATGATTTCGTCTGGCAAAACTAATCTTGCTGATTTTTCATAGCTATCATTATTTTAATTTTAACGCTTGATTTCTGTTTTGATTTAGAAACTTGTATTTCTGTTTGCTGTTCAGATTTTATAAAACTGTTCTTTTCAAAACTACTTTCTCAAATAATATTCTCTTGAATCGAACATTGTAATTTCCACCATAATGCAAGCAATTACTTAAAGATACAGGAAACCTAAAGACACGAACGAAACGAAAACTTACTACGATTGAATCAGCTTGCAAAAGGATATCAAAACTTGCTGAGGAAGTTGTACCAAAGGAAACAGTAGACCAACAATTTTCTTTTATAGGTGTAATTGCTCCTGAATCTGGCCATTTACGTAATGATATTCCTCCTGCAAGTGGAAATGAGTATATTCTTATGAATAAAAACTGCTTTTCCAGTCTTCTAAGGAATTTTCAATGCAGTAATTGCGGCATCTGCTCTTTAGAATAATGACTGTCAATAACAAAGTTGTGGCAGCTTTTTTGAGGTTTGACCATACAGTATTTGAATCATTCTCTCGAACACTGGATTCTGCAAACATGGATAAGAAAACATTTTCTAAATGTTTCTCTAATTTAGTTTAAAAAATGAAGGGTTTCGAGATATAATTTCAATGGTAAAAGAAAGTCACAATGTTGTTAGGAAAGCATATTTGGAATGAAATTCAAATTTAAATCCTAAGGTTCAGTTACATATTTCTGTGTCCTATGATGGAACTTGGCAGAAACGAGGTTATACTTCTTTAAATGGTATTAGAATAGTATTGATTCCCTCACAGGTTTAGTAGTTGACTTTGAAATCATGTCGAAATACTGTTCGGAGTGTGCAGTTGCATCTCGAAATTTCCGGGAAGACAGTGCTGAATTCCACATTTGGAAAGAAGGACACAGAGAAAACTGCCCCAAAAACTTCAGCCCATCATCTTGGAGCATGGAAATCACCAAAAAGTCGTTCCACTAAATATAAAAAAAAGTAGTTCTGGAGGCAGAATCTCAGGTCCAGTTTCTTTGAAAACAATTATGTAAGCCACCCCAAAGATAGAAGTGAATATCAATCATTTCCTTTTGAGGCTGGATATGAACACATGGCCAGTGTCTTGTTAGTTTCATATTGTTCAAAATTTAATTCGAATTACAAAGTATCCTAAAAATTAAAAAGAAAATAATTGAGGAAATATTAAAAGAAAATAGAACTATTTGCGTGTCAACTACCTTTATTTCACTCTTTTAACACTTTCATTAACTGTAAAAATATAAAGAGTAAATAAAACAATAATAAAATAAAAAATGAAATTTAACAGCAATTGGTCTAAATTTTTGTGCGAGGTTTCTAGCAAAAGCCATTTACCTCAGTGTAGAGAATTTGGGGGTCCATAAGATATTGTTTACAGAATAGAGGAGGAGTTGAACATAGTACATACTGTCTAGAGTCCCTTCCTGCAAGATAATGCACTTATCTTGACCCAGCTGGCTCAAAAAAGTGCAGAGCAAGAAGTTTACAATAATTTCAATATACAATTCTTGGGTGCTATTTAGCACAATCAGAAAACATTTCAATGTACACATTTAGTAGTTTTCCTTATCTGTATTTTTCAGGATTATAGTGTTAACACAATTTTTACACAGTTGATCTTGATAATACATAACATAGTTGGGATTACAAATTTAGTAATAATAACAAATTTAATTATATATTTACAATATAAGGTAATTTACATTATTTTCGGGTAGTACTCCCATGGGTAAAAAGTGAGTGCATGATGATAATAGAATTAAATTTGTGTCAGACATAATAATAACAAAATTTAAGTACTATACAATAAACATGAGATGAGAGTATAAAATCAGAAATCAGAGGTTTTCTAATCCGAGTTTGGGCCTTAGCACCGCTCTGGGTCTGTGTAAGTTTTTAATGTGGTTAAAGTAATAATTAGGAATGTTTTGTATACATCTGTTATCAATTTTATAAAGTTTTTCATAAAAATTTAGAGCTAGGTTTTTGATGTATTTATTGACCCTAGATTATTCCTGATTAAAGAATTTCTGAAGTACCACTCAGCATTACTAATTAATCTCAGAATTTTGCTCTGTTGAGTCTCGAGTCTAGTTAATGAAGTGACACAAGCTCCACCCCAAATCTGTGATGCCAAAGTCATTGTGGGTCTCAGATAAAGTTTGTAGATTAAAATTTTATTTCTTATGGAGAGTTTTGATTTCCTAGCAATTAAAGAATATAATATGGTCGTTTTAGTTCTAATTTTATTTATGATACTATTGATCTGGTTCTTCCACGTGAGCCTTCTATCTAGGATCACTCCCAAATATTTGGCCGTGTTTTCCCAGTTAATTTTTTCCCCGTAGAGCTCGAGTGGTTTGCACCTATTAATCTTTCTAGTGAACATGATTGCAGTGCTTTTGTTAACATTGATTTTGATTTTCCATTTTGTGAGCCATTTTTCAATATCTTTAATGTGGTTGGTGAGGTTTTTATGTATGATATTAAGATCATTACCTGAAGACAGAATGGCTGTATCATCGGCGAACAGTGCAAGCATGGTGTGAAAATTCTGTGGGATATCGTTAATATACATATTAAAAAGAAACGGTCCTAATAGGGAGCCCTGGGGAACCCCAGCCTCAATGGTTTTCTTTGTAGAAAGTGAGCCTTCTATCCTAACCTGGAATGTTCTGTGTTCGAGGTAACTCTTAATTAGTTTAACAAGGTAGGGGGGAAGTTGTTATTAATAAGTTTGTACAGTAGACCCCAATGCCAAACTCAGTCAAATGCCTTTTCCACATCTAAGAAAAGTGCTCCAGTCGAGCATTTGTCTCCTAGGGAGGCTGAAATTTTTTCCGTTACTCTTAAGAGTTGGTGGGTCGTTGATAGTTTGGCCCTGAAACCAAATTGATGGGGGATGAATAGGTTGTTTTCTTGCTCGTGTTGTTGAAGTTTAATAAGAATGAATTTTTCAACTAGTTTAGTTAACGATGGTAACAGCGAAATAGGCCTATAGCTAGTTGGGTCTTTTGGGTTTTTGCCCGGTTTCCTAATTGAAAAAACTAGAGCATTTTTCCATTGCCTGGGAAAATATCCAATATTTAGGATATCGTTAATAATATCAGTGATATAACAAATAGCTACTATTGGAATTTGCCTCAGCATTTTGTTATTAATATTATCATCTCCTGGGCTCTTTTTGGGTTTCAGGTTCATAATGATGTTTTCAACTTCAGGTTTTGATCAATTTGCTTGTAGGAATTACTTGGTGGGTGAAGTTATTAAAATAATTGTTAACTGTTTGTTGTACGAAGTTTTGATGAGAGATCTCTCCAATGTCATTTAATTTGAACTGTTTGCAATTAATTTTGATTTTTCAGTGTTTGTCTTTGCGATTGTGACGCCATCTGTTAACAAGGGGAAGAACTGTTTGGAAGAATTTATTTTCTTTGCGGCTTTCCATAACGATCCATCTTGGGATTCTAAGTTAGTGAGATATTCGTTCCATTTGTTTTCATTGTGTGAGTTGATTTCTAGTCGAATTTTATTCTTTAATTCGTTAATTTTCCTTTTAGTGGTAGGGAGTTTGTAAATGTTATATTGCTTTCTTAGCCTGTTCCTTTCCCGTATAAGTTTTATTATTCTGATAGGGAGATTAGATGTGCCTTTGATAGTAATTTCAAATTTACTTAAATCTCGTGCCTCCTGCAAGACGTTGTTAATAAAATTTACTTTATTGTCAATGTCAGTGGGGGTGACCGCGCTGTGGTTGGGGGCATTGGAGAGTTTATTATTGACGGTATCTCTAAATTTCTTCCAATTTGTTTTAACCTTAGTATGTTTGACTGTGGCGTTAATCACGTTTCCAAAGTGAACCATGACCGGGAAGTGATCCGAGGGTAGGTCTTCAATGGTGTTTAGTTTGATGGGGATAGGGGAATTTTTACATAGCATGAGGTCAGTAAAATTTCCGAATCTTCTGCCATAGTGAGTAGGTTTGTCGGGATATAAAATATTAATATTTAGGGCATTTGAGATATCATATATAATTTTTCCCGTTTTGTTTCGTGAAATTTAACAAAAAAGATTTTTATTCATACATAATCAACATAAATTAAAGTTTTCAAGAAGAACTCGACGTCGTAATACATATTATTCTTTCCATTTAAAAAAGAAAACAAAAACATTTCACAAATATAGGTTTGTACGTCATTAATAAAAGGTATAATAATGTTCACAGAATGTTAACAGAAGAGTTTCAATAAGAATTGGACAGTTCCGCTTTTCTGAGTTCAGTTCAATTTACAATCATACATTTATGTATATTAGATATATTATAATCTAAATGGTTTGCAATTCCTAACACATCACTACACAAACAGCTTTACGTTATATAGCGTACAATTACATATTTTATATGTGAAAATCATTTTATGAATTGGTTGGAAATGTAATTATTGTAATAATAAAATTAAATAAAACCGGTAACTTAGTAATTTATAATAGTATATACATACTAGCAGAAGTGTCTTATTACACTGAAACTTATGCCTCTAAATTCTTTCATAGGCGAAAAGCAGTACTTCATCGAAAACCAACGACCGTTAACTTCTAGCAATCAATGTCTACTAGATTAAATTATGTCTATTAAGTTATTGCCACCTTTCTACTTTAACTTCATCAATATAGTTTAAAGAAATTGTCAGTACGCTTTTAAATTCTCCCACCCATTAATTGATGGTAAACGAATGTTTGCTTGTAAACAAACGCTACGACGTTAACTAGTTACGACGATACCATCAGCAGATGGCATCCGCTTCTACCTACACCAAAATTAAAAATTTTGCTGCTTAAATAAAGTGTATCTTAGTTAAATTTTATAATAATAAGATTTAAATGTGCAAAATAAACAGAAGATTAAATAATTTACCCATAACACTGTCATGCAAAACCAATTCCAACCCAGGGAGTACTTCCATTGATCCTATGAAATGTTTCTGTAATTTTATTATTTTTATTTATTATTATTATTATTAAGTTACAATGTCATTGTTATTCTCATATTGCACACACTCGGTGCACCAAAAATTGTAAAAATCTCTATGTATTTCTCTCTTGTATTGCAAGATCTTGTATAACTTTTCTTGAATTTTTTCACTAACTCTCGGGAAGCTTAACGAAGTTAGGTAAGTGTGCTTCTGAAGCTATGTCTTCTCCATCTGTTAGGCAACTTCAACTTCTTCATTAGGTCCCAAAATTTTTAATTAGTACAGAGGCAAATGGCTTACAGCTAGAAACCGCACAGCAAAATTTAGACCAGATCTTTAAGCTCTTTAAAACTTACAAAGAAGTAAGATGCAACGAGATTTTCTCAAAAAAATAGAAGTTCATCAGATTTTTATAAATTGCAAGAAAAGTAAGAAAAATATAAAAAATTAAAACGATCCAAATTGTATTGGGTAAAGAGCATTTTGAAAAAATATTTAATTTAAAAAACATAAGATGTATGTGTACCTACAAAAAATATATGTATATAGTAAAATCAAGAAATAAAAATGTTATGCATACTATTTTTCCACTACCTTTGTATATGAAATAATTTTTAAAATATTTTACTTTTTATTGTTTACAATTATGCATTTATCGAAAATTTTAAAATTAATATAGTATATATTGATAAAATTTATGCTTTCTATGCAATACATTTGCTATAATAATTTTTTCAAATATTTGAAGAAATTTTACAAACGCAATATGTAAATTTTAATTACTTAAATTAATTTTAAATAACTTTTTGTTTTTTTAAATAATAAAACATATTTTTATGAAAAATTCAATAAAAAAACAATTTAATCGTATTTAAATATGAAATTGTTGTCTCAAATACTTCACAGATTTCAAACACTGTTTTTCTCAGATTTAAATTTTTTGATAAATATGTTAACATGAAATACTCCATGTGCATTACTTTTCTCGCCATGTACATGGAATTTGCTATAGTTGTTTTCTTCAAATGTTGCTAAAAAAATTGGTTATAACTTTAAATGAAATTAATATTTAAGGTCTGAAATTAATGTTGATGTGATATTTTTATGAAAAATTTTATAATATATATTTAAAAATTTTTATTTAACAAATGTACTTTGTAAAGTGTTATTTTAAAAGATAGATTGTTTCATATATACACACAAATACATTATTATTTATAAAAATTGAAAGAATATTTCCATATTTAAGACACTTTAAGTATATATTGAACACATTTATCGGATAACTATAATAATATTTATTACCATAAATCACTTTTTAATTTATATTTACACTTGAAATTTTACAATTTAACTTAAACATATAAGCTTAATATTTGTGCCAAGTTTCAAGAAATTTGGATAAAAATTGAAGAAAATTTCGAAAGTCCACTGTTCCCTTAAGCCCAGAAGAAGAGAGAGTAAAAGGGCGTGTCTAATTCAAGGCTGCTTAACTTAAAACTGCAATAGGAGAAGAACGTTTGCTCCGTCTGCTTATCCTCTCTTCAATGTTTTTGAGTTAGTCTGCTTTGCTTGTAAGCAATCGTGTTTATGTTTGAATTTTAGAGTTTTTCTTTGCTAATATGGTTGAATTTTTTTAAAGTAAATTATATGTATATATTTTTATATACATTATATATATTATCTATTATTAAAACTCATGTAGCTCTGCACTTATTTATTTCTTCATTAAATTAAGACTATAAAATCGTTATTAGTGATGTTTTTGAGTTCTGTATTTGGGTGTTCTGTAATTTGTCTGTGAATTTGTAATGTCTGTAAAGAATTTTTTTAGTTATTGTGATGCATTTTATTAAAGTTGGGGGGGGGGTGAATTTCTATTTCATGTCCAGACCAGTGTATAACCAGAATTTTTTGCTTTCTAAAATATCATGGAGCATTTGTAACCATTCGTAGTTCGTAAAATAAGGAATCTTGACCAACCCTTCCCAATACTTCCTGCTAATGCATTAATTAATTTTAGGCAAGTTAGAACTTCTATTCCTCATATTTGAAAAGACAATATTTTCTACCTATCTCATACAGAAATGTAATTATTTCAGTTACAGTCTCATCTTGATCATCATTCTGATTACTTCATTTTCTCTTGAGAAAGGGTGGTTAATTTTTTTCAAATTGAAATTTTATTGTAGAAACAGATAGCATTTCTTCCATCAAATAGAATAATAAAATTCGACAAATTTTCTTATAATTTAGTGCAATTGAATAAACGTTATAACCCAGAGGTTCTCGAACATTTTTGACCCATTGACCGTATTTTATAGTCAAAATTTGCCCGTATAGATAAAGCTACATAAATGCATGAAAGTTAAAAAGCATTTTTTTAGAAAAATTATAACTTTTGTTTAAAATAAAATTTAAAAAAAATTAATGATTTCGATGAATTTAAATAGATGTTATAAATATATTTATACCGGACTCAATGTTTATGAGTAGCAACCGTAAGCTCTTACGAACACTAATTTTTAGTCAACTTCTATTTTAGTGATAAGGCTCATAAACTGAGGGCACTGAATTTACATTCTATCAAATAAGAAAACTGGAATTCTGTCAACAACTTTAGAACCTATAATGCAGGATATAAAACTGCTATGTTTTTGTAACCAGAATTTGTGGTATCCTTGATGAAACATTAATGTAATGATTAAGATTAGTGTAATGATTCTTATTTGTGGACATTTCAATAAGCTGCTCCTGTATTAGTATTGATTCATTGGTATTTGAGATTTCAGAATGTCCACTCGCAATACCCAATTGTGAATATCCAAGTGAAGAGTATTTCGAAATCTTTGGTTTAAATCTTCATGAAAAACTGTTAGGTATAGATCTTTATCAAATATTCATTTCTATTTTGCAATTCGAAAGATGTGGAAACTGAGAACATTCATCTCTTCCCAAGTTTTGTTTTTACAGAAAAAGTTTTGCTATAAATGCAGATAATACTTTTTTAGTTTTGATTAAATTTAATTGGTAACCTTCAAGTTTCAAATTAGTTTCTTTAAATTTGGCAAATAATTCAGTCATATAGACGATGCTATTTTTAATTTAACTAAATCATATTACAAATCATGGTCTTTTCTTTCGAAGAGTTCTAACACTGAATCAAAGGGCGCATAAAGTCGATTTAAATATGCACTTCTAGATAATCAGCGTACTTCGTTCGAAGTAGTAAGCAGCTGTAGTCTTCGCCATTTTTCAAAGTTGAGCAAATAATTTCTCATTAAAACATTCCTTTTTATTTTATTAACTGTTTTAATGAGAAATCTAGTGATTCATGCAAGCGTTCATTAAGACTTTTTGCTACTAAATGGTGTCAATGACTGATACAATATGCAGAAAATACATTCAGTGCAGCCTTTTTTTAAGTAGTCCCGAAAACATCGGTATTTCCTTATCATTACTGGAGCGCCATCAACAGCAATAGAAATGATATTATTCAAAGGCAATAATTTTACATGAAAAAAATCTTTTTTAATTTAGTAAACAACGTTACAGCTTTCGTATCGTTTTGCAAGCATTTAGCAATTATTACCAAAAATTTTCTTTTACAAATCTTACCAAAGTTAAAAGTAAAATTAAATATTAATTATTAAAAAATTTATTTCCTAGTAAAATGAACTTTTAAAACTATGTAGAAAACTCAGATGTTTTTAAGATAACTATTTTTATCCATTGAACAATTCCGTTAAATTTTTGTAGGGAAGGAAAATCATTTTATAATGTTGAACATTGGTTTGTGAAATGCGGTGCACATTACCTTATAAATGGTAAAATAAGTATTACACTTATACGTGGTCGAATAAGTTCTTCGCATATTGTGCATTGCTTTCAGGACTTTGTCATCAATAAAGAAATATTATAAAATGCACGCAGTCCATCGTCATTTCGCTTAGATATTATCCTTGAGAGCTGATGCAGTGACGGTGTTTTCAAATATTTTTAAGTATGAAAAGTCTTTAAGCATTATTTGTCCTTATGGAAATTTATTGAATGTTCATTAAGCTTAGAAGGCTTCATTGAATGATTTGAAATAATTTTGTTACAATTAGTTACCTTACTATTTCCTGGCTAGGAGATATGTCATATTTGAAATATTCAACATATATTTTTATCACTACCTTCCTACATTGATTATACTTTATATTATTTATATTTCTTTATAGTGGGAAATGTGATATACTTTATTGAAAAATGTGGTTCAAAAGAGATCAATTTTATTCATGTATACTCACGTAACAAAAGTATGGGAACTGCATAACAATGCAAAAAATGTTACCATACTAAAAAAAAAGCTTCCAACTAAACACACAAAGCTTCTTATAACTGGGAAAATTTGGATATACACATTGTATATAGCGTGACATACAGCTACAGTGTGTTGATTAAATGTGAACTATTTTATGGTAAATAATTATATTGCAGTAAACACGTTTGTACTGGTAGAGACATTATTGCGTTCCTGTATAAACCTGTTTTCGGTTGTTTGTCTCACCCCTTCCCATGCTTGTAACTTAAGTAGCTGGCGCCATCTAGAATCATTAAATTATAGGCTTGTGCTAGTGGACCGATTTTCCTTTTCATTTTTGAATGATTATCTCAAAAGTAAAACTAAAAAAAATCACTAACATGCTTTTTAATTGTCATTTCGCTATATTGTTGTTAACATGTTGATGGAAATTGAAAACTTATATTTATTGAAATAAACTGAACAATAACTAGATTTTAGTAATAACTGTTGGACAAGTTGTATACACCACTGTTACTACAAATGACAAAACAATGAAAATAGTTTGTTAATGTATTTAATCACAAAAGATCATTACATAACGCTCGGTACTTAAGTGATGAGAGTTATATTTTGATGATATTTACTTAAGGTACTTAAATGAGAGTGTATATTAATACACTCTCATTTTAAACGTCCAACCATAATTATATTTTATTAAGGACGTAAAAATCATTAATATTTTTTATACTTACAGTTATTTATTTAAATTTTCATAATAATAAAAATGGATCCTTATTTTATTTTATATTAAACCTTTCAAACACCCCTGTCGTTGTTCAGGAACTCACCAAATCAATTTAAATTTTCCACGGACCCCAGAATGATACCGGAAATATACCTTGGAGTACATAGAGATCACATTGAGAACCACTGCTCTTAATAACAAAAATTGTTTTTAATAAATTGTATATTTTATTTGCTTTTATGTTAACTCACATCATAAATACTAGCAAGAAAGTAATCTGATTTCAGGAGTAGATCACCTGTATTGAGGGTTGTTTCTGTTATTCTACACACATTCGATTGAATTTTGGTTCTTGGTGAACAGTGATCAGTGATGATTGAAACAGTGATCAATTAATAGATCTTAATTTAGAGAGATTTCATATATAAAAAAAGAATGAGACGAATAAAAATATAAATAGATTATGGAAATCAAATAATTAGGAATACAAATGTAAATATGATTTAATGGTTCATATTTAATGAAGTTAACACTTCATTACAAAAATTAATGGTTTCTTGATGCCTGATGATGGTTCTTACATAAATCAAGTGAATTTTATGAATCCTAGGTATTTTATTTGAAAGCAGTTGTGTGTATGTTGCTTATATAATCATTCTTAATTAAACATTCATATACAATAAAACTCTCTCAGGTGTCGGCTTTTGGAAACACTTTATTTCTTATCATAGAAAGAGTCTTTGTAAGCAAATATATTATGTATGTATAAAAGTTGATGTAAAGTTTCAATGAAATTCTACAACATATTTTGTAAAGATTAACTCTGCTGTTCTGTTCGGGTCTATAAGGCCCAAAATAAAAGTTATGCATTCATAAAAATATGTATCACCAATATATTTTTTGAAACATCTTGACAATGATGATAAATAATATAAATATGTACTCCCAGATAGATTTATATTTGTTTGTATATCGAAGGAATATTTCCCAATTTATACCTAATGCATCGTTCCGGTCAGTATGTCTCGATGCAAAAAGTAATTTATATTTACTAGATGCTCACTTTTATTGGGAGTAATTAATTCATAAGAAAAAATTAACTAGTTATTTTTGTTGCAAAGTTTCTTTTTTCTGCTGTATTTCCATTTCTGATTTCCTATAAAAGATTTGTGCCTGTGAATGTGTGAGAAAAAAAATGTTGAATCGCATATATTTAAATCATGATGATACAGATGAAATAATAGAAGCTTCTGATAGCGAAGAAGTATCCGAGTTTGAAAATCAAACAAGTAATGAAATTGAAAGTGAAAGTTCTGACAACGATTATGATACCGATATTCAACAAATGAACAATAAAAAGCCTATTCAAGCCAAGAATTGTGAAATAAAGTGGAAGTTGAATATGCTGCCACATTCCTCTCACAATCAATAACCATCAATGTTATAAACACTACACCAGGGGTGACTAGGTACAAAACGGCAAGGATAACAAACATAAAAAGTGCATTTAAGATAGTATTCAATTCTACAATTGTAAAAGAAATCATATAAAAGACAGAAGTTGAAAGAGAAAAGATTATGAAAAAAGAAGTAGAATTCGCATAAGTTCTGGTCTAAATTTTGTTGTGAGGTTTCTAGCTTTAAGCTATTTGCCTCTGTACTAGTTAAAAATTTTGGGATCTAATGCAGAAGTTGAAGTTGCCTAAGTGAGGGAGAAGACATAGCTTTTTTGTCAGGAGTCACCAAGCCGACAGGAGCACACTTACCTAAATCCGTTAGCCCCGGCATAAGCTTCCCTAGAGTTAATTGAAAAATTCACGAAAAATTATACAAGATCTTGCAATGCAAGAGGGAAATACTTAGACACTTTTACAATTTTTGAGTACACCGAGTGTGTACAATATAAGGATAACATGAGTACATAATAAAGTATTAAAAAAATACATTATTTACAGAATTTTAGTCAGGTACATTTCATAGGATCAATGGAAGTACTCCTTGGGGAATTGGGTTTGCATGACAGTGTTATGGGTAAATTATTTAATCTGTTTAATTGCACAATTAAATATTATTATTATCTAAAATATTTAACTAAGATACTTTATTTACACAATCGCAAGAAAATCCTCTTAAGTTTTGGTGTAGGAAGAAGTGGCGCCACCTGTTAATGATATCGTCGTAACTGATTAATGCCGTAGCGTTTGTTTACAAGCAAACGTTCGATTACCAACAATTAATGGGTGGGAGAATTTAAAAGCGTATTGACAATTTCTTTACACCATATTGATGGAGTTAAAATAGAAAGTGCCAACAATTTAATAAACATAAGGTATGATTGCCGGAAGTTTTCTGTCGTTGATTTTAGGGAAAGTATTGCTCTTGGCCTATGAAAGAATTTAGGGTCTTACGGGTTATAGTTTCGGATATTTTGAATTGCTATGTTTTTTTATAGTATATAATTTGCTGTAAAATTTGAATGCAAGGTGTATTATAAAGTTGCTCAGGGTTAATATACCTAAGTCCTTTCTAATTTGGGCAGTCCTGAAGTAATATTCCGCTTTCGAGATAACCCTAAGGATTTTATTTTGTTGCCTTTCGAGGTTATTTATGGAAGTGGCACAAGCACCACCTCATATCTGGGAAGCTTATGTTATTATGGGCCTGATGTACATTTTGTAAATTAGGATTTTATTGGTCATATATCGCTTGATTGGTCATATCTAGGAGGTGATACAATGCTTTAGTGGAACTGTTGGTTTTAGTTTTTATTTCGTTAATGTGTGGCCTCCACGTTAGTCTTTTATCGTGGATTACTCCAAGATATTTAGCTTGTGGGGACCATTGTATTTCGTTTCTGAAAACCGCAGTGCATTTGTCCGTGTTTATTTTGATTTTCCATTTGACTAATCAGTTTTCAATTTTCTTAATGTGAATAGTAAGGTATGTGTGGATGGTGCCCAGGTCTTTGTGTGTGGTCATGATGGCAGTGTCGTCTGCAAATAGTGAGAGTAAGGCGTCGTTCGGCTGTGGGAAGTCATTAATGTAAATGTTGAATAAAAATGGGCTGAGGAGGGATCTTTGAGGAACACCAGCCTCTATAGTTTTATCTGCGGATAGGTGATTATTGAGTATGACCTGGAAGGTTCTATGATCGAGGTAGTTTTTAATAAGTAAAATAAGTTATGTGATAAATTTATATTGAATAAGTTTGTAGATCAGACCCGCATGACAAACGCGGTCAAAAGCTTTTTCAATGTCGATGAAAATAGCCCCTGTTGACTGTTTGTTGCTGAACGACCCCGCGATCTTTTCTGGTGTTCTCAGAAGCTGGTGGGAAATAGATAATTTTTTACGAAAAACAAACTGTTGGGAAATTATTACTTTGTTTGTATTTTCAAAATGCTGGAGATTTTAGAGAATACATTTTTCTGCTAGTTTCGCTAACGAGGCTAGCAGTGGGACGAAAAAAAGAGTGGATATCAAAAGTAAAACTTTTGAAATGTATGTTGGATTATCATTGTTAGCTGGTGCTTACAAATCATATTGAGAATAAAAAAATAGTTTATGGGATAAAAATCTATCAGAAATATATTTCGTGCGACTATGTCCCTCGAAATATTTTGTACCATATCAAGAGTTATCCGCTTTAATAATAAACCCACTCTTCAAGAAAGAAGAAATTTAGAAAAAATTGGGAGAAGGAAAGACAATGGTTAGGCTTTTGATTTGGAACTCTTCAAGTGTGTTTTTATCATCCTTTAAATTAAGTGTTTTTGTTTGTTATTGTGCTTAACTTAGCTTCGAATAATTAAATGATTGCTACACTAAAGTCTTTTTTGATTAAACCCACAACTACCGGATACACAACAGTTTTATTAGTAAAGTAACATATCATTGAATCCTATTCTGTTTATCATTATTAATTGCAAGTTTTTAATATGTAATTGTATAATATTTTCAAAAATTGGTAATATCCATGCTCTATTCTTGGTTTATTAAAAGTTCTCATTTTTGAGCATCAGCAGATGTCATTCCTTTACACAGATTCTTAAAAAAGTCGACTTTATTCTTCATATGCCAAAAAGTAAAATGACTGAAACGAAAATGGCAGATAATATGTACCACTTGTATTTAATACATTTATGATGCAGGAAACGTATGATTATATCTTAACATCGAATGTACCAGGAGTGAGAATAAAGCCGATATGTATATTAGAGTCATGAAGAATATGAAACAGATTGTATGTTAAATTTGGATAACAATTTCATTTAGTTGAGAAAAGAGTGAGATAACTTTCAAATTGAAAGATTTTTTAATAATACCGAAATCAAATGTTTCTTATAAA
The DNA here is from genome assembly GCA_037975125.1 of Latrodectus hesperus. NCBI lineage: Eukaryota > Metazoa > Arthropoda > Arachnida > Araneae > Theridiidae > Latrodectus > Latrodectus hesperus. Next base: position 34,275,467 of record CM075855.1, read on the forward strand.
TTATTTTCGAGCAGTAAATGTCCTATTGAATCAATTGTAGCTAAAACAGTATTAACAAATACACTCTCTAGGAGATGAAGTTATTAAAAATTAAGAATCAATATGTAATCACACCGTTTTCTGAATTGAATGAGTTTGTTAATTATGTAATATTTTTAATTGCAGTTGAAGGATGAGATCGATGTTTAAGCTTTTAATTTATTTTCCAAACATCAGAGGAATTACTGCATTTTAAAGATATTTTACGCATATAGAATTTCGTAAAATAAATTTTGATTAGGTCAAGGATCAAGAGAAATCAATCCTTTCATATAAAGTTATTGAAATTCCTTGACCAGGAGTTGTTGAATACTTCCCTAAACACTCGGCTCAATGAAAAATCCATGATTCACTATCATAGCTTAACTATGACTATGACTCTGTCATAGCTTAACTATGACAGAAAATCGACTGCGTCGAGAATAATTCTTTGTACAATTGTGTATACTTTTTTAATCGGTACATAATTTTTTGTAATATTTAAATACGTTTCAAATTACACTGCTGGCCCCCCAAATGGCAACCCCGAGAAAGACAAGAGATATCACAACAAAATTATTTCGATGATAACATGTAAACTAAATATCAAATGATTAAATTTATAGACTTCTGTGAAGTGTGGTTAATGCCAAAATCAGTAGCCACAGTAGCCGCCATTGTTAGAGATCATATGATCATATACCACACTTCTGAATATTGATTCTAAGAGACTTTGGATGTGTTCTTGGGGTACAGAAAATCAAGCAGCTTCCACACGTTGCCAAAGTTGATCTTATGTGGCAGCTTGGGATGTAATCTGGCTCAATCATTGAGCAACCATGGATCTCACGTTTTCTTCGACGTAAGATCCGGAAAGCAAGCCGGCTAGGGAAACAATTCAATCTGGAGATTGACGAAGAACCCTTTGACAATGCGTGCCACGTGTGGTCACGCATTATCCCGTTGAAATATGCCTGTGGGTCAGTTCTGAAGGTAAGGAAGGACAACTAGCTCCAATACCTTGGATATGTAGCGTTGACTGTTTAAAATACCGGCAATGTGTACTAGAGGAGTGCGAGAATGGTATCCAATACCACTCTATATTGTAATACCCGGTGCAAGACCATTGTGATGGTGCATAATGTAGCTGTTCAGCATCCTTTCTCCACGATGTCTCCAGACTCAAATGCGAACCTCGTGGTGTTGCAGACAGAATCGTGACTCGCGAGTTAATACAATTTCATTCCATTCTGAAGTCCACATCCTTCTTTCATTGTACAACTGGCAGCGGAGATGTCTGTGGTTCTAAGTCGAGAATAGACGAAGCAATGGACGTCTTGCAAATAGACCATTCTGCTGTAAACGTCGTCAAATGGTACCCGCAGATTCTGGATGATACGTAACAGACTGGATGTGCTGTGCTATGGTTCGTGATGTGACTCAGAGATCCGTGACTGCCATGCGCATAATTTGCCTGTCATCACGTTAAGTGGTGCACTGAGGTGGATGCGATCGAACGTGTTGGTCCGACGTACACCCCTGTATCCAATGATCACATTTTCGCAATACATTTGTTTGGTTTCGTCCAACACGTTCCCTGAAAGATGATCCACAATCTCGGTAGGCCACATTCATTCCTCTGTAGAACTCGGATACTTAATCAAACAATGATCTCTATTTTCTACGAAGCATAATTGATTGTTTTTTCGAAAAAAAAAAACCCATAAGAAAAACTGAAATTTCTAATCATTTGCATATTTCACCTCCGCAAAAGCATGTTGTAAATTTCATACTATTTGTATGCTTCCTTCAGGGTGTAGGATTTATGGTAACCAGCGGTGTATAAAATTCTTATTATGAGCACAGTTTTTATAAACATTAGCTTTGCTTTTAATTATTATCAATATTTTGATGGTTATCATTTTTCAATTCATTGTGAAGATGAAAGTGGAATTAAATAAGACAGCTTCTTAATGCCTCTCGGATATTATATGGTTTGTAATGGAAAAAAATGCTTTAATTGAAACATTAAAATTTCTGAATTTAAGCAAATTCGATTGAGCAACAATAGATTTTTATCTTTAGTTTCACAAAGACATAGTTGTGGGTGAAACTATCTTTACAAAAATCACTTATGTGGCCAGAATGTATGCTGTATTAGCTCTGGTGAAAATTACATTGGATAATTTTTAAAATAATGGAAGCGTTTTTTGATTTCATGATTTTTTTAAAATAATATTTTAACTGATATTTAATAATTATATAAGTGTATTAGCAATAACAAAGTAAAGCGTATTGCTGGCTACAAATTTTATAAGTCCACCTTAAACATGTTCTTCAACAGCTGGTAACTATGATTATTTATAAATGCAATTCTGATGGAAATAAGCTTTATCAGTGCTCGTAATCATACAACATCTCATTATCTTAACGATCATTATTGCAAATGTTGTATTGTACGTGGGGATAAAATAGAATTTATGAAAATAAATTAAATTAAGATCTTCTAAATTCAAAATATATTGCCTGCACATGAAAAAGTTAGCAATTTGCATGTGTTGCTTTTAAATGCTTATGGATCTCATGCAAAATCTGCTATTACATGACCACTACATGTACATGAGAATCTTAACCGAATATATATAGGCAATTTGAATTTGTGCATTATCTTATAGTTTGATAATATTGCATAGGATATAGTAGTAAGGGATGACCATAACACACAAAAAATTCTGTAATGATTATTATTGATTATGAAACCGATTGTTAGTTGAGATGACATGCTTTCAGAGGAATGGCGTACCATTGCATTATTAAGGTATATGCATTTCAATTCATAAAATGATAGAGAATGCAAATTAACAACATTTTTTCCCCTTTATACAATGATATGCTCCGACGATGCTCTACATGGAATCTAGATTTATCACAAAGGATGATATCTGAACATTTTCGAATCCAGCGTCATAGAGTATCAAGCTGCTATAAGCATGCTAGAGCTCCAATGGTTCAGTAGCTTCAAGCCGCTTTCCGTTAAGATTAGCGAAGTAAGGCATCATTTACTTCGGGTATAATGGGGATAGTGACCACGTACTCTCCCTCACAGTTCTGCTGGAGCTAAATGGGTAGAGGAGGTGTCAACATTAATATGTGACGTCCAAAGTCTCCTTCACTGGAGTGGCGTAAATATGGAGAAGAGAGTTCCAGCTCAGATGTGATTTTGTCATCTGACTGTAGTTCAGAACTGAGATCATTTTGATGAGAGAGTATTCCAAGCCTGTTAATCTAAAGATACAGTCCGGAACTCACTTGTACATCTATATATGTATAAACGTGCATGACTCCGTGGAGCTAAAAAAAAATCATAACATGTCTTAAGAACTGGAATGGGGGTTCACGTGAATTAGAACATTTACTGTGCTCAGTATTCATGATACTCCAAATGGTGTTAATAACTGTCAAATTGAATTTTCTGCACCTTGCACACAAATTTAGTTTCTAACCAAAATGGATTTTAAAATTTTCCTCTAAGACTTGTTTGTTGTCTCGAGTATCAATCTATGACTAAGGAGAAAAGAGTACCTATGACTTCGATATGACCTTTGTGGATTTAAGGATTTCACTTTTAACAGTTACGTAATCCTCATCAATATGATAAAAAAATCAAGTAACAGTCAGTCACAGTACTCATATATCATGATACAGCCACAGTCTTTCTTTCGATACTCGTTGGCATACTAAAATAAACTTTTGAATTTTTTTTCAGTGTTAGTGCGTGGCAGTCTTTTTCATAAAAAATATATCATTAGTCGATTAAACTGAGAGGAAAGCATATTTGGAAACAAAACACTGGGAATTTCCTTTTAGGCTTACTACATGACTGGAACATATGCTTTGCACAAAAGGGTCATCAGTTATGAAAACAAATATGTGCATTGTAGACCTTGGCCCCAGAGAGGTTGTTATGCAACTGAATTTTGAATATCATATATTTTTGTACGAACAATCAAATTTCAAACCTACTTTTTGAAGTATCTCATTTCTTTCATCTGAATTATACATAAATAACCTGATTTTAATTTAACTGACTTACATATCTTCCCATTTAATTTATGTACAAATAAGATGCAAAGGAGAAAACATGAGATTTTTTCTATTGGTACATAAATTATTGATTTTGTATCAGTTAGAGAATGTAAGCTCATATTTATTCTCTGAATACATGCTAAAATTTTAATCATTTGCACATCCTAATATGCAACATTATCTCTATGTTATACGCCACTTTCAAAACACAATAATTTTAATGAGTTTATGATGTCATAAATTGTGTATATTATTTATTACTATACCACTTTACTCATTGACTTATGATTAAAAGCTTTTATAATGTAGGAAAATAGCTCTTTACTTTTTTATTTTAATATACAGAAAACAGTTATTTTAGAACATGCTTCTACTCTATATTTTTATTCTTTTTGTAAAGAGTTATACTCTAATAAACAGTTTATGTTTGTGTCTGTTATAAAATAAAAAAACAAACAACCAAAGGACTTGAAACAAATTTTATTGAAAATATTATTAGAGAAGCATGATATTTATTTTTCTTATTTTTCAATATATTTAAGAAGAATATAGCATCTAGAGAAACACTATAAGATTTTAACATCATTAGCTCTAGAGTGATATAATTCAAGTTGGTTCAATTTTTCAAAAATAAAGCATTGAATATATATATATGTATATATATATATATATATATATATATATATATATATATATATATATATATATATATATATATATATATATATATATATATATATATATATTCTTGATGAAATGAGAGGATCAAACATATTGGGTTTATTGCAATTACAAAGCACAGTGAAGTAAATTATTTACAAATTAAAAAAAATCATAAACTATGTTGCAAAGTGTGAAAACGCTTAATTTTCTGTATGTAAACATAAGCAATATTTTTTACCTAATAAATATATTAATACCGTAATAATTTAATTACCGATGGATAGATTTTATGGAGTAAAACCAATGATTATCTACCATTGTATGTGATTATCAGGTTTTATTTTAAACATTCTTTATAATTTAAGTAATATATTAGTTGACCAAAAATAAGAATATAATCAAGTTAAATTCAAATAAAAACTAAGTACTTAATCCTTAATATTACAATTTTTAAGATTATTACTTTGGCTTTCAAATAAAGATTGTTTTGTATAAAAGATTTCTCACACTTTACGAACTTCAACAAACAAGAAAAAAAATGCAGATTTGTGCTGTATACAAAGAAACTTGTGACTTCACAGGTAAAGTAAGAGAAAACAATCACAACAGTGGTCCATTATGTACAAGTCGTGTAATGGACGGATACGAAAAATGAAAGTACTTGAAATGTACATATTTTCTTATCATGCGAGGAAAAAACTTTAGAAGTAATTGTTAAGTAGGAATTGCACTTGAAATGCCATTTATTCATTAGAATTTTTCGCTAGAATTCTTGAACACAATCTCTCGTGTGTTCATACTATGATAAACCATGCATCACTCACAACATATTCCATAAATATACATTTTTTTCAACAAGCAATAATTTAGAATGATCATTTCTTTCTTTTTATGTTTACACAACTAATCTAAATTTTTAAACAAGCTATAATATTTTCTGTTCAAATGTTGTAGTAGAAAAGCTTCATATAATCTATTCAATAAACATGGATATTAATTTGCCAAAAACCACGTGATTCTTTGAGCCGAATTTTGAATATAAGTACGAAAAGACTATACAATAGTTTTCAGCGATTGTTTCTTCAGTCTTTTGAGAAAACTAAGCATCACACTGTTAGTTGTAGAAAATTGTTATTAATATGAATTTATGAAGTGTTTATAATGACGTTCTCTATTATATATATGATAATCATGCATCTTTATTGGAGATGTTAATATTTTCATTTATTGCTTACAGTAGCTGAATCTGCTTAGGAAAGAAAAGATAAAAGGCGATTTTGTTATTTAAACGTACGATTCTAATCGAAGAAAATGACTTCTGGTAGTGATCATATTGAAATCAAACGCATCGTTTGTCGTAGCGAATATTTCTTGAACAGAAATATTTGTGATCATGCTTAATATCTAAAAATGTGGGATATTATTTTAAATTATAAAATTATAACAGAAAATCATTTCGCAATAATAGTTACATTATAATATTTGTAACAGATCATTTCAATCAAACATGCCAACATCGACCATTTCAATAAAAAAATTGAAGTAATTTGAACAATATTAATTTGAATAAAGCCGAATTTATAAATACAATACAACGTTACATTTAATACAATTTGATTTTTCAAGTTCTTGCCATTTAGCAAAAACTTGAAAAATCTAATTGTATTAAATGTAACGTTTTATCAGTATACCTTGTTTGATTGTATTTATCAATAGTATACGTCGCTCTGTTGTCTGATCCAGCAGTTTACGTTGTTCTGCTTGTTCATTCAATTTGTTTGCAGGAAATCAATGCAGAAGTAATGAAATCGCTGATATATTTTAATATTAACTTTTTATAGTGATGTCTCTGTCACTTATCTACATTGACAATTGATTCCAAGCAAATTAATTAATGAACCTGTACCTGATAATAAATAAATACTGATATTTATATAAGCCAATAGTATGGAATTATTATTAAAGCGAACTTTTGTTATCAGTCAGGAGTTTTTTAAAAATTATAAGTAGTATTAGGTAACTACTTTATCCTATGCATTTTCTTTTGAATGAATGTAAATTGTGATCACGTTAAATTTCTTGAGAATCAAATCTCACAGTTAAACAAAATTCTTAAGTTCCTTTTCAAATCTTGCTTCTTTAAAGTTAAGTAATTTTAAATTATGCAGAAGAGAGCATTTTTTTCTCTTTCCTACATTATCGCCTTGAAAAATTTTATTTAATTTTAATCGATTTCAAATTTATAATATTGTTCTGAAGCTATCTAAATTTTGTAGCTAAGTGTTTCTTTAAATAAGGAATTAAGAATTATGTATAGTTATAAATTTACAATGTCACTTAATCAGCAATCAGTAAAGACAATAACTATTAATGATCAAAAGGAAAAACTTTCTAAGTCATTCACGTGGCTAGTCAGGTAACAACAAACAAAAACTAATTATTTTGACTTATAAAGTTTCACTTTTTTGTCTTTAATTTTGAAAGTATCACTAATTTTCTTATATTGTTTAAATTAATTTCCATCCACTGAGGACTTCCCATGCGTATTTTATTTATTCTAACTATGTAAACTATCAGAAGAAGCTTATGCTTATACTGTTAGATAATTTTGTATAATCAAAATTTTAATATGAGTAAAAAAATTCTACCTCTACGATCATTTTATTTCAAGCACTTGAGGTAATCTTCATAAATGAATTCAGTAGATGAAAAGATATGTCACATGCTATAAGTAATTACATTCAAAATAGTATGTGAAAGTTAATAATATTGAAATTGTTTGATGCGATACGCGACGCGCTGCTATCTATAACGCTATCACTATAAATAACTCTATCATAAAATTATTAAAATTATCAGATTAATATAGATTAAAGCTATTTAAATCCTACATTAATTACTGAAGTTGATAAGGAGCTTTTAATTTCTTTTTGCATGATTAATTAGCACCGACTAAAGAGATATGCTTCGATTTCAGCTTGTCTTTACGTCTTGAGAAAATTTACATTATCGAATTGCAGGAGGAAAAGGCTGATAATGAGTCTAATAGATATAATATTTTGTTCAGTGTTGCTCATACATCTAAGTAAAAGCATTTGAGAAATATATTTAAGTAATCTCTCCGAATTGGATTAAATTTTTCAAAGTTCAACAATGCTGAAGCCATTCAGCATTTTACTTTCCGAAGTGAAAGATCATGGGTAGTGTTGAGCTTTAGATAAACGAATTTATCTGACTTACTAATAAAAGTTCAAAGTTTTCATCGAAAAATCGTTGCTATGAATTAGAATATGTTTATTATAATTTTTCGAGTGCAACTGATGTGAGATTAATTTCAAAATGATTTTTTTAAAAATTTTTCAGTAAATGCCCAAGAGTAAAATAATTTTTAATGGCTAAGCAAGCGTCATAAATGGCGAGTTATTCACTAATATTATCTAATAAATGCAGTAGTAAGAAACTCTTAAGTAACTTATAAGTAATTCTTTTAATGTCTTAGTAAATCGATGAACCATTTAAATATTTAGAATATCAAGTTTTAGTTAGTGAGAAATAGAGATTGTGTTTTTAAAATATTATATTAGAATTTTAAGAAACATTTTTCTTAAGTTTATTTAATTAATTGATAAATGATTTAAAAATTTGCATAGCTATATAATCTTTTTACATATATTCATTACTAATTGTAAAAAGATATTTTTTACCTTCAACCACGTTTTTCATTTAACTAATTAGTATTATATTATGAATATTAAGATAAGAATTGCGATTAAGTAGGATTAGTCTTCTTATAAGATCTTTTACTAAGAAATACATATTTCTGAGAAGGGTAAATTGCTCAAATTGGAATATGAATAATTATAGATAAGTGTGTTAAAATATATTCACATGGAAGATGTAAAAACTTTAATTATGAGCCCTTAAGTTTTTAATATGATGATAGATCACATATGAGGTTATGCATTGTCTTGAATTAACTGTGTGGGAATGACTCAATGAGGTATATTATTAACTTGCTTGTGAATATACACACCAGAAATCGAGTAATACTGGGTACGTAATTTAAAAGAAAACTTTTAAATTAGAAATGTCAGTTACTAATATACTCGAAAATGCACGAGTTTTGAGTCATACAAAAGACGGTTCTGGGGTATTAATTTCGAATTATCATGTGAATCAAATCAAGTAATACAGCATCCTGATGAATTACGATGATAAATAGAAATTCTACCATTATACCTTATTAGGCTTCTAGACAGTTTTTTGATCTAAAATATTTTAAACAATATTGAAATTAAATAACTGTATTAGGAAAATTGACCCACTTTTGAGCATTTTCACTAGTACAATATTATTATTAAAAATATGCATTTATTAATTCCGTATTACACCTTTACTTCTCATGTTTTGTGGATCTTACATACAAAGGTTTTTCAATGCTGGATTATTAATTTAATAGGATTTGTGTTCCGAGCAAATTAACTTTCCCAGAAATAAGTTCGCGATGTTAAACTGTGTGAATTACTTATTCCTATCTAAATAACAGTATTATTACATTGTATCGGTAATACTATCATTTAGATAGGAATAAGTAATTAACTGTAAATACTTAATTTGAATCTTTTAGAAAGTATAATTAAATTAATATCTGATATTTATTTTCAGAATCTAATTATTTTTATACGGAATAATTTTTGAAAACTCCTATCGTTTTAGATGAAGAATTTCCATTCCTTCTAACTAAAATAGAAATTAATTTCAATGCAATTTATATTTAAAATTTCATGTATTAAGAGACACCTTTCACAGCGCAAATATATATATTTTTAATTTAGTGAAGAATATAACTATTAATTCAAAAAAATGCAGAATGTTATAAATTAAGAAAACCTTATATTGTATGCTTCATTTTAATACTCTGAAAATGATATGCGACAGCATACTGATTTAAGGAATTCCAAAAATTTTCAAAGTCTACAATGAAAAAAGTTGAAATAAAAAGATAAGACTCTGAATCTTCTCCAAATATAGCAGATTACATTTATCGAAGATCTTAATAATCAAGCTTACTAACTTTGCTTGAATTAATCTGCAGAAACATAAATGCTTTGAATAATTAATCAAGAGTTAGGATGTTTTAAAGGAATTTTAATTTTATTTTGTACTTAGTTAAATACCATATTCTTAAATGTAATAAGTTTCTTAATTTCATCAAAACATTATGCGTAGATCATTTTGGTAGAGTTTTTCTTCACAATAGTATAAATTATAAAAGTTTTTAAAACTGATCCACAAACTCTCTCTGGTTTTTATATATTTACTGAATAAAAAATACTAAAATTAGAAATTATATTGGCAACAGAATGTTAATTTTAATTGAAACAAGTTGTTCCTTCAAACTAAATTGATATTGTAAGCAACAAAATGAATAATTATATATAACGAAGTAATAAGCTCAGCATTACAAATATATATCTTAAATTTTTCAATGGATATTTTAAATTTGGGTTTTGCATTACATATTTTGCCATTCAGTTAATAAATTTCATAATGTTTGCTTCTAGTTATTTCTTGAATGAAGCATTTTTGACCTTCCAATTAGCAGCTTGAAATGCTAAAGAATTAAAGTTCTTTTTAACATAAAGAAGATTGCCTAGTCTACGATTCCAAACTTATAAAACGTTTGAATCTTCTGTTAAACACGCTTCGTCATAGCTTTCTTTTATTTTTTCCATAGGATGGTTTAACATACGCGTGCTTTGAACTTCATTATGTGTTCCCAGCATTTGGTATACGAGTATATCAACTCGCAATAATTAATTTGATATAATAGATGTACAGATCAGAAAATATTAGAAAAAGGGATTTGCCTATTCTACGATTCAAGAGTAGAATGTATATATTTTGTTTCGGATCAGTGGATCACTCTCAACTTATTGGTCAGTAAAGGCTTTCTTTCAAGCAAAGCTACTTGGGTATGTGTGGACACGACAAGAACCCATTTGCAACATTGTCTTTACATTTTGCAATGAAGAGTTGGCTTGAAGCACGAAGTGTGGTCAATCATTGCAGAATGCATGTCGACCTGATTGTGTCCATGAAGCTTGAGACAGGTTGGTCATTATGGGGGGGATCTCCTGCTGGTGAATTGGCCGTGTGGTTGGTGTCTCCACCCTTGCTCGGGCTCAAGGGTCTTTCAGAGGGCGAGCCGAGTTCCGCGGACGGACCTCGGCTCTGCACCAGTCACCTCTGCAGAGGATGCCTGGTGGGCTTGTTGTCTAGTACCTTCTCTATCTCTGTAGATATGTTGGTTGTGAGCTTAGGAATGATCTAAAAAAAAAGAAAATTACGAATGAAATCAATTCTTATATTCAGATGTACTTTTAATTGGAAAAGCATCACGTATGGAGAGTAAATAAAGTGAAAACGAATATTCTTTTAAATGTTTGTAAAAGTATTTATTATTTTAGCTATTATTTGAAAATTGGACTTTCAAATGATTTTATTTTTATCATAACTTTATATGACAATACAGAAAACTTACATTATGAACATTCTTTCTTAATAAATAATACTTTAGTTTTACAGTTTAACATGTAAAGAGAACAATAAAGAAATTCTCTAAATAAAAAAATACTTTTTTTTTATAAAAAACAAATTTTTAAAAATTTTATTTACACTTTCAGCGGAATATTAAAAATTAAAGAAAAAAAGAATGTTGAATGTTTTCTGCAGCATTTCAGTATATATTATTGAGGATGCTACATGTGATTTGTGAATTCAAATTAAAATTTCTTAAGTAACGGTAGGTAACATTTAACAATGACTATTACCCTAGAAAACCACTTAATGGCGTAAATAAATCAATATTTTACCTGCAAGGCTTGAAGTTGGTCGTATAGATGTTCAACAGAAAGAGCACCGAGTAGAACACACTGGACTTGTTCACTTTTCAAGCACCATGCTGTATAAAGAGCAAAGATTTATTATCAGATCTGGATGCTAAAGTGATGGGATGTTTGATTACTTTTAGAATTGAATTAATACTTTTTTTCATACATCATTACTTTTAACTATTTTCATATAGTGTTAACTTTTAAATGTCCCTACTTAATAATATTCATATGCTTTTTGTATGATTTTCCATTATGAGCCATATTCAGGGACGCAAATTATGCGTCATTAAAATATTTAAACATTTTTCTGTATTATTAAGTATGGTCCCTAGAGGAAACGTCAACAACTCCTCTTGAATGAAAAAAGTATTTTTTTATTCTTTTTCCCGCTTTTGAATCATTTATTGACTTAACCATTTAACCAGACAAACATTTGTTGATTCTGCTTATAAAATCATTTAACTGTTAAAACAGTAAGAACAAAAATGAGTTTCATGACTACATATAGTTTAACACATATATTATATGAAGTGTTTTCCGAAATTATTTTTTCCCCCTTTCGCGGTTATTTTATAATTGGCTAAATTTCGCCGACAAGTTGCGATAAATTTCTTCGTTTGTGAGTGTATTTGCATATTTCTTCAAATTAAAATATACCTCATAAGACAATAACTACCTCTCGCAAAAAATTGCAAATTATAATCCATTATTAATTGAACATTTAAGTTAAATAATTATACATTGATAAGCTATGTGCAATATAACGAAGCATTTGATAAATTATATCATACGATATGTATGTATATATATATATATATATATATATATATATATATATATATATATATATATATATATATATATATATATATATATATATATATATATATATATATATATATATATATATATATATATATATATATATATGTGTGTGTGTGTGTGTGTGTGTGTGTGTGTGTGTGATATCATATTTTTTGGATTTTATCCCAGAAGTATTGTGCTTACCTATGGTAAGTTGTGTGATAGAACACCCTAGTTTATCAGCTATGTGATTCAACTCTCTCATTTTGTACTGGTGCTTTGGACTTCCGTCTGTGTTCATGCGATCCTGTAATGCTGACAGACTCTGAAAATGTAAGGAATTGATGTTATATGGTTGGTTTGGTTAATAATATATAATCTATTAAATTATCTTTTACTTTTAAAGCTATCTAATTGTATTTTATTACGACGATGAAGAGCTGTTATTTAAAAAAAGAAAGAGAGTTAGATAGAAGGAAAAATTTCTTAACAATGCTTTTATAAAGTGTAAATAAATGTTACGTACACAGTGTCTTGAATAAATTACGAATAGTTTCAAGTTTCATTTTGAGAAAACAGGTAAAAGAAAATGAGCCCTTTTGTGTAATTTAGGAAACACTGAAACTTCGCTGATTTAATTCATTTATCCTCATCCGAAAAAAATTGAGTTTGAGGAAAAAAATGATTTTATTGAAATATTGAAGTCAAATATATATCATTTTCTTCATGCTTATAATTTCTACGTCTATTTTTTTTACTTAATCTGCATTTTTAAAAAGTCTCGCGTGTTATGGATCAGTACCAATTAATTTTTTCAAATTTAATAAATATTTTTGGAAAGAAAATAAAGTTGAACCATATTGTTTGATATATAAATTATTTAGCGTACAATTTCCATTTCACAGAAAAAAAGTGATTCAAATTCAAGCAATTATTATTCTGTTTCTATTTTTCTCTATTAACATTTCATTCAACCTAATTGTCATAAAATTTTTAAGAATGTGTATTAATTATCTTCAAGATTTATTTTAATATAAATTTCACTACTTTTGTATAACAAGTTTATACAATGAAAATTTCTTAGTTATTTTAAGTGTTCATTTACAGCTCAAACAATCAACTTTACAGATTTTCTTGACCTATGGAGACCCTTGTTAGTGATGCATTAGACCCTTTACTAAATAAAACTTACGAGACAAAGGCATTGTATAAGGATTGACATTTCTTAATTTTTTGGAAATAATTTACAGACATTCAGGGTTTTTAAGATAACATGTTAACTCATTTTAAACATATTTGTAGCTATATAATTCTAACAGGAAATATAGTTATGTTTTCTAAGAGTTTTTTTATACAGTTAACTTTAATTGTGCTTCAAAAGAGTGACAGTTATATTCATAAGTAATATTTACCCATAAAAAGTAAAAAAACTTCTATTCATGAGTCTGTCATATAATGAATATAAAACCCTATAAAATCTTCAGAGAAAAGAACTATTAATTACAAAGGTATAAAGGCTGTGAAATGCAGCTGAAAAGATCCAAATAAATACATTCAGGAATATTAATTACCGCAATATTTAATATTTTATAAAGTTCAGTTTTTCCTTCGGAGAAAAATAATAAAATTTTTTTGGAAAGGCTAGAAATTACCAAGCATTCCAATTTTTCTTATTAGTAACATTTCTATTTTCCCAACCATTTAAGTCATCAAAATAGGAAAATCATGTAAATATAATATTTTTAAACTTCTTCTGTGATTTAAGAAAAAAGTGAAAATGTTAACACCTCATAAAATATTATGGACATTTGAGAGCATCGAAAGAGTTAAAAATCAGTGTCAATAAATCAGATAAGTATTTTCCTTAATAGAAAATGTGATTTTTATATTAATCCTAATTTCTCCATATATTTATATGATTTTCTTCACACAACTTATTAAAGAAGTGATTACTTAATAATTTGCTTTTTATGCTATCATAGTTTGAAACACTAAGTGTGAAACCAAATAAATGCAAACATGTCATTCAATTTTTTTCCCAAAAGTATGGAATTTCAAGGTTTAAACATTTAATAAACGTTTCATATTTGAACATTTTGGAAATTTCCCAATATTATAAAAGTTTATAAAATACTTGATAAAGTTCTTATGCATTTTTTGTGTGGTTTTATTATATTTATTATTTCCAATTTTTTTTATCACCAATACCACTTGAAAATAAAAACAATTTTCCTATTTAATACATTCATTTGATTTATTTTGAATGAAGCATAGCTTTTGGTATATTATTCTTTAGATAAAATAAATTTTTTTTAAAGTTTTTTTTCCTTAAAAATTTGGAACAATAAAAAAGTATAATTTTAAAGTTATTGTAAATTATTAATCATAATTGCGTATTGATTATTTTATATAAAATCAAAAATCATGATCTTTTAAGCAAATCTTACTTCTCTAATTGTAAGCATTACAGCAAGAAACAATATTAATCATTAAAAATGTAAACCAAGACAAAATAGATATTTTTAACCAAAACCTGAAAACTGAATGAAATGTTGTCTTTTGGTTAAAAAGACAACATTTCATTCAATTTCATTCCCAAAAGTATGAAATTTCATATTATTTTACAAAATTATCTAAGAACATTTCACATGCTCACCATCTGAAAAAATAGGAATAAGTGCAAGCGTTATTAAAAGAACATATTTAAACCTGTGCAATGTATTTTAGAGAATACTGTATCTGTTGAAATCTTGCAGCTTATCACTACTACAAATGATACCTTTAAGTAAGCCAAATTCATTGAATTTCCAACTTATTGTCCCAGGTGTCTTAAAGCATTTAATTTAGACAAAATCATAGAATCGTATTCTGAATGATCAAAGGATGTGTTAGCTGATCCTCACTTCCCAAAGGATAATTGTTCTGGTTCATCGGGAACAGAACAACTAAACATTACTCTTTTTAGTTTTCTGGGCCTATTAAAAGGAAGTCGCACACAAAGAAACAACTATATTCTCATTGCAGCTAGAATGCTGAATGGTTTTCATGATTTTGTTCTGTTGATTGTACAAGTTTTGGAAATGCCATTTCTTGTATATATTGTATATAGCTGCACAATAGAAGTTTTGTGTAAGATAGTCATTCACTTAAATTAACACTGCATCGCAATAGATAATCGATAAAGTAAGCGATTGTAATTAGAAATTACTTCTGTATTAATACATGAAAAGATGATAGAATGCAACGTGTCGTATGAAAAATGCTGCTTGTTGTGTCACACCATTGAATAATAATGCTAAGGCTTAAGCTAAATCCAATTTCATTGCTATAGCTAATTACATTTTAAGGCTCATTAGGCATGAATTGTTATCGAAATTTTGATGATAGTAATTGGATATTCCAAGATTAACTATTCAATAGTTTCCATAAGATAAAATGAATTTTTGATTATTAAGCCACTAATCTAGAGGCCTTTATATTTTGAATTTTTGTCAACTCAGTAGTTGTTCAAAAGAAAATACAGCTTAACATTTCGATAAACACTTGCATTTTTTTCGCTTGACATTGAGCTCAGATGCCCTTTTTAACAATGCAGTTCTCGATCCACTTAATAAAGTGTTTCACAGAATTGTTTTCAATAAATTGAAATCCTTTCAGACAACGACATTCACGAGATTTTGCTTTATCAAATACTTAAAAAAATACCAAAAACAGTAAGCCTTTCTACATGTTTGACTAATTTAAAGCGTTCCTGTATCTGAGGAGTATCAGTACTGCAATGGATATCTTCTGCCTTATTTTTGCAAATGTTTCAAGAACAATTAGCTATTAACTAAAATTTTAATCAATTATATTCACAAGATCAATAGATATGAATGCTATAAGGAAATTTATTTTCTTTTAAATATTTGTTGGTGTTACAATTACAATTTCAGTAATATATATCTATACAGAAAGAGTAATATTTCTCAAATTAATGATATATGGTAAATTTTATTCCTGCATCAATTTTGGATATAAAGATAATTTTAAGTAAGTTTGATTTTTCAAAACTGATAATAAAAGCATTTCAAAATCAATAGAGAAATGAATACGTTGTATGCAATTCCACTTTATAAAGGCCAGCAATTCTTGGATAAAAGCAGAATGGAAATAGTTCTCTCAGTTATAAATGAAATTTTTTCTCAACAAAATAATGCCTATAATTTATGAAAGTAATCAAAATATTATAAAATACTTATGTAAGGAAATTCTTATGAAACTTAAAATTACACTATAAATAGCTTCAACGAAAAAATTATTGTTGCTTGGTTTATAAGAGTCATGATACAGAAATATTACTAGAACAGTTTATCGGTACAGATATTGCTAGCAAAAGTAACATTGCCAATTTCTAGATTTGTAAAATCAATGATTGATACGGAAGTTATAACTTTTATTTCCTCATTCTGACAGGAATTCTTGAGGAAAATGATGTGTGTGTGTTGATGGATATTATATTTCACCTGAGCTTGCTTCATTATTCGAAACATAGAACTTTTTGCATGACAATTGTCTTCAATTGCATTGTTCATTTATGTAAAATTGAATGGATGTTACGCTGCAAATAATTATTTATAATTTAGAAATAAAAATTTAACGGTACATCATTTAGGAAGAAAATGAAATTTATTAACGAAACATTTAAAAATTTAAAGTATAATAATAATATTTAAAAACTAGCTTTTATTTCTCATTTATTCTATCGTCAAAAGATGGCACCACCTCATTATAATTTCAAAATTCTTAATTCTATAAATTTTTGAGCAAAAATATTTAGTTTCTTTCGAAACACGAGCTTTTCCTATATTTCTACTATCTAGTTTGTACTGAGCTGAAATATTTTAATGTGATGTTAAAAAATTGTTATTCATTAAATTTCATGAAGAAGCTGTAAATTTATTTGTTTAGTTTTCGAATTAATATAACATAATTATAATAATATGAAGATATTTTTCATCAAGTGAAATTAATAACTATATTCAAAACAATATTTAAAGAATGATAAAATTAAATCAATAAATTACGTTGAAAGATACAAATATCGATAAACTTTCTTAGAAAGAAATATATGCATTTGAAAATTGATATTTTATAACGTGTCTGATCTGTCAAATGTAAGCTTTTTAAAATCTTATGTCTAATTTCTGAAAGTTCAAAATATTTACTTTTTATTAACTGGCTTTCAACGAAAAAATGACGAGAAAAATATTCGCATGTTAAGAAGTCGGAACCAAAAATTAAAAAAATATGTATATTTTTGTAAACTCATTTGAAGTTATTTGTGATTAAAATATGAGCTTCATTTTTAAAATACACACAGAGAGAAATTTCTAATGAAATATTAAAAAGTTTTTTTCGGATTTATATTAAATTTTTTTAAGAAACAATCATATTATGAAAAATTTTTCATGAAAGAAATATCTTTAGGTTCGTTAACCACTTTAAATTTTATTGGATTAATTTAATTCTGAGATCCAGATATTTTAAAAACGTTGAACATTAAAATTAGGAGGTTAAAAATTTTGAACCTTTGGAATAATGATTTATTTAAAAAAGAAAACTTCTAAAACTTATAATATTTATTTTCAAATTTTTATTACTTTATAACTGTAGTTGAGATGTTAATTTTTTTTGTATTTTCAGGCATGTAATGAAAACGTAAAAATATATATATATATATATATATATATATATATATATATATATATATATATATATATATATATATATATATATATATATATATATATATATATATATATATATATATATATATATATATATATATATATATATATAATATATATATATATATATATATATATATATATATATAAATATATAAATATATATATATATATATATATATATATATATATATATATATATATATATATATATATATATATATATATATATATATATATATATATATATATATAAATATATAAATATATATATATATATATATATATATATATATATATATATATATATATATATATATATATATATATATATATATATATATATATATATATATATATATATATATATATATATATATATAAATATATATATATATATATATATAAATATATAAATATATATATATATATATATATATAAATATATATATATATATATATATATATATATATATATATATATATATATAAATATATATATATATATATATATATAAATATATATATATATATATATATATATATATATATATATATATATATATATATATATTTATATATATATATATATATATATATATATATATATATATATATATATATATATATATATATATATATATATATATATATATATATAAATATATATATATATATATATATACATATATATATAAATATATATATATATATAAATATATATGTATATATATATATATATATATATATATATATATATATATATATATATATATATATATATATATATATATATATATATATATATATATATATATATATATAAACATTACATAATTAAGAAAATTATTTGTCATATTTAAGTTGTTAATTTTTAATTATTGAATTTAATATTTAATTTGAAATAGTTAAATTTAGCATACAGAATAATTTCAAACAGGTTTGGTTTTTAATCAGCAAAGTTTTAAAATTTTTTTACGTATGCATTACACATTTTGAGTACACTTACTTTCAAAGATCCCCTCGACAAAAGTTGGACTCCTTCGTCAAATTTGCCGGTCAAGAGTCCGAAGGCTTGAGGAGACCACGTGATTGTTCCCGTTCCTGTGTGTAGAAACACGATTTTAGAATGTTAAGTGGATTAAATTATTCCATGTTTGTAGTTGAAAGCATACACAGTATCAGATATGATTTGATTACAGTAAACATTGATAATTCTTAATCTGGTTATGCTATATACACTGAAAAAAACTTTACTTTGTAAAATATTTTTGAAAAGTTAAGAAAATGAATTTATAGTTGAAACAAGAATGAGACCGATGCAATTTAAAACACTATATATTGACAAATATAAACATTTTAATTTAAATCAAAAGATGGGAAGTTTAGAATTGAGGTGTAAAAACTGATTTCTTTATTCAGATTCAGTTTAAACTCTAGGGATGAGCAAGTTCGTGTTTGAAGACATCGAACAAAATGTTTCAACATTTCTTTTTACAGAATTATATTAAATTAATTAAATAAAGTTCTGTAATTTATTCCATTTCCTTTGTCCAAAAGTAAATTTACTCCATTCCTTTTGCCTTATGATCTCTATCAGAATTGATAAAATAATATTAAGAGCTTATTGGTGGTATATAGATACCTTATACCGTTTCAGTTGCATGGTGATGAGAAT
The DNA here is from genome assembly GCA_037975125.1 of Latrodectus hesperus. Lineage (NCBI taxonomy): Eukaryota > Metazoa > Arthropoda > Arachnida > Araneae > Theridiidae > Latrodectus > Latrodectus hesperus. The sequence goes on from CM075855.1 coordinate 34,295,341, forward strand.
ATTATCTTAGGTATCAACCTCGCATTTGAACGTAACTCAGGACAACGAAGTGATTGTTGACAATGTCATTTTAGATCTTGACCTATTGATCAGTTTATGTAATTTGGACCTTTTCATATATTTATGGATGCATGCCACTTGTGTTATGCACCTCAGTGCAAATGTAAGGAATTATTTTTCAACAAGTCGATGCTCATTCCAAGTCTATGCTCAGGAGGAGGCTGCAGCTCTTTCTTCTTCATTATTTATCATGAATTTCAAATTTTACTCTTGTTCTAGCATTTAAGATAATACTATCTTGAGGGATTCAGTTAAAAGCATAGGTATTTTATCATGAGGCTTTAAATTAAATAAAGCATTCATTTAAGACATTTTGCTCAGGAATGGTTAAAGATTTCGCAAGAAACTGTGTGTCGTGACTATATAAAATATTGCATTCTGTATTTCTTTGGGGATGGCTTTTTTAATGAAGCATTAAATTCAACATTTGACTTGGATAATTTCAGCTATCCTTTTACCATTATAAATTTAATTTTCTTTCTTCTTTCTTTGTTACAGCTACAGTTTGTTATGTGTGTTAGCTGCCTCAATAATCATTAACTAATGACGACTATTTCCTGTCAGCTCTCTCGCTAAAGTTTGCCAAGTGTCAGCTCTCTCGACAAAGTTCGCCAAGTGTCAATTCTCTCGCCAGTTTCAACGTTGAAATCACTCATTATTGCATCGAATCACTTTAGGTTGTCTTTCCCAAGATAATTTCCGACAGATATTGCTGAAAATTATCTTTTTAATTGGGTTAGTTTAATAATATATTGATATATAAAAACTTAACTTTACGTGCCTCAATCATTTTTAACATATTGGGCTTTTTGAATATGTTATATACTTCTGTGTGTGAATTACACAAAAAATTTCCTCTAACCTATAATCTTGAATTGGTTCAAAGATTCGTCTCAATACCACCATTTCAAAAATGAGTAGCTTATTTCCAATTTCGTTTATTAAAATCATGCATTTGTAGCCATATATTAGGATTGGATGGAGCAATATCTCATAAACTTTTTTAATTGAAATCAGATGATATAATAAGCTTGTAAATACATTTGTCTTGTTATATCTATATTGTATATTATTTGATCAATATTGTACCTACCAAAATAACAATTATACATATTAAATATCTGTTTTTAAGGAAAAGCACTTAGAAAATTTATATTTTTTATTTATCGCAGGAAAAATTTTTTAAAAGCTCGCTATTAAATAACAGAAATGTAAAAATGTAATTTTGAATTCCACTCTTAAAATCGCATTTTGTGTCTCACTTCTTTTAAGTCGTTGCAGATAAACTTTCCATTTTTTTAAATGATTAGTGATTTAAATCCAAGTGATGTTTCAATTATAAATTATAATGACTCAATGAAATATTATTTAATTTCGATTTCCAGTAAAACTGTTTCGAATTATTCGAAAGAAGAAATATGATTTAAATCTTATTGGATTTGTATATTTATTGATAATTAAACTAGATAAAACTTTTAATGTTTTTTACTAATCATTAAAAGTTTTATCCATTTTTATAATCGCTTAAAAATCAATTAAAATGTATAAAAAATAAAAAGCTGTTTTTTTGTCATTCATTTTTATACGTATACAATATTATAAATTTAATTTCTCTTTTCTACACTTGAATAAAAAATACAAAAAATCTGAGTGCCTAGTGAAATATATATATATAATATATATATATATATATATATATATATATATATATATATATATATATATTTGGTACTTACGTATTATCGCAATCATATTGGCGACATTATATAACACCGGGCCAATTCTAATAACGGAATACGCTGATGGGACATGGAGCGCGTAGTTGAAAAGTATAATGGGATAGAAACAGCATGAAGAAAATAATAAATAATATATGAAGAAAAATAATAAGTAATTTTTTTATTTGTATAGCTCTTATACATTTATTTAACAATATATCAATTACGTTTTGGTGGAAAATATTGCAAATTGGTTTTTAGAATAGAAGCAAAACAATTTTTTTATCCTTTTCTTGGTCTTGTCGCCATATGAATTCTTCCAAATAACACTCAAGATGGTGTCTTGTTGTACCCCGTTGTCTCTTGTTTCTCCATTTCACGGAACCCCACATTCTTTCGATTGTTTGGGTATGCGCACCCGTTTCGGGGTCGACAAAATTATATTTGTGTTTTACTCTTGAATAATTAAATCCAGTGATTTATTTTCTTTTACATGTGGCGAACACAAATCTCTCTCATATAATTATTCCAGTCTATGACTGTTTTATCAGTCTTAAGTTCTTCGTCACAAAATTTGACTGTTGTTAATTCTTTGCCCCAGCAATACATGAATTTTATAACAACAAGATTAAATATTTATACCGACGGGTCTAATTTAGATAATCAAACAGGAGCAGCATTTGTAGTTTTTGAAGACTCCAATCTACTGCATTAACATCTCATAAAACTACACATGTTTAATTCAGTCTTCCAGGCAGAAGCCCTAGCAATAAAAGAATCACTGCTTTATTCGATCCAGCATAAACTACAAAGTGTCACAAATATGACGGACAGTTTATCTTCCCTAATGGCTTTAAATAACCTGTTACATAAATCCATAATAATAGTTCCGTTCAAAATTTACTTTTTCACAACCAGAATATGAACATTCAACTAAGTTGGTTAAGAGCACATACTGGAATCACGGGGAATGAGGCAGCTGATCAAGCGGCAAAACAAGCAGCAATCCATCCAACTCTTCCGTTGACACCTTTAAAGTGGTCCAGAGCCAGTCTAAAATCAAAAATTATATAGAGCAAAGCTGGCAATCTCTTTGAAATAACTCGCCGAATGGTCACCATACAAGAAGACTAATACCAAAAGTTTCATCAGATGTGCTATATTCCAATCCCTATTTAAATTGTATCGTAACAAACCATGCGCCCTGCCCCAGCTACTTCCACAGAATTAACAAATCCAGATTTCCATCTTGCATCTGTGGTCAAATTGGTACACTACTGCATTATATCACAGAATGTCCTCAAACCAAAGATCTACATATCAAAAAATCATCTATTCAAACCAACTACTAGTTCCTAAAATTCTGCACAACGAACAAGTTCAGAACACAAAAATTAATACAAATAATTACTTTCCTCCATGAAAAAGGACTCCAAAATATGTAAAGACCTGGCTGTCCACCAACAGGAATCTTATAACTCAGAAGCAGAGTCAACAGATCTCAAATATTAACTAAATTCTTCTCAATTCAAGTAACAAACAAACAAACAAACTAATCACCAGTTTTTCAATAACCAAAATTACTAGTACTTAGTACATATCAAAATTTCAAGACATATAAAGAACTAATTGCATTTTATTCCTATAAACTTCTAAATTACATTAACTATAATCAATTTCTGTTCGTAAATTATACAAATATTTCAGCCATCCTTACTTAAATTTATTTAAATCCTGTTAACATTTATTTTTGTGTTTCACTTGATCCTATCCTATTAATTCTGTTGTTTCAAATTTGTATTCCGAACTGTGATACAGTGGTCTACTGAGTTGATCATTGTAGGCTTGAAAGCCCTACCTTTATAAAGCATTCGTCTCTCAAACAATGTGTCGTGTGTTATCGGTTTCATACTATTTGTCAGATGACGAGTGAGTAGCTTAGGTGGGGAAGGAAGAAGTTCTTATAAATTTACTAAATAATTAAAGGTTTATTTACAGAATATTTACAGACATCTTTAAGGTAGCTCCTTCATAGTGAGCTCCTTCTTACAATCTCTCTTCTCTCTTACTTCTACACACCTCTCAACATTACATATTAAACACTGCCATCTAGTGGCCACTCATTTTATAAGTAATATTACAATTTGTTGCTAACATTCGGCCAGACTGACCTTACAATTGTCCTCAATTTATGTAATAATACTAAATTACTAATTAATACAACAAATATTAACATTAAAAATTAAATTAAACACAGCAGATTAAATAAAATTATTAACTACATAACTATCATTATTTTTCACTCACACAAACAAATACTGTAATTATTATCATTAATAATACACTTCTTCCATTAAAAGTAGAAAATTATTAAGTTAGATTACAAAAAAACTATAATAATATATAATACACTTTTTTCCACAAAGTAATTCTTGATACAATTCTAATAAAACTACTTACAACAAAAGTTTAATAGAAAATAAATGAACTTAGGAATATTAAATCATTCACAGAATAAATTTAACAAATTTTCATAATACTTGATGAATACTTCAGTATACAATAAATGATCTTTAAAGTTATTTATTTTTAGAGTCAATAGTTTATGATAAGTTCATTGCCTTTTAATTGCAACTTTTTCTTTAAATAAAACTGAAAAGATCTCACCATTTAGGATCCCTCATTCAGCTTTAGTCCTTGCGAGTGGATCTATGTGGATTGCGTCTAGGGCTATAGTCCTCATCATCACTATTGGCACTATCGGTATCATCTTCATCCGAATCTGGTTCATTTAGCCATGGTTTTAGTTGACTAATGTGAGCTGTTGTTGCGTAGAAGTGGCCTTTCTTTTTTCTTCTAGCTGAGTCACACGGTAGACATCGTTCGGCAATACCTCGGTAACAATAAGAGGGCCTCGGTACTTAAATTGTGTCTTCGTAGGTTGGCCTGAAGATTTCGGGGCTCTTTTCATTACGACAATTTCTCCTCGTTCAAACGTCATTGCTCTACATCTCTTTTTATCATAATACTGCTTCATTTTTTGTTGACTTTCTTCTATTTGTCTTCGAGATTCTTCCTGCACTATAGATGGATCTTGCCAACTCTGAGCTTCTTCATCAGCTAACTTTCTCAAAATTCCATCGTTGAATCGTGGAGAATAACCATGGAGCAATTCAAATGGTGTCTTGTTCGTTGACTTGTTTACAAAATTGTTCAAGTTTCTCTCAACTTCATGTATTTTAACATCCCAATCTTTGTGATTCTGATCTTCCATACCAGTTGTTATGGTAGACAATATTGTTCTATTAACTCTTTCAACCATTCCATTTGCACATGGTCGCTTCGTACAATTGAGTGTATGATGTATACCATTTTCAGTACAATATTGTTGAAATTGATGCGAAGTGAAACAAGTTCCTCGATCTGTTATTATTTTCTCAGGTAGACCATAAGTATTTACAAACTTTTTCAGAGCCTTCAGCACATGGGATGTTGACGTGCTCTTTACTGGAGTCAATTGGACAAATCTTGTGAAATTATCTATTATGACCAGAAGTTCTTGATTACCTTTAGAACTCTTAACAAAAGGTCCTAAATGATCCATATGTATAATTGAAAAAGGTTTACGACCTGCTTTAATTGGATTTAACAAGCCAGGCTGTTTTCCTGATGGCGTTTTGTTCATTAAACATTCAAAACATTTCGAAATGTGCCTTCGTACATAACGTTTCATGTAAGGAAACCAATACAATTCTCTTATCTTATTTACAGTTCTGTCAACAGAAAAATGTCCCATAAGATCATGGAATTTAATTACTGTACTCTTTCTCATATTCCTTGGAATAACATAGAGAAATTTTTCTTTTCCATTTTCATTTATGCACCTAAATAATCTATTTCTCTTAAAGATATAATTTCTTATAAGTTGTTTTTCTTCTTTTGTTCTATCCTGATCTTTTTTTCTGTATATTTCTATTAATTTTCGTATTTCTGGATCAGCCTGCTGTATCATCAATATTTGCTCATCTTCACTCAAGGTCAAACAAACTTCAAATTTTCTCTCAATAATACTGTGCAAAGTATCTTCTGGCTCTTCAACAGCTGCTCTGCTTAGTGCATCCACGTGTTTCATTCGTTCACCTGATCTATGCCGGATCTCAAAATCGTATTCTTGCATGAGGTTAAACCATCTTGCCATCTGAGGATTTGATGACTTTTTAGCGTTTAAATACACGAGTACTTGACAGTCTGTAACGATTGTGAACTTTATTCCTATCAGAAACTGCCTTAACCTTTCTAATGTCCACACAATTGACATCAACTCTAATTTACTCGAATGGTACTTTTGTTCAGTTTCTGTAGTTTTCTTGCTAACGCAATAAACCATCCTCCAATTCCCTTTACTATCTCTTTGAAACAATATTCCGGCCAATCCAACTGAACTTGCATCACAATGTACCTCAGTTTCACTTTGAGGATCATAATGAGCTAGGATCGGTGCTTTAATTAGATTACTTTTAAGTTCCTCGAAAGCCTCACTTTGCTCTTTTTCCCAAACAAACTTTGCATCTTTTTTCGTAAGTTCAGACAATGGTGCTGCCTTGAGAGAATACTTTGGAACAAATCTTCTAAAGAAACTAGTAAGCCCTAAAAATCTTTGGATGTCGTGCGTATTTTTCGGAATAGGAAATTTTTCAATAGCTGCTACTTTACGTGGTCCAGGTTTCAAACCATCTTTACTAAGTATGAAACCGAGAAACTCAGTCTCTAATTTTCCAAATTCACATTTTGGTAATTTTAAAGTTAAATTGGCTTTTATTAAGCATTCAAATACTTCAGTAAGTTTTTGTATCATTTCGGTCCATGTTTTAGCTGGAATCAATATATCATCTAAGTAGCACAGTACTTTTTTGTTGAATAATGGGCCCAAAACAAGATTCATGAGTCTTTGGAATTCTGCTGGAGCATTCGCCAATCCAAAGATCATTCGCTCAAATTGACCTGTATCGTCTGGAGTTATAAAAGCAGTTTTCAATTTTGCTTCTTCAGTCAATGGTAACTGTAAATAACCACTAGCTAAATCTAAAGTAGTATAAAATTGGCTTCCTCCCAGACATTCTAAAATGTCATCAATTTTAGGTAATGGAAATTTATCCTTTATTGTTTGAGAGTTTAATTTCCTATAATCTATAACCAATCGCTGTTCCCCTGTCTTTTTCTTAACTAATAATACAGGACTGGAATAAGGAGATCTTGTATCTGAAACTATTCCATACCTCTTCCATTCGGATACAATTTCTTTTATTTGCTTCCTCTCTTCAGAATTAGTTTTAAATGGTTTTTGAAAAATGGGCTTACTGCCCTCTATTTCTTTTATGTCCATTTTGCATAAATTCGTGCAGCCTAACTCGTTTAAGTTTAAAGCAAAACAATCACGATACTTATTTAATAAATTCAAAAGTTCCAATTTTTTATCACTTTCTAAGGATTTGTCAAAATTAATATCTTTCATTAAAATAGGAGACTTCTCTTTGTTAACTGTTATAACTTCAACTTTTTCATTATTACTTTTAACTTTATTAGATAGTATTAAGCTTTCCTCACTTACTTCCATTCCTCTACCTAAGCACTGTCCTTTCCTAATTTTTAAGTTAAATTCTTCTTTATTTATTACTGGTACAACTGTTTCACCGTTAACCACTTCAAGAATAGAATCGAAATTCTGTCCTATACTTTTGACTAAAACTGTTGCATTAACTATCGAATTTTCGGTTTCTTCAATTTTCGCTCTAATTAAATTAATTGAATTACTTTCGATTTCAGTTTCATTTAATGTTTTCAATTTAACTGTATTTTCCTTTAAATCTACTTGAATTTCTGAAAAAACATCGTCATTTGCGTATTTAAATTTTAGATTACCCCCAATACACGTAAAAGCAATGTATGGTAAATCTAACCATGTTCTACCTAAAATTAAATCGCATGGTTGGGAATTATCTTCGACAATTAATAACGGAATAAATTTTCCAACTACATCATCTACACGAATATTTACTACAGCTTTTCCAAGAGCTTTAGTTACTGGGTTATTTTGATTTCCAAAACCGAATAAATTACTGCTATCTGGGGTCATATTCAGATTCATTTTTATTGCAATACTTTCTCTTAAGAGGCAACAGCTGCTTCCTGTATCAATTAACGCAACCATTTTATTTCCATAAATATAAGCATCTTTCAAGTAGTTCGTAGGCGCCAACAACGCACTTGAATCCGAATTGTTTTGACTGACAGATAAATTATTCCCCTCGCGCTTTTGATCTGTTTCAAACTTACACATTCTCTGAGAATGACCTACTTTTTTGCATTTCTTACAGTAAGCTGAAGTCTTCGGCGCCGGGCATTCACGAGCTATATGACCATAATCATTACAATTAAAACATTTAAATTCCCCTTTTTCATTTCGAATATCCGAACTGACTGCCTTTTTTCGATTAACACCTTTATTTTCACTAAACGGAAATGATTTCTTTTCTACCTGAAATTTATCATTACGAGAATTATAATTCGATGAGTTTCTTAATTTAAAACTGTTAATAGATCGAACATTATCATAATTATCCAATTTATCGGCTAACTGGTCTGGAGAATTAATTTTAGGCCATTCATCTACAAAATGTTCCCGAGTTGTTGAATTTACTTGTTTCTTTAATTGTTCAGTAATAATTAAATTTTTTAAGCTATTAAAATCTGAAATCTCGAGTCCCGTTATCCATTCCTCAAAATAATTTTGTAATTCGAATGAATAATCCTTCCATGTACTTTCTGCATTTTTAACATGATTTAAAAATTTAAATCTAAACTTATCAGCACTTAACTTATATCTCTTAAGCAATAACGATTTTACATATTTATAATTATTTGCATTTTCTTCGTTTTCACGTGCTATTAGTTGCGTAATTTCATATGGGAGCAGTCCCAATAATTGTGACACCCAATACTCTTCATTCAACCCAATTCGTCTTGCCTGCCGTTCAAATAAAACTAAATAAAAATTTATATCCCCATCTTTAATTTTATATTCGTGCATTAACTTTCGAAAATCTACGTGTACGTTTCTACTTTCATCGTTGCTACTTATATCTGTAATATTTACATTTTGTACTCTATTTTCGATACGTAAACGTTCAAGTTCATACTCACGGTTAGCCAACGTTTTGGCGGCTATTTCTGATGCAATTCGATCTTCAGTAATCCTACTTAATAAGCTCTTACTAAACTCTTCATCATACGTCTCTGATTCCGTTATAATACGTTTTAAATCAATTATTTTAGCATCTTCAGGTACGGAAAGACCTAATTCTGTTGCTAATTCTATTAAATCTACTTTTTTAGCCTTCCCCCAAAATGCCATACTTTACAAATTATAATACTTAATTACTTTATACATAAAAATAATTTATATCAATAACGAAATTATTACTTTTACTTCACCCAAAACGAAAATAATTGTTTCTTTAAAAACGAAATTACTTTTTGCAAACCAAATTAAGAAAATACTTTATACTTATACTCAAAATTCTTAAATCTCGTTCACTACTTTATAAAACGTTACTTAATACGTTAATATACATTTCGAAACGAAACAATTAAAATTCGCCTACCTCAATTCCGAAAGCGTCGCGAGTTATATCCCACTTCTGATTTGTTATCGGTTTCATACTATTTGTCAGATGACGAGTGAGTAGCTTAGGAGGGGAAGGAAGAAGTTCTTATAAATTTACAAATAATTAAAGGTTTATTTACAGAATATTTACAGACATCTTTAAGGTAGCTCCTTCATAGTGAGCTCCTTCTTACAATCTCTCTTCTCTCTTACTTCTACACACCTCTCAACATTACATATTAAACACTGCCATCTAGTGGCCACTCATTTTATAAGTAATATTACAATTTGTTGCTAACACGTGCGTTCTCCCAGATTACAGTTCCCAGCGGGCACCTGGCACTCTGTCTGGGTGTCCGACATTCTAGACTGAAGTAGAGGCACAACCTGATAGCCAATAGGAATAGAACAGGGCCTCTTCTTCTCGTTGTCTGTCTGCTGTAAATAATGGGATACGGCTTTCCTCAAACCAATTACCACTTCTTATTCCCGCGTGAATCTGTTTTCCAAAATAAAGCCTTATCGGGTGAGAGGTGGTACATTTCCTAAAGTCTGGTAAAATGTTATATTTCTGTAAAAGTGTAACGACATCTCTTTTTCGGTAAAATCCCAGATTCGCATTTTAATATTCTACCTTGCCATTTTCAAAGAACAATTAAGCTGAGAAAAGTGGGAAGCAGGGAAATTTGAAAAAAAGCACATGGTTGCCAATTCAGCGCCTTAGATGCGTGCGACATTAGGGTTGCCAATTTGGCAAGTTATCCCGGAGGTTGGCATGGTTGCGATAATACGTAAGTACCATTTTTTTTAAATGAGTTGTATTTCAAAATACTAGTATTTTGCATAATTTGATATTCACGTAAAAAAAACTACACACACATATGAAAATATGTAAAATACACTTAAATTTCTTGGAAAAAAATTATAGATATATAAGAGCATAATAAAATTTATATGCCAAGATAGTAAGCTTGATTGTAGTTAAATTTATTACAAATTTCAAGAATTAAAGCATTTTAAAAATGTATATTAATTTTAAATAAAAATTCGAAAGTTGGATCAGATGATTTAAATTTACATTAATTATTTGTAGAGTTCGTGTATTTCAAGAAAACTTTAAGCATTGAATAATTGAAAACCCTTCAAAATATGTTAACTTTGGGATAGCTTGATTCTTTCCTCATTATACCAATCAACGCGAATGCATTGTTTTCCCTTTATTCACATGATAAAGTAATCTCATTTTAGTCTCCTGATTGCGACGAGCTAATTTTGCTAATTGAAGAATCCTTTTTTTTTAAAAAAAAAAAGATTTCATTTATCCAGTGGCGTCAGAATTCCAATTAAGGTACTATTGGAATAATTTTCCGGAGCCGAGATACTGCCAATGTTTGTTGTCAGCTACATAAGGCAGAGCATATTTCACAACCGATGCATTTATTTCACTATCAAATAAGATCTTGGATTTCAGTTTCGATAATTTGATTAAAATACTTACTTGCTTAATTCCTTCCCTTGATTGGGAAATAGTTAATCTTTTCTCACTTGAGACTCTGGCTGAATATAGGTTCAAGGAAACTAGATTTCTTAGTAAATATTTTACTGAAAATATTACGAGATTCTGCTAACTGGCAGCAAATAAATTTAGATTTATTTTAATTATTGTCAATTTGGGAAACAACTGTACTTTTGATTTAAGTTTTACGTTAAAATTGTGTAGTATTACGTTAAAAAAAGTTTGAAAATCATTCATGTAATGCGTTACATAATATATGTGTGTGTAAAACTTAAAAGTTAATATAAAATTAGTTACCTAAAAAGGGCAAAATAGGTCTTTATAAACAGAAAAATTGACCCAAAAATGAAAAAGAATATTTTATTATGAAGAAAAAGAAACATCCGCTTTTGAATTTGCGTTTTTAGATAAATTTAAATATAATAAGTAAATCTTTTCATATAATAAGAATTCTTCTACTTAACATATTAACTGTTGTGTCATTATAAAAATGTACATGTGATACATAAGTGTTTTTATATGTGTGATATGTGACCAGCATTGTACATATCGAAATGAAGTTACTGAAAAATTAAAGAAGAGTAAATGAGCTTTGTTTAGAAATGAAAATTATTTAAATTATACAATGAGTCAATAGATGTGATTACTTTAACTGACTTCCATTTTCAAATCTTTTTAATACTCTCATCAAATGATATATTCTTAAACACATTAGCATTTAGTAAGTAACAAAAAATATAAAAATTTCGTCAAAATATATCAGTTTTATAAACATAAAAAATTGACAGTTTTTAAAAATTACATTAGTATAGCTAGTATATAGTATCAGCTTATGCGTTTTCTAGTTTATACTTTTTGACTTAAAAAATCAATCTCATACAAAAATTTACATAACTTGACAATTTCTTTCAACGGATATTGTGCATCCATAATCAATAGTGATGACTGGGTATATTGTCCGCGATACTTCTGTAAGCCTTATGTACATAAAATAAATATATTCTTGTTTATTTCAAACATGCAAATTCATTACTTTAATATTTAGCTGAATCAATTTTTAATAAAAATTATTATTAATGATTCTTCAACTCTTGATACAGTTTTGTGTAGATGTCATGAAATCTGTATATATATGAATCATGAAATCTGTATCGACGTCATGAAATCTGTATATATATATATATATATATATATATATATATATATATATATATATATATATATATATATATATATATATATATATATATATATATATATATATATATATATTCATACATACAGTAACAGAGCAATATTGGTGCAAGAAAGTAAAAAAGGGGCTGAGTTAAAAATGATAGTGAGGCACTTATAACGAATATTTTTAAAGCAAAGTATTTTAAGTAAATAAATAAACTAGAATGAATTAACTCATTATTATGCTCTAGATAAATAATTTTTCTGAAACATTTCTTAAATTTAATTGCAAATATAATAGCAGGGGAATGTATTATTCACAATCAAGTTCTATTTCATCGATATAAAAAAGCGAATTAAATTTGTGAAACAAGCATATATACAAATATTATACATTTAAAAATGCATTTAAAATTTAAGAATCATATACAAAATAGAATTTAAATTAATTGTGTAAAAGGAAAAAAAAATCTAATCAAAGAACATTTTAGTGGGTGTTTCAGCTTTTTATTTTTTTCATTACCATTTTTTATTTTAATTTAGCGATGAAACATAAATGGTAGTATATTTATCAAGTAGTTATACATATCATGCATTGCATTTAATATATTTTGTTAAAAGGAATAGGTTTTAAGTATGATTTGTAAGAGGCTTCATAACATCTCTTTAATAATAAGAAATGATTTATAATTAAATAATAAGATAAGAATAAAATGTGCGATATCATAAAAAAATCTGATCTATTACTTGTATAACTTAATAACTGATAACCATCACTTTCCTTCATACCATCATAAGATAAGATTTATAATAAAATGATATCATATAAAAAAATCTGATCTATTACTTGTACAGCTTAATAACTGATAACCATCATTTTCCTTACAATTTTTTTAATTTGTGGCTAAATATGATAAACGGTAAATACTACAGAGCTCGGATGATATACGTAATAATAATAATATTTAAAAATTTCATATTATAAAACTACAGAGTATGATATAATGGTCTTAAAATATTTATAATTGAAATCACTAAAAATATTAATTCCAAAGAAAACAATTTACGATAAACCCACAAAGACAGTTTACTTTTTAAACCTTTTTTTAGATTATTTAAAAAAGTTTTGGCGTTATAATTATCTTCTTCATAATTAATTCACATCGATATCATAATAAGCAAATATTTTATTATTGTTAACAATTGTACTATTGTTAAAGTATACTTTATATTTCTTCATCTCATGGGTATTTCTCTAACTCGTATAAAAAAATAATTTTAATTTCATCATGTAATACAACTTGGGATGAATTATCAATGATGTAGTTTTGATATCCTTTCCCTCAGTTGTATTCTTGGAGTATAATTCAATACCTGAAGACTTGCAAATAATATTTCTCAAAATCAGTCTTTTCGAAACATAGATATTCCTTTGTAAAAGTTATATATTGGGTCCATACTGATTCTACTAGAAGCTCCAGCGTATTTCAGAATTTAATAAAAGGATCTCATTAAGAGAAAGACTTTATTACATTTAATCTTTTTCAAATTCTCTCATCCGATAATATTTCTACTTTTTTACGGAAAACTCAATATTTTGTCATTATTCGCTTGTTTTTTTCTTTGAAAGGGATTTTATATCACGTGAAACAAATGGGGTCTCAGAAGTCACGTATTAGGAATTGTCGCCTGAGGGGAAATAACTATTACAACAGATTAACTCTTTCGAAGACAAGCTGTATCGAATCCGACTTTATCATCCTATATTATTGGTATCGAAACGTGAGAATGCTATTTTATCTGGCAAAGGATGATACATTAAATATTAAACACATGATTTTAATCGTTATATCATGTTGTTTAGTGTAAAAAATTCTTCAAACCTCATTTTGCTTCATATCTTAATTTGTGATTCTTCATTTTTTAAATAAAATTTCACATAAGACCAAATTTATTAGTCAAGAAATCAGTAGATAAAATTTTTTAATTTGCTTTATAAAAAAACAAGAAAATAATAAAATTCTTTATGCAATTATAAATTAGGATTGTTAAATTTTATAAATAGTTAAGAAAAAAATATAATTTTTTTTATATTAATTTGTAGTTTCACATAAAAGTTGTAAGACATAATTAATTCATCAATTTACTTGGAAATATAATTTTCTTTTTATTAAAACTTTAATTTTTTCACTTATATATATATATATATATATATATATATATATATATATATATATATATATATATATATATACATATATATATATATATATATATATATATATACATACATACACACATATATATATATATTACTTTTTCTTCGTGAGTAATAAATATAAAAATGCTTAAAAAGTATTCGAAAAATTTGAAGCATAGGAAAACTATTCTTAAGAAACTCCTCAAATTTATTTTTTAAGTTTTAAATCTTTTATGTATTTCTGAAATAATATCAAGCCAATCACAAGTTTAAGCGCATTATGTTACAAAATATAGAGTTAAAAAAAGAATTTCTTACTTTCCTAAAACTATTCAGAAAGAGAAAAAACTAATGAAATCCTTATCACTTTACCAAATTCGTATCACTTTACTTTACAGAATATATGATTTTTTTTAAATGTATCAAAAAAAATTATCAAAGGAATGGAAACTGGATTTTTCAATTTAGAATCCCTCACCTATTTTGTGGAAAAGCTCAGGTAGATGGATTTCTACTTTTTCTCTCTGGAACATATGATATTCTGTCTGTTCTGCGGACGGTGGAATCAAGTGACACTGCCTGGCTACTGTGTACGCTTCCTGAAAATAATATGCATCATTTACATATTTTTTTGTTGTAAAAGTAATTTATGTATGCATACATATACATTTACATATTCATATTCTGTAGGACAACAAATGATATATGTTAATAAATACCATGATCTTTATTCAAGTTCCCTCTCTTTTTTAACGAGCTAATTATAAGCTGAGTGGTTTGCATCCTAACACAATTCTGGATTTTATTTATCTACAATTTGAGAATATCTTGGAAATGAATTTCTTTTTCAGTATCTGCGAAAATATGTGTTAATTTATCGTACGGATAGTCAACCCCCTTATACCTACTACTCGTTTTTGTATTTCTGGTTGTTGCGAAATTTTCTAAATATCCACTTTTCTACAGTAGTGATTGCGACTCTCTCTAAAACAACTCATTTTAAGCATTTAGTTTAAGCTGAACTACTCAAAACTATCTCCAAAAGAAATACACGACCGTGTTTGGTTTCACACTTCAATACACATATTAGAATGAGACAGTAATAGTGATTTATAAAGTAGGACATGTGCTGATTATTGTTAAACCTACTTATAATCACGCCCTTTTACTCTCATTTTCTCCTGGTTCTGGAAGCTCACAAAAAGCAGTGAAAATAAATAAAAATGATTATAAGTTCAACAATTTTGTACTGCTCAATCTCCTTTCCTTTTATTTAAACATTCTTCTTTATGATATATATATATATATATATATATATATATATATATATATATATATATATATACATTCATCACAAGTTATACATTTTAAATACTCAGAGAAAAACAATTTCAAAAGTAAATTTTCCTTATATTAAAAGATTGTTTCCCTTAATAGCATAAAAATCAGTACTGGAGGTACGAGTTCACCTCCTGGTACTCCAAAAATAAATATACCTTCTTCCCAGCTTGCTGAGCTAGTGTACACTATGTAATTAGGAATTCCAACTAGTGAGACAGAGGGACAAAGATGACTACCAATGCGGGGAACTTTTTTCTTGAATGAAGTGATTGTATAAGTAAGATAGTAGAATATAGTGAAAAAAATTCCTGATTGAATATAAAATGCAATAAAAAATCATCAGTTAATCATTTAATTTAAAAAAAAACATTACGTAGTTTATTTTTGATTGAAAAATCATAGTTTATATAAGGATTAACAAATAATTTGTTAATGAACATTTCATTAACAACTGTTTATCAATTCTTATACAATTACAAAATTAAGATATTATGATTCATGATAAGATGGATTCCACAAAAAAAAAAACTATGCTGTAAATGAATATCTGGTTTTTAATACTTACCCACGATTCTGTCTTGAAAATATGAAGTAATAAAGATTTCAACCAATTATCTTGTATTTCATTTTTTATAGTAAAGTTAATGAGTGAATACCAGCGTACTTCTTGTACCTAACTCAGAATTGAACTCTACTATTTAAGCAGCTGGGCGGGAGTCTTGGTAATTAAAAAAAAGGGACGAAACAGACCACACAATACTTAACTTGCTATTCCCAGAGGTATAACTTTACTTGGAAGACATTGTGACCATGATCTGTTTAACGTGATCCAGCCGCCTTTAATAAACAAGATGATGGATTAAGACTCGAGCTCACTACTTTCCAATGCCAGAGAAGGACGCCTTAACCAACCCAAGCCACTGCAGCCTCCGAGCAATATAAGACTTATTTATTTATTTATTTATTGAATTGCAACAAAAAATTGTTAAAAATACGAGTAGCTTTCGAATTTTGAGTCGATTTTTTTTTCCTTTTAAAAAATAATTACAGAACACTAAAAAAATAATGGCACAATGGGACAAAAGAGCAAATTTTTTTAATTGCAGTAACAAAGTTATTCTATTTATCGTCAATCTACTGATATTTATTTAAAATAATATTTTAGTGCGTATTTTATTGATTTATAACATAACCATATTGTTTATCATCTCATGAGTGAAACATCTTTCAATCGTAATTTTGCAGTTAATATATATACATTATATATATATATATATATATATATATATATATATATATATATATATATATATATATATATATATATATATATATATATATATATATATATATATATATTATATTATATTATATTATATATATATATATATATATATATATATATATATCTGTTTTACATTTCTTTTACAAAAGAAAATGAATGTAGCGCATCGCTAAACTAAACGTTAAGTTAAAAATTTTAAGAATTTAAATTTTTTGAGAACTATTATAAGAGTTATTTTTGAAAATTTAGAGCTTTTTATATATCGTTGCCATATTGATAATCGACGAAAAATGTATTTTCGAAAATGTATTTTCGAGGGCGTTAAGGTCTAATGATGAATCTGTCTAATATTTATTATCTTCAGATAATTAAGCAGCTAGAAACTTGCTCATTGAAACTGGAAATTAAGACATTGGTTTTGCACCTGCTCAACTATACATTGTTGTTTTCTAAAAGAATAAACCATGAGCTTGATGAAGCTTCATTGTATAAAAAATGTTTTCCGTTCATTTCTAATCACGTACACTGCTGGCCATCCAAATTACAACACCAAGAAAGACAAGAGATATCATAACAAAATTTATCTTGTAGATAACATATTGACCAAGTATCAAATGATTAAATTTATAAAATTCTGTGAAGTGTGGTTCCTGCCAAAATCGTAGCCAGAGTAACTGCCATTGTTGGAGATCATCGCTGACACACGCCTCGGCATTGATTCAAAGAGACTTTGGATGTGTTCTTGAGGTATAGCAGACCAAGCAGCTTCCACACGTTGCCAAAGTTGATATGATGTGGCAGCTGGGAATGTAATCTGGGTCAATCGTTGAGCAACCATGGACCACATGTTTTCTATCGGTGAAAGATCCAGAGAGCGAGCCAGAAAGGGAAGCAATTCAATGTGACGATTGATGAAGAACTCTTGGACAATGCGTGTCACGTTTGGTCACGCATTATTTTGTTGAAATGTGGCTGTGGGCAAGCCCTGAAGATAAGGAAGTACAACTGACTCCAACACCTCAAAGATGTAGCGCTGGTTGTTGCAAAGGCTGGCGCAAAGAAGTACCAGCAATGTATATACTAGAGGAGTGCAAGAGTGATATCCAATATCGCTCCATACTATAATACCCGGTGCTGAAGCATTGTGGTGGTGTTATAATGCAGTTATTCAGCATTCTCTCCCCATGGTGTCTTTAGACTCGAATGCGACCATCTTGGTGTTGCAGACAGAATCGTGACTCATCACTAAAGACAATTTCATTCCATTCTGTCGTTTATATTCTACTTTCATCGCACCATTGGCGGTGGAGACATCTGTGCGTCAAGGGTAGACGAAGCAATGGACATCTTGCGGACAGACCACTCTTCTATTAACGGCATCGAATGGTAAGCGCAGACACTGGAGGATGCATTACAGACTCAAGGTGGTGTGCTATGATTCATTGATGTTGCAGAGCGATCCGTCACTGTCATTTGCTTTTCATCACTTCAAGTGGTGCACTAAGATGGATGGGATCGAACACATAGGTTCATCGTACCCTCCTGCATCTAACGATCACATATCTGCATTACAATTCTTTGGTTTCTTCCAACACGACTACCAATTTCCTTGAAAGATTATCTACAATCTCGGTATATCACGATCCTTCCTCAATTGAATTCGGAAACTTGATCAAAAAATGATCGCTGTTCTCTACGAGGCATAATTGATCATTTTTTTAAAAACCACATGAAAAACACAGTTGACGAACTTGAAATCGTCGAAACTTCCGAGCCTTAAATAGCGCTTTGTAATGGCACCACAGGCGCGCGTGATATGTGTCTGCGTTGAAATTCTAATCATTTGAAATTTACAGCATGCATCGCCACCGCTAATGCATGTTGTAAATTTCATGTTATTTGCATGCTTTCTTCCGGTTGTTGCATTTTATGTGGCTAGTAGTGTAATAAAATATATGCTTGTTTTCAGATAAAAAATAATTTTATTATATATAAATCCAATTTTATGATGTATAACTCCAATTATATAAGGTATAAGTTTAAACAGTCTTGCATTGCATCTTATATCAGTTGACGAAACAGTTTTTAATTTAGAGTCCATGGACGAAGCTCTCAATATCACAAGTTATTTAACATTTTTTTCTGATATAGTATAATCAATCCATTAGAAATACATTAAAATTACATAGTTATTTTCAAATGTATATTTTAATAATTTCTGAACTTAAAATTAACAATAAAATAATTAGCCTACGTAGAATATATAAGTAGCAAATATTTTATACTTTCAACAGTTATAATAAAAGATAATTACTGACCAGAAGATATTGTAGAAATAATTGTTCTGTTACAATGAAAGTATTCCCTATTTTTTCTGAATTTGTTTTCCCGTATGAATCAAAATAGTTGATTTAATTTACATTTAAAACTATAACATACTCTTTCTTAAGCAATTACGTTTTCGTATCTAAAGGAAGAATTTCACGATTTGTATCTCTGCTCGGTGGCACTATAATTCTTTGGTAACACCAGTGCTTTATATTGCATGTTGCTTATTTATCTTAATGTTCCTGTATTCTGCCCATTTAGAGCAAGTAATTTTAGGACGAGGAGGAGTTACAGGATAGAGAAAAACACGCTTTAGTTTCGAATACCATCATTAACTTAGCTACCATTTATCTTCATGTTCCTTTATTTTTTTTTCGCTGTTAGGAAAACACGTGAAAAAATATTGTAACTATTTCTTACAATGGAAGGAAATAATGACAAGCAGCTTCCTTATTTCTCATTATAAGCGTTGAAATGGGGACAAAACCAAATTGCTTTGAACTAAAAACAATTAAAATTACTCAAAGAAAATCATAAATAATGAGAGTAGTGATTAAAACTTTAGCAGATTTGTATTTTATTTTATGTATTTTTTAGATTCTCATTGAACACAATGGAATTAAGACTATATTTAATAATATTATATGTCAGAAACATATTACTTTAAGGAATAGCAAATGAAACATCATCAAGAATAACACTTTATTTTGTCGATCATTTCGCTTACTTAGGAAAAAAGGCTAAGTAACAGTAAAATAATATAATATTACATTGGGAAATTCAATATATATACATACATATATATATATATATATATATATATATATATATATATATATATATATATATATATATATATATATATATATATATATATATATATATATATATATATATATATATATGTATATAAAGAAATATGAATAACTATACAAATCAATATATTTCAATAAGAAAGTTATTAAACGAATTTATTTTCAGTCTAGTTGATTAAAACCATTGCTGTAAATATTTAATGATGTTGCTGCACTATATAGAGTTTTCAAGTAGCTTTGCAATGTTTTTAGGAAACATTTTTTAAAATATAAATAATGTATCATTTTCTCCATAAAAACAATTCGATTAATATTTTTGGATACTTACTTCTTTTATTGAAGCAATAGTATGGAAAAAAAGGAAATTTTTTTATTTATTTTACAAATGCGAAAAATAAGCTCTTAAGCTATTAGTTTACGGGATCTCCAATATTTCTTGACGATGTCCTCAAATTGAGAAAGTAAGGTACAATAATTTAGATGTTGAAAAATCATTGATTGGTTAGAGTCACTCAAAAAACAGAGTTTGGAGAATCCACCACTCTAATTCTATAGAGATGGTCCTGTAAGTAGTCATGTCCAGTCAGTCCTCTAAACAGAGCCACCACAGTCTTTCTTGGAAAACTGAGAACAGTTCTCTCCTCTCACTGAGCCTTCCATCTCTTATCCCTTGCGCGGATAATCAAGCTTTACTTAAGAACTTTTCTAAAGGTTACGTTAATAAGCAAAAAAAAAAAAATAATTTTTCAAATTCAACATTTCGATGTATTTATCCTAGTTTATATTTTGTTGTTGTGGCTTATCCTCCAAATGTCTGACGAAATCAGACAAGGTCCATCAGACCATTGACCTTAAGGAAATCGAGGACCGGAAGGGGAATGAGTATATATATCCTCTCTGGAAATTCCCAAAACAGCCCAGAATGTGATTAGGAGAAGCCTGCTCAGTTTTACATTTAGAGCAGACCTAAAGATTTTCCTGCCTTCAAAATAGGTGAGACCCCTAGTGTGACCGCATGCTAATCTGGAAATTGCGGTTCTAGAGGCTCTGTCACAATTGAGGGCGAATGAAGAGCCAGGCTCTCTGATTGCATACCAGTGATGATAGGGGGGATTTCTCCACCCTTTTGAAATTTCAGAATTAACTATGGACTGATGTTCTAAAAAGGTAAGTGTTGAAGAGGAAGGATTATCATGTCATATTTTGTAAGGAGTTCTAATAATGCAGTTTTCATGAAAATCTGATCTCAGTTCCTTGTTTGTCGAGAAGGAATAAACAGGAAAGAGTACATGACTAATATGGATATTTCGTTGTTAAAGATAAAAAAGTAATTTTCTAGTATGATATCACATTTTCAGCTGTACACAATTATTAGTAATATTTCTTTTTACAAAACTAAAATTGAAGGGTTTGCTGCAAAAAGCAGGTAGCTCCATCCCATAGCTGTTGGGAGTTATGAACACTTTCTTATGCCAAAAAAAAAAAAAAAAAAAACCTCTTTTATTTGGCACCAAAAGGATACAGCTCCAATCGTTATTTCCAGAGTTACTCAAGAGATGGAGCTGCTTGTCTAGTTAGTTTGTAGCAAGAGAGCGGTTGCTCCTGGGGTTACGTCTTTGTTACCCCAAACGACTGACGAGTTTTGTTTACAGGGAGGTTAACTATTACAGGGAGGCATCATTATATACACTCAGTGATGAGTGAAGATATAAAAGTTCTATATCTATTCTCGAACAACTGCGTATCCCAAAACAAAAATCACGCTTTAACACAGTATCTATTTTTCTTGTTAAAAGTGGACGTCTGAATACAGTCTTTCATAGGTTCCCAGAACCGGGTCATAGTTTTATGCCTTGTGATCAAGCTTTCGGAAACATTGAAAAGCGCATGAGGAAAGTAGAAAGAGTGTTTGTCCCAAGAAAATATTCGCGCATTATAGAAAAGACGAGTAAAAAGTTTACTGTGACGGAAGTTACTCAAGAAATGATTTTTAACTTCGTTGACCTATTAAAAGGTTTCTTCCTTAAAACCCCTCACATCATTTCTAATGATAGCAAAAGGGAAGGGTTTAATAACAAAATTTAGGGTTTTCACTTATGAAATATCCCACATCAATGCAGGAAACATACTAGCTAGTGAAAGTGTTAGAATACTGTGTAACAAAACAGTAAGAATGTTCAACATCCAAAACAGTACCCCTATAATATTGAACAACCTTCAACAAGCATACACCAACCACCTACCACTCAAGGCTGCAAAATATAAAGATGTGATGGACCTTGTCCAAAAATACGTCGTACAAAATGATGTGTGGTTCTACCATCGACAACAGCCAGACAACGCGCCTGTTGACCCAGATGTTACAGAAGGGGAATGTGACGATTGAAATGATGTTATTTTCTGTTTGTAAGACCAGTAATTTTGCTGTACTTTATTTTCAGTTTTCTTTGAATAAAAAATACATAATAATAGTACATTCTATTTATTTTTACACCTTCTTCCAAGACATAATATATTTCCTCCATTCCTCATATTCCATTCTTTTGGGCAAAAAGAGGTAGCTCCAAGGATCATCCACGTACCACCAACATTTGGATGATATTTTTTGAATGAAAATACTGTTCTGATGTGTTAACTTCATAATTGAAAGTAAGCAACAACAATATTTTTACATAACTTAAAATTTAAATTTTTTAAACGTTTTTTTTGGTTTCCCAAAAACTGGAAAAATTGGAGCTACCTCCTTTTTGCAGCAAACCCTTCAATTGTCAATATAAAGCTAAATTTTGCAATAACAGTATTAATATTATTGTGGAATAATAGAACCATTACTGATAACTATAAATTTTGATGTAACATGAAATTTGTTAAATGTGTTTATTTTGATCTGCATTGAAAACGCAATATTGTCAATATAAACTTATTTTAAAAAGTTACGCGGAAAAAAAGTCCAAAAATAGCTATAACTTGTTCAAAAATAGATTTCTATTCAATTTGGTGATTGGTTGGTTGTATTTAATGGTAAAGGGTCCAAAAAAGGAAAGGCTAAGCCATTATAGAGTTTGAACGGAATATCAAATTAATAGTGTAGAATAAGATTGCTTTATTTATTAAAATTTCTCGTGAGTTACAAGAAAAATAAAATTGTATGCTTAAGAGCAAAACCACATATTTCCCTCTGATATTGTAATAAGCCTTTAACAGCTAATTCATATTACAATAACTTTAAGGTACTATTTTAACCAAAAAAAGGGAATATTATCAGAAGAATAAAAGCAGATGAAAATCAAGCAAAAGAGATTGAGCTGCAAGATGATTTATTTTAACTATCCGACTAAATACGAGATTTGTGAATTACATTTATCAGGGAGAACAGTTTGACAATATATATAATTTCCAATTACTTATTTCTCATCCAGATGATTAAAATAAGTATATCCATAACTAAAACTTATATTTGGAGTTTCGGAGGACAAAGATATAAAGCTTAAACTTCCAATTAAATTCAGTCTTATCCTTACTTCAGCGACTGCAATTTTGTGGTAGACGACTACAGCTTGAAGATGTCTTCATGCACTGTAGAAATTGGTTATTCATACTTCAGTTAATTCGCTTATATCATATCATAGAAGTGAACGTCTTAAGCGAGAATATTCAGATGTCCTCTGTACAGTTGATCAATAGAGAATATTTTTCTTAAGAATGATTCTACATTTATTTCTAAAACTACAGCAGACATTTGATTTGTGTTGTTGTTGTGGCTTATTCTTCTTGGCTGACAGCCACATCAATCCAGGTCCAATGAGCCCGAGAGCCTTCAAACAATGGTGCACATTCTCAGGGCTTGAGAATAATTGGCATTTACCTAAACCAATGCAGGCCAAAATGTGAGTAGGAGCATCTTGAGCCGCATTGCATTTTGGACACAGGGGATAAACTTTGTGGCCCGTCGCATGACATTGTACACGAGTGTGTCCACTTCTAAATCTCGCAAGAGTTGTCTGATCGCGCCTGCAACCAACCTCAATCATAACAGCACCAGAGCGATTTTCAGGGCTATCTTGTCTGACCAGGGTAGCTATCTCTCATTTGATTTGTAAAAAGTATGAAATGTTTATCATTTATGAGAAAGAAATTCCCTCAGAATGTGTACTTGAGGCAATATCTTATAACATCGACTTACAGTTTTTGAAGTTTTTTTTATCATGAAACTATCTATAATGATAATATTCACACACGAGACTTTATGGTGGTGCAGTAGGATAAGAAATCCTGTTATCAAACAACAACGCAAGTCTGATGCACAAGGTTTTCTTCGATTATATTTAATAGCCAACCATTCAATACATGGAGTGACTCATTAGTCCAGGAGATATGATTCCTCTTGAGAATGCTTAGGATAATTTGGGAAGAGTTATTCAAGTTCTCAATCACTCTTCTAACATTAGTCCACATTAGTCCAGTGACACATTAGTCCAGGAGATATGATTCCTCTTGAGAATGCTTAGGATAATTTGTGAAGAGTTATTCAAGTTCTCAATCACTCTTCTAAGATTTTTGACACTATTATATTTGCTTTTTAAAGGTAGAATATTCTAGTATCATTTTTACAGAACTTTTTTAATAATTCTTTAACTCCTTTCTGAATCTCAACTTTTACTATTCTACTATAACTTCATAATACTATTTAGCCTATATTATTACTATATATAGGCTAAATTTCTGAATTTAACGTTCAGAAAGAGTTATTTTTTTCTACATGATAAGAAACTAATGCACTACGGCTGATATTTTAAAATTTTCCTTTCATTAAAGCATAGTGATGTTTGAATTGCACACACAGACCTATGTATATAAAACATAACCTTATATATGAACATAATTATAAAATTAGCAAAGTATTATATAAAAAATATAAGCATACTTGATTTCCAATACTAGTAAACATTTATATATATATTTCATCAAAATGACTTCAGTTTTGGGAAATTTAAACATAAAAAATTACTTTTGTCAAAACTTTCCATTAAATCATGCAATAAACTTTATTATTATTATTTTTAGTATTTTGTGGGTCACATTTTTTTATGATAATTTGATTTTGGATTAAGGAAATAATATTTATTATTATTTTCAAATTAAATTGAAAGATAATACAAAATAAGGTAATAAATATTCAATTCTTTCTTTAACAATTGAAAAATGATTTCACAAATCCTTACATAGGATTTGTTCCATAGAATGCGAAGAAAATTGGTAAAAGAATAAGAAAGGAATGTGAAACTAAAATTCAGCTTCAACTAACGATATTTAAAGGAATACTCAATTGAGGGCGCCACTATCGTGAAAGTTAGGGAACTCCCTAATCAGGGAAGGGAAATCGAAATTCAGCGGAATCAGCTAAATTACTTCTTCCTTTACGGGTTGATTCCGATTTCTATTATGCTAAGTCAGCCTTTTCTTTTATGTTATGGGGTTAGCTTTGAATTTTATTTGAAGGAAACGTGTCATTCCAATTATTTCAAAATAATAATAAAGCTAATTTCTTTTTTATACTTAGTTTAAATGTCGATTAATCTATTTTCATGAACGAACCATGATTTCCATCATTGTCCACCGAGAAGTGCCCCAGTACATGGCTTTACCATGATTGATGGCGTGAGTGCAGGCACGGACCACCTCTGAAAAGGAACGAAATATTTCGAATAACTCTATTGTAAATCTGATATGCATTTAATATATGTTTTAAAAAATTTCTATAAGAAATTGTCATATTGAAGTAAAATAGAATGTTTTCATTTTCTAAGTATATAATAATGTTAAAAATAATTCAAATGTTATTTTTCAAATTTAAATTTGAAAAATTCATAAAATACACGAGGTAATGGAGTGAAAGTATGCAAATGACCACATTTGCAAAAAACTTATATATGTTTAGAAGTATATGCAAAGTATTTAAATCATTTATAAATGTTTTGCTATTTAAATTTTTGTTCGCTTTGTGTTTATTTAATGTTTCATCTATTGCCAAATTTTAGATGCAATTACCGACGGAAACTGGTTTGGCGACTTCGTGGCCTACGCTATCATTAAACCTATACGATAGTATAATTCTATTCCCAGAATATTGTATAAGGTCATAATGAATAAAATGTTGCTCTGATAATATTATGGAATAACTGTATGGAAATAACATTCAACAATAGATGCTTGTTTTTATGAACCCTTTAATTTACGAACACTTACGATCTTACCAACTACTGTCTGGTAGTTGCTTCCATGCTAATTATAGATACAATAATAATTTTAATTTCCATTTACGAATAAAAATTTTAAGAATTCTCTATTTTACGAACTTATTTTCATGTCATTCGTTTGTATTTATTTATTTTCTTATTTCTTAAAATTTTAATTGACAAACTTGGATTTGTTTTTTAGGAAAAACATGAATCCTTCGGATTGAGGATAGCTAATCGTATTGTAATGTTGAAAACCCGGATTTTTCAGTAATTCACGTGGAATTTGTCCAGCTTAATAGCAATGAATCAAAGTAAAGTGAATAGCTTCCAGTGTGAATACAGTAAGGTACTTTTTCAAGGAGTAATCACATGGCTTAGGATGGCCTTATGAAACTGACATTCTAAGCCCAATGCACTTGTCAACTATGCTTAGAATGATATAGGATAAAAAATAATATCCATGTCATTTTGACGTGCATGCTTTATTAAAGAAGTTATCATAACTATAAAAAAAGTCAAGATTATTTACTTAAATAGTTTGAGTAAAGATGAGTTATTCATCTACGGACTTAGGTAAAGAAACCCATTGCTGTTCGAAATTAAATTTTCAAATTTCTTTGAATGTTAGAAGTAATTTGTTTGTAAGAAGTTATCGGATGATTAAATGATTGATAACTTAATGGATGAGATTGAAAATGAACTTTCAAATTAAAAAAAAAAATTATGTGATGATCACTTACAAAACAAAAAGATCTAAATGTTTATTTGCTAATAAAATTGAGGTGATTTTTTGAGTGAAATGATTTTCTATTTTGAATGAATAAAAAAATGTATTTTCGTATTAATAAATAAATGAAACACATTTGTTTTCCACTGTAAATGAGAGTACTGTTAGATAAAACAAATAGTTTTTAGATACTTTTATTTTACAAATTTTCTATTTTATGAATTATTTTACCAGTTCTAACGAGTTTGTGAAAATGACCATGTATTGTACTAGAATCACTATATTTCCTGATTTTTCTGTCTTCGAGTATGAATGAGTGAAAAAAAGGTGTTGTTGCACTTACATACTTCCCTGACCCTAAGTTGTTGGAAGCAGTCTGATAGGAGAATGCATAATTTAGAAGCAGGAACCAAGTGGAAGATCCTCCAATATTTGACCTGCCGTCTCATAGTATTTCTTACTTGATGGCCATTTTGACCACGACTTACTTAATGTGTCCCAGACGCTTTTAGTGAAAATGACGGATCTTCGGTTAAGTCGGGATTCGAATCCATAGCTTTCCGATAGTGAGAACGCCGACCCAACCAACCAGACTACCGAGGCCTCAAAAAAAGGCAGGAACCAACAACATTTAGTTTGAATTAAGTGCTTATTGCAATGCATTCTGAGTCAATGTGATTAAAACTTTTATTGATAGTATATCATGATATGTAAGTACGAATGTTTTCGTTTAAAGTCTCGCAATATTCCATGTAAATAAATTTAATGGATTTGAATATTTTCTTTCTTAATTTTGACCATCATTATAGGAGCACCTCTTGATCACCTTTATTCTGATTTGAGTAAATTACGTTAATTTAATATAGATTAAATGTTCAGATTAAAAGAAAATTAGACAATTAGTTCGCAGCTTAACATTAAGAATCTCTTTAAAACTAAGAGTTTTTTGTGAAGTTACCAATTGATTTTTTTTA
This sequence comes from Latrodectus hesperus, assembly GCA_037975125.1. Classification (NCBI taxonomy): domain Eukaryota; kingdom Metazoa; phylum Arthropoda; class Arachnida; order Araneae; family Theridiidae; genus Latrodectus; species Latrodectus hesperus. Next base: position 34,323,383 of record CM075855.1, read on the forward strand.
ATTTTATACAATTCTCTTGGTTATTAATTCACACATAATTTTATTTTTGGCCATGCTATCTAAATAGAAATTCGTAAAAATATGATTTTTTGATCTAAGTGTAACGATATTGTGAGAGAATTTGTGCGATGGAAACTATAATCTCTTTTCCTACAAGATTTGAATATTTCACGCTGGTTGGTTTTCTTTCTTTCAAATATATTCTACAATTAATGACAATCAATAAATCTCCCGAGTAATCACATAAAGAAAGTGACTTTATTGTGTTTAGGGAACAACTCCTAGTCATTTGAGGTATTTTCGTAAAATAATTAAAGCGTGTATTTAAATTAATAATTAAATAATTGTTGATGAGGTAACTTCTTTCAACTTAAAATCAATAAATTAATTATAATTGATTTTAAGTAGGATCAGAGCATTATAGAATGAGTGTGCAGAATCCATATTTTTTATATCTATTTCAAGCTATTTTGTGTGTGTGATTCAAGGTAGTTACTCTTATAAGTTTTTACATACTCTGACGTTCTTTCATGTGTAGTCATAATTTACATGTTCAGTAAAATTTCCTAATTAAAAATGATATACAATTATTTTGCTTTCAAATTTTGGTTATATGTATATTCTTCACATTAGTAATGCACAAGCTCACGTTATAAAATCATTTAAATAATTTTGTTGTAAATAAAAATTTATAATTTTATTGTAAATGAAGAAGTAATGCACATCTTTAGAATAAAAATTTTTAGATAGGCAATTCAAATTATTTTTCTAAAATATTTCTGCATTAATTGGCACTCTCTTTTAGATTAATTTTTCCAAAAACATTCTCGAATGTTCCTCGAATCACGACAAAAATGTAATTTATTATCAGGGAAAAGGGCTGAATTCGTAATATCCGTCACTAAAGAAATTTTTTTCAACTGTTTCATTTAATGCATAAGTTGGGAGAATTTTTATTAAATGCATATAAGTAGCAACGCAATTAAGTGACATTATGAAATACCTGAACAGCAACAATTAAGTAAACTGGTGCAGTTGCATCTCATATTCATTTCTTAACTTTATTGAAATATCTATATCACAAACTAATATATTTATTACAAAATTTGTTTGGCAAAATGCAAAAGCAGAATGTTACATTATCAAAGAAACGAATAAAAATACATTAAAAAAATTAAATTGAAAAAAGTAACAACCTGCGACAGATAAAATGGATTTTTAGCTTATTATTATAATTTTGAAGTATGTTTTCTTAATCTTATTTTTCTAAAATGAAACTGAAAACTGTCTGAAAACGAATGACTTGAAAATAAGCTGTTAAAACTGATAGCTAAGATGATTAAGTATTTCGATTTCATTTATTTTTTTCATTTTTGTTCGTAATTTTACAAAGTTTTTTGTTGAAAAGTAATCTGTAGCAATTAAATCAATCTATAACATTTGATTACTTCTTTTAGATTATCACTGATAAAAACTGATGAAATTATAATATTACTGATAAAAATGTCAGATTAATTTAGTTCATACTAATTACATCAATATAACATTTGTTTATTAATTAGATTGGCTATAAAGTAGTATATTGTCTGACTATAAAGTGAAATAAAGAAATGCTGATGATTAAATAATATAGCGCAGTTTTTGATTGAAGTAATTAATCTCACAAGCTTCTAAAAATAAAAGTATTTTGTTGTTTTATACCTTCTATAGGGCACATAGGATCGGTCCTGTTGATATAGACAATGTCAACATACTCCATTTGTAGCCTCTCTATGCTGGCATCAATTGCTACAAAAAACATACAAAAATAATATAAATATGAAGTGAATGAAATGTTGAATTGGAATTGCTGCATTAACAATTTGATTAAATATAGTCAAAAAAATAGTGATTACCATAGATCACACAGAATTTTTAATGATTACATTACTTAGTATACTTTATATATATATATATATATATATACACACACACACACACACACACACACACACACACACACATATATATATATATATATATATATATATATATATATATATATATATATATATATATATATATATATATATATATATATATATATATATATATATATATATAAATATATATGTATATATATTTATATAAATATAATATGTATATATATGCGTACACAAACACAAATATACTAGACACACAAAGGTACCTTATATACAAATATATTTATATATTTTTTTAAAGTAAGAATGCATGTATTTTCTTCCTCTTCTTTATTTTTCTGGGCTCAATAACATTTTTTCTTCTGGTGTGCCACCATCAGAGTTTAAGCAATCCTATCTGTGTCTCTTGGGATAAAAATATGTCACAGATTCGTGCAATTCAATAAGAATATATGGTCAGTTGAGTCTACACTGAATTGTTTCTTTCCTAGAATTCAACAGGATTCTTTCCTGAATCAGAAACGATTTTTCTTTGAATTATTTATGGTTTGTGTTTAGAATACATTTTAAGAATGTAGTGTATAAAAATCTCTTTCCCTCTGGTGAAACTTAAAATTTTTGTTCTTATACGCATAAGATGTATGGCTTATGGTCCAATATATTTTGCAGAGCTTTCTCGAATAAAGCTTCATAATATGTTCCTTTACAGTCCTTAAAAAGTGTTACAAATGAATATAAAATAGTATAAATACGTTTTATATAATATATGTGATATTATAATTAATTCGAAAGATGTTTGTGCTAAGTTTTACTTACATGCAATTAATTGTTGCTCGTTTGATATTAATATTTTCTTTCACTTAAAGTCATTCATTAAAAGGTTCATTATGTGTGATCGGCTTAATTTTATTTTATGTACATTGAACAAGTTTCGTCTAGCGATATTAAATTATTTATTGAACATAAAGTTGGCTAGATTGCACAAATAAAATAGTAATCTCATTTGCTAACTGCAATTCTTCTTACTGTTGACTGTAATATTCGATTTCAGTAAGTCTTAATCATTTTTGATGTAGTGAATCACTAATACAAAAATATTTATTTCTCAATATGTAGTGAGCAAATTGAGATGTTCTTTAAGTAAACAACAGCACTTCTTTAAAGCAGCGAAAAGTGCAGCTCTTTCTCAAAAACCAAACTGCTTTATTTATCTATTAACCATAAAAATGGTTGTTACTTTCGTTCCAGTTGAGATCATAACTATGGAAATTTCTTGCAGTTCTCATTGGTTTAAAATATCCATGACGTCAGATAACTTTTCATCTACAGCACACATAATTAATTATGACATCATACTGAGACGGCGTCGTAAATCCGATTTGACGACGAATTTGCTATCAACCTTCAAATCTAATTCTTGGAGCGGCAGGAAACGAGGCGAAGTTCGCCATCGAATGTCTGAGAATATTGTTGAAGAGAGTTATATTATTTGTTAATAAAACGATTTCTTACGAAAGAACAAAGTATCGGTTTGAGAAGCCGTTAACACGTTCAAAATAGAATAAAAAAATAGACCAAAAAAAAAAAGAAAAAAAAGACAAGATAAAACATCCATTTTATAATTAGTTTGGACTGGAAAGGACGGTTTAAATTTCATTAGTTAATAGAAATCTAAATTAATAATTGTAATATTTGCAAACGACCCTTTTTGAATTTCAAGACTAGTGCCTTGCTTACGCCAACATTTTGTTTTCTAGATATTACTTATTAATATGTATAAATTGCATGCATTTACAACAAACTTAATTTTTTAAATATAAAATAAATGATTATTAAGGCTGGTAGATTTATAATCTTGAACGCGAAATGAAATATTTGTTCAATTCATTTAAGTTTTCTTAATTTAATTATTATTTTTTAATTTAAATATTTTATACTATGGGCTAATTGATAGCTATCTCACAAATCCACACAAATTTCTCAAAAGTTTGTGGTTCAGAAAATTTCCAAACCGTTAACAGGATATTTCCAATAATAATAAAGATATTTTTGTTTGAAGCATTGTTTGCATGTTTTAAAAGCTATCATCTATGAAGGTAAGCAAAACTTTGATTATATATGAAGAACTTTTCATTTACAGCTATTTTTAAAAGGAATATTCAGTAAAATTTCATAAAATACCCCTACTGCTCTAAATTTTTAACCACATTTTCTTTATTACTGAATTTTTTATTAAATTTTGTTTTATTTTAAAGAATATTGTCTTATAAACTTTTATGCCCATATTAAATTAACATTGACACATTATAATTTTCTGGGGAGTGTTTGCCGTTTTATTAAAATTTCACTAAAACTTGCCAGAAAATAACCAATTTCTCAAAAAATATACAATACGTAATTAAAAATTTGTTTGAGTTTATATTTTTACATCATAATTTATCTAAAAGCAAAATAAAAGAAAATTAAAACTAATTTTTAAGAACAAACTGGCTCAAACGTAGGCAGATACTTTAATGTCAATATAGTACTATACTTTCTAATGAAAAAATCATATGGAATAGAATCTTAATAGCATAATTAAAAAATGCGAAAGAAATTCTTTAAGGCATATTTTAGGAAATTAGTGTCTGTTTATATAAAAGCTAGCAATTTTGCTGTACGGATGTAGGCAAGTGTGATTACAGGTAAATATTTAATTCATGTTTTATTACTTTTATAGAAAATCAAATTGTGTTCACATTTTTTTTTGCTTGTCTGTTTTGCTCACATTCTCATAATGTTTTTCAGATTAAGTCAAGCTGTATAGATTATCTTACTTTTTTAAAAAAATGCGAATTTTTTATTCATTAACAAATAATTCGTGGGTTAGAGCTATGAAAAACATTACTGGTAGATATGCTGATATGTTTAATCTTCTCTAATTTAGTAAAAGGTAGAATTTATGCCTTTTAACCAATCGAAAACAAGCTTACGGTAATTGGAGAAAAGAGCATGGCTGTGTTTTATGAATAGAATATAGTGGGTTGATATTTATCCCTGTCGAAGTTCATCCCATTGAAAATACTATGACTATAATTTGACGGAATTATCTATATTTATTTCTAAAAGTGGAATAACTAGCAGCAAAGTACGAAAAAATAAACAAATATTGCTACAAATCACATGATTATATGACTAGAAAATAACATATGTATTTATTCATAGAACAAAAGAAAGTTTTAAAAATACGATAAATGTATTAAATATTGCTAAATTATACGAAGATATATCATATAATAATTAACAAAAATTAAATAAGGTTGTGAGCCCCCTGACCTTTCTAGATCGGATGGACGTAGGAACACAAACTCTTTTTGGTGATTTGGAGTATAGCCCATTTCTCTTCTTGGTTACGACATCAACGTATTAATCTTCCACGGATTTGATAGCTGTGCGAGAATTGACCGATTTCTTGGACAACTCTTTGAGTAGTTTAGAATTGCATTCATAATCGTGGAATAACAGATTGATGTTGTTGGAAAACTGAACTACATTTGTAACTGATTTTTCCTGATAGAATTCACTAAGCAACAAATCATAAATAATATGATCAATTCTGCTCAAAACTGAAATTTATCAAATTTACTTCCGCAAAGTATTTTTATGTTTAATTTTTCATAAAGTATGGGAATTCACACACAGAAATGATTATTATTTTTGTTAAAAAATGGTGATAAACAGATACAAAATTTATAGATATCTTGTTATCTTTTCCACATAAGAATGATTTAAAAGAAATCGAATCTATCTGAATTTTATAAATAAAACTAGAGACATTGTGTTTCGATTTAACTAAATATAAAATGTAAGTTTCTTAATACAAAACACTTATAAAGTTTTTTACATTAATAATTAGTTAATTTTTTTATTAGAGAAAAAAGTAATTTTCAGAAAAGTTGTTTGAATTAATTATGAAATTAATAGATAATTACACAATTTGTAAAATATTTAAATTTTACTTTTATTATATATTTTACTATTTAATAATTTTATTACGTTCTAACAACTATGTTTAAACAAGCACAATAAATTAGTAACCGCACTTTTGTTCTTTACTGACTTTCAAATCATTATGAAGCACAATTTCTTAATATTTGTATTTAAAATATATTATTTATTAAAATAATTGCATGATGAAAGGAGTTTAAAGATCACAGAACATCAGCTTATTTTTCTGGCAAGTGTAATTATAAGCACTTAATTTGGATGCAATATGAAAGGTAAGATTTTAAATTAAACCTTGATTGTTTTCTCAGACTTTTTACGCCATACATGTTTATTAGAAGCAATTTTTATATATCCTGTGCCAATTTCAGGTGGAGACATTTTCCTAATTGAGAGTAAGGACAATAAAACGCTTCAACAAAGCACCGTTACTAGTACTAATTTACTTCATAAACTACGTCGAAGAAAGAAGAACATCTAGTTGAAGAGTCTCATAAAACTAGAACATTTCATTCGAACTAAATCTCAAGGGATGAACAAGGAATGGCTTTTGGTTAAGAGCTATCGCAGCCCGAAGCTTTCTTCGAACACCAGCATTGTTCCACCTTATCATTTTTCTTAACTTTTTTTTACGTCTTCCCATACCTTTTTTCGTGTTCCATTTTCAACTTTTTTTCAACGAGACAAGACAATGCCACCAGGTGTTGTTGACGTCTTATGTCTCGGCGCAAAATCTTCCTGAACTGTAATTTTTTTTTCATCTCCCATTTTTTAAGAAAACATTGAGAAGGAAGACGAAGCTATTCCTTAAAACTACCTGAATGTTCAGAAATTTTGACAAGACAATGAGGTTCAAACCATTATGAATTTTCTAGGTTTGCAGTTTGTTATTTCACGAAAAATATAAAATTTTATAAGAACTATTTCATGATTTTTGCTACGAAGTAAGAAATAGATAATATGGTATACTATTATATAGTTAAACATGGGAATTCACATACAGAAGTACTTTTTTATAATGCAAGAAAATTATAAATAACAATAAACGGTTCTGAATTTTATTGATTTTTTTCCCTTTAACATCAAAAAATATGATTTAAAAGTATTTAATGTACTCAGGATGTCTTGTAAAGATAATCCCATAATAATGTGTTCCCCATCTTCCAAAACGCAAATTGAGCCAGAACACAATGAAATATCAAGCGAAAAAGACAAGAATCCAGGGTAAGCTTAATAAATAACATATATTATTGTTGAATAAGAAACTTTCTTTCTAAGAAAATTTTAAAACAATTAATCATAATGGTAGTTTAGAATATTTTTCTCATAAACTTATTATAAATCTAATTATAATATATCACTACATCACTGTAGGGTGGATTAAATTATAACAAACAGGACATTTTAAGCTATTATTTTTAAAATTGTGCAAGAATATAGTACAATGAAAAAAAAACCTCTCTTCACCTTACTTTTTTAAAATTAAAATTAGACCTCGATTCAAACTTTGAGAGATATGTTGCTGAATGATTGTGTCGTCATTTAGGTAGCGGATATATAGATTTGTAGAACATTTCACTGCAAAAGACACATTTATAGTAAAACGAAATTACGATTTAATTCAATTACTTAAGATTGTTAAAGTATGATTACTTGTGAAAACTCATTATAATATTATAATATGGAATATTTATCTAATATAGTTTATATATTTTGTAATGATTTTGCTAAATAATAATTCAGTCCTTAGTTTTCTTTTGCTTAGCTAGTGCCATTAATTTCCATTGAAAAATAATGCATATTCAATAAAAAACGTGAAAATCAAATGTGAAAATAATTCCTTCGAATAGTTTTCTATTACTGTTATAAAATGCATTTGATCAGAATAAAATGTATTTAAAAATCTTAAATTATTACTAGATTTCGGATTTGCCAAAAACACATTCATATAAAAGTCACGTGGCATAATTTGCTCGCATTGCCTTAGAACAGCAATATTGATTATTTGATTGATAAATTGCATAGTTGCTTAAACTCACTCAAAAATAAATTTTATTAAAAAAATAGTTACTAAGTGAAAATAGAATAAATGTACTAAGTCATTACATTCTTACAATCGAGTAGTTTTACATATCAATTTGAGTGATTGATATTTCTCATAAACAATCGTAAATAATCACTATTATAATAACATAATTAAAGACATCAATGTTACTAATATAAAAGAAACATTACGTAACATAAAGTAATTACCTTCAAGAATAAACTTTCTTGAAAGACCTCTATCATAATCCAGCCTAAAAAGCAAATAAAATTATTATAATTTAGTAATACGAAGTATTTGTAATTTGTAACATATAGACAATTTTTTTAATAGGCATAGAAATGGTTTTAGTTACGTGTAATATTTTTGGATAAACTAAATAAGAATCAATGTTGATAAATTTAATTTGAAATTAAAAATGATCAAGCATCATATTTCATGCATATAAGATACTTGAAGGTTTAACAATATTTTGAACTCAACTAAAAATGTAATATTTGAATATGCTGTTTACATAATCAAAAGATAACTCCTGTGTAATATGCATATTTCTATTGCACTGATTTGACAAGGTCCGCATAAAGCTATAAATACAGCAATAACTCTATCCAAATAAGTTTGAATATGCTGCTAAATAAAACTGATAATTCAAAAAACACTGCCTCTGCAATCGAAACATAATTGCTTGGATTAGCATAAATACGCATATTTATGAGCAAGACGAGGCTTTCATATTCGAATAAGAAACTTCGTGAACAGTTTATAGGAATAATCTCTGTACATCTGTAGTAAACGAAGCACTGAAATGGAAAATTATTTGGAATATTGTAAGTAAACTAAAGTCAGACATATATATATATATATATATATATATATATATATATATATATATATATATATATATATATATATATATATATATATATATATATATATGTGTGTGTGGTATCTGAATGTAAATTTTTGAATTCATAAATTTTAGTATAAACTTCAGTGATATCGCATTCAGAAAATTCAGCCAAAAGCCATTAATAAGCATAGAAACGGCAGTTGATACATAATAGAAGATAAGCAGAGAAAAGAATAACATCTGACATTTAATTCCTTATTCGAAGGTAAGTATACAGCAACTCAGAAGTTAATATACGTACATATCACACACACACACACACACACACACACACACACACACACACACACACACACACACACACACACACACACACACACACACACACACACACACACACACACACACACACACACACACACACACACACACACACACACACACACACACACACACACACACACACACACACACACACACACACACACACACACACACACACACACACACACACACACACACACACACACACACATATATATATATATATATATATACACATATATATACATATATACATATATCTACACACACATATATTTCTATATATAAGATAAAATATGAAAAATATTGAAACCAGAAATATAAAAAATTGGAAAAATACTAAAATATACGATGCAAATGGCAAGAAGAAGGAAGGCATAGGGACCACGTCTTCATCAGGAGGGAGATGGCCAGTTATACAAAATGAACACTCTTTTCTGACATGCTCGAAGGACAAATGTCTAAATATCTTCGAGCAATTCCCCCGAAGAGTGTTCGTTTTAAAAGAACTTAGTTATAAAAATTAGAATAAATATATATGCAGAAAAGTAAAAGCAATCACAATAGATAAAACATACATACAGTTGAAAGATACATAACACCAAGGTCAGTAAATCAGATTGAATTTATATATTAGAATGGGAGAGTTGTCGAAGGTAAATTTGAAATTATAATAAAGAAATATTGCCAGGAGTAATTAAAATCAAAAAGTTAAAGTGGTTTAAAAACATGTAGTAAATTTGAAATTAAAATATGTTAAAGGGTTATAAATGTAGGTGTTTTCAATGCTTTGGTGGCTCTTCTGTAGTTATAAAAACTACACATTATTTCAATCTTACAAGCGATTCCCTACTTCCTAGATATTTTAAAATAAAATTAATTGGAAAATCATTATTTTTTAGGTGAGCTATTAGGTGTTTTATTTGATTTTTAGTAGATTTATAATTGTTACAGATATTATAATTGCGATCAAGTTCATTAAATATAACGTTTTAAAGAAATTTCAACTACACTAAACTACATATGTTTCTATTTAATTTCTAAAGAAATAATTTACTATATGTTTCTAAGCCACTTTAACTTTTTGAATTTTATTACTCTTGGCAATATTTCTTTATTCTAATTTAAAATTTACCTTTGGCAACTCTCCTATTATTCTAATATATAAATTCAATCTGATTTGCTGATTTCGGTATTATGTATTTTTTCTAATGTATGTATGTTTCACCTATTGTGAGTGCTTTTACTTTTCTGCATATATATTTATTCTAATTTTTTAACTAAATTCTTTTAATACAAACACTCTTCGGGGGAATTGCTCGAAGATATTTAGGCATTTGTCCTCCGAGCATGTCAGAAAAGAGTGTTTATTTTGCATAGCTGGCCATCTCCCTCCTGATGAAGACATGGTCCCTATGCCTTCCTTCTTCTTGCCATTTGCATCGTATATTTTAGTATTTTTCCAATTTCATATTTCTGGTTTCAATATTTTTCATATTTTATCTTATTTATATTGGCAAATCTTTCTTTAGCTGCTTTTGCACTGGCTAGATTTCCTATAATGTATTGTAGTTCCTATTTTATTATATTGTATTTTTAGTATTGTGTGTATTTATTACTTTTATATATATATATATATGTATATATATAATTATATTGATATCTCTCATATAATGTTACGCGATAAGAGGTTGCAAGTCAACATCTCATGTTGATTCATGTTAGGTTGTTCTTTTTGCTAATGAATCCAAGTTTAGCACTCAGAATTGTAGTAAACTTATTTAGTTAATGACAATGTGAAATACATATGCATCTGTTATTTAAAAGAGAAAATGTTTTGTATGGTGAAAAATAATATTAGTATTTGGGCGATGGTTTGCACTGCAACCAAATGACAAAGTTACACTCAACAAAGCTTGTACTGTAATGATTTTTTTCCATCAGTAAATAAAATAATCTAGTCTTGGAGTAGCCAACGATACTGAACCAAACTGAATATGTGTGCAATGATTTAGAGGGCCGAGTAAGAGCTCTTTTTCTTAGATCCTTGGCACTTTCAGAAGTTCTTTCCTAAAGTTTTCACTTTTTACTAAACTGATAAGATTTGATCCAAACTTATATCTATACTCAACAACATTACGCGTTAGAATATTTCTGTTCCTGGTGATTGTGTTCAGCACAGAAACTAATCTATCTGATTCAATTTTTTGATTTTATACACGTTTTAATTTTCGGAACACTGTGTTTATCTGCTATTTTCTTATCATATATTTTACACTTTATTATTATAATTCTTATTTTTTTATTAAATGTTCCATGAAATGTTTTGAAGAATTATTATTTTAATGACATTTTTAAAATTTTTGTAAGCCATTATATTTGATTAATCTGAGAATTAATGCATTTTTTGTTCAATATTACATAAAAAATTTCTTTTGGATTTCAATTGATTTTTTTAATTTTCGAACTCAAATAAAAAATAAATATTTAAAAAATTATCTAAATTATATAAACTATGACGTATTCAAAGTTTAAAGAAAATTAGAAAAGTAATAAAACTATATTTCCTAAAGTTTAGGTGACAATAAAATGAAAATAAACTCAGTCAACATGCTTTCTGGCTATAACTTTTTTTTTAAAAAATTGGAACTGATATTTTAGAAAAAAGTTTATAATTACCAGAGGAATTTTATTTATTTCAAAAAATAGTAGTAAAGTGTATCACAATTACAGAATGCTTATTTTTCTCCCGCGTTTCAACGTATGTACTAAAGCTTGTTCGTTTTGTCGCTCCACGATCATTTTTTGCATACGAGGGCTATTTAGACCGTGACCTACGGTTTAAAGTGGCATTCCGAAACACCATAAACATCCATGCCCATGGTGGGATTTGAACCCACGAACTGTTGAACCGAAAGCAAGAGCGTTAACCATTCGTCTGCCAGCTCGGCGTATGTACTAAAGCAATGTTTTTTAAGAATCATATTGTTAATTGATATTCAGACAGATGAAATAATTAAAGAATTAACTTAAATTAATTAATTCAAGTTTCACCAATTTATATTCCTCTATTTACATTTACTGGTCAAATTTACAGTATCTAAAAAAGCAGCAATATGCTTGAAAAGTACAGGTAATAACGTAAATTTATTTAAACGGAAAATTTTATAATTAATTTTATTTATTTCATTCTTGAACTAATTTATATTTTCTTTAAAAAAATTCTAAATTTTCAAAGCAGAACATTTATTTAGGAAAGATAAAAAATCATTCATTCCATTAAGTGTAGGCAATGTTTATCAAGAGTTTTATGAAATTGGATTTTTATTTCTGAACCATTGTCCTCTTCAATTTAGTTAATCATTTTTCATAATTAATTAAAATGACTACTATCTTTTAAAATGAATTAAGGTAGTCTTTTGAGTTTGGAATTAAAAGTACGATTTATTTCTGTCTTTTTTAGCCTCGTGATATTGAATACGTTATTTTAATCATCTGCTTTTACATGCATAAATGCTTAGGTTTTATGTAGCAATTCTCTTTATATTTTAAGGACAGAGCAAGAAAAGTTTTAAGAATGAGATTATTAAAATTTTAAATTTAAAAACTTTCTTTCAGGAGAACTAGAATGTTTTTAATCCAAAAAGTTGTTTCTTTTCTCACATATTTCTTACTCAATATAAATGTTTCTTTTTTAAGATAAAGTATATCAATCTTTTAGAATAGAAGTTATTAGTTCTAATTTGAAATCCTTGGAAAATTTATAACAAAAGTCATTTTAATTTATCAAAATGATAAATAATTTTGTCTTCGAAAATATTTAAACGTTCTAAATTTTAATGTATGGTATGAATTATATCCTGAATTACTATAAAAATTTTGTTTATTTGTTGAAAAAACAGATACGAATTTAACAAAGTTACATTAGGATACAATTAAATAATAATAATAACTATTTAATATCAATTAGAATTTATTATTGGGATTGAATAAACTGAAAGCTAACAACTATATTCATACATTTATCTTGTGGGAGTGAAAATTTTATTTGAAACTGTTTTAACTGCATTATTATATTTCAGGATCATCTTTTGGCAAAAAATTTTGAAGTGTGAAATTCATTCATCTTTTAACAGATTCGAGAAAAATAACGGAAATAAACATAACCAAGGACGGAAAAAATGTTATTATGAGCAATGGAAGGGTCTTTTAACAGAATTCCTTTTAATCATTGTACTTATAAAATAAACGATTATCATATTTTGGCAAAAAATTTTGAAGTGTGAAATTTATTTAACTTTTAACAGATTCGAGAAAAATAACGGAAATAAACCTAACCAAGGACGGAAAAAATGTCATTATGAGCAATGGAAGGGTCTTTTAACAGAATTCCTTTTAATCATTGTACTTATAAAATAAACGATTATCATATTTTGGCAAAAAATTTTGAAGTGTGAAATTCATTTAACTTTTAACAGATTCGAGAAAAATAACGGAAATAAACCTAACCAAGGACGGAAAAAATGTCATTATGAGCAATGGAAGGGCCTTTTAACAGAATTCCTTTTAATCATTGTACTTATAAAATAAACGATTATCATATTTTGGCAAAAAATTTTGAAGTGTGAAATTCATTTAACTTTTAACAGATTCGAGAAAAATAACGGAAATAAACCTAACCAAGGACGGAAAAAATGTCATTATGAGCAATGGAAGGGTCTTTTAACAGAATTCCTTTTAATCATTGTACTTATAAAATAAACGATTATCATATTTTGGCAAAAAATTTTGAAGTGTGAAATTCATTTAACTTTTAACAGATTCGAGAAAAATAACGGAAATAAACCTAACCAAGGACGGAAAAAATGTCATTATGAGCAATGGAAGGGTCTTTTAACAGAATTCCTTTTAATCATTGTACTTATAAAATAAACGATTATCATATTTTGGCAAAAAATTTTGAAGTGTGAAATTCATTTATCTTTTAACAGATTCGAGAAAAATAACGGAAATAAACATAACCAAGGACGGAAAAAATGTCATTATGAGCAATGGAAGGGTCTTTTAACAGAATTCCTTTTAATCATTGTACTTATAAAATAAACGATTATCATATTTTGGCAAAAAATTTTGAAGTGTGAAATTCATTTAACTTTTAACAGATTCGAGAAAAATAACGGAAATAAACCTAACCAAGGACGGAAAAAATGTCATTATGAGCAATGGAAGGGCCTTTTAACAGAATTCCTTTTAATCATTGTACTTATAAAATAAACGATTATCATATTTTGGCAAAAAATTTTGAAGTGTGAAATTCATTTATCTTTTAACAGATTCGAGAAAAATAACGGAAATAAACATAACCAAGGACGGAAAAAATGTCATTATGAGCAATGGAAGGGTCTTTTAACAGAATTCCTTTTAATCATTGTACTTATAAAATAAACGATTATCATATTTTGGCAAAAAATTTTGAAGTGTGAAATTCATTTAACTTTTAACAGATTCGAGAAAAATAACGGAAATAAACCTAACCAAGGACGGAAAAAATGTCATTATGAGCAATGGAAGGGCCTTTTAACAGAATTCCTTTCAATCATTGTACTTATAAAATAAACGATTATCATATTTTGGCAAAAAATTTTGAAGTGTGAAATTCATTTAACTTTTAACAGATTCGAGAAAAATAACGGAAATAAACCTAACCAAGGACGGAAAAAATGTCATTATGAGCAATGGAAGGGTCTTTTAACAGAATTCCTTTTAATCATTGTACTTATAAAATAAACGATTATCATATTTTGGCAAAAAATTTTGAAGTGTGAAATTCATTTAACTTTTAACAGATTCGAGAAAAATAACGGAAATAAACCTAACCAAGGACGGAAAAAATGTCATTATGAGCAATGGAAGGGTCTTTTAACAGAATTCCTTTTAATCATTGTACTTATAAAATAAACGATTATCATATTTTGGCAAAAAATTTTGAAGTGTGAAATTCATTTATCTTTTAACAGATTCGAGAAAAATAACGGAAATAAACATAACCAAGGACGGAAAAAATGTCATTATGAGCAATGGAAAGGTCTTTTAGCAGAATTCCTTTTAATCATTGTACATATAAAATAAACGATCTTTACTTATTTGGAATGATGAAACGAATTTGAGTAAAGTTTTGTTATAGTTTCAAAGGGTAATCTTCGAACAGAGAGAGCAAAGATAATGAAGTTGATAAAAATTTATATTCTTCGAAAATAGTCTTCAGTAGCCATGCTGATGCTTTTGGATTCATTAAAATTCTGCTTATGAATTGGCCGGAATCCAAATGTGTGTCGAAATTCTAAAACACATCTAAACATCAATTATTTTGTTCAACAACAATATTAAACAACAATAAATCCTGGGTTGCTTCGAAAGTACTTTGAAGTCTAAGAATCATGACAGATGCTCTCACACTCTACTCTAGTTGCTCATATGCTGAATGGTACTACAACTATGAATCGAGATCCAAATATCTGTAGGTGTGGTTTCTGAAATCAAAGCCTTCTATTATTGCAATTAGTTCAGCTCTAAATACAGAGAAAAATGGGCATTTTTAAGACTAATTTGCACAGAATAGCAAATTCTGTTCATTTTTAATATATGAATGCACTATTCCGCAAACATTATTTCGTGAACATTCACATGGGCAGTTTTAATTTTTTTCTATTGCAAACTTCCAACGGAAAGTATTTTGCCATGGATGAATGTTGCAGATGAGTTTGGTTAAATATTATCTATTTTAAAGAATGTTAGTGAAAATTAAATAGAATAACTTGTGTAAGCGAAATAAATATGAACTTTATAATTAATAACTATTATAGTTTTTATATTTCAATATTAATCTTCTTTACTGAAGACCAAAATTTTTACCATTAATTTTTGGTTCAGTAAGGGCAATTTATCGTCAAATTACAAGAAGTTTTCCTTAAGGGATTACATTTATTTTTTAAATTATCACAATTATACTATGAAAGATATTAAAATATTACGAAATATAAGTGATAGAATCAAATTCTTATTACTGTCTCCAAAGATTACAAATATTATATACGTTTAGCTATCTACCTACAAATCATTATTACAAATATTAAATCTTTATTTCTTAACAATCTATAAAACGATTTTAAATATTTACATTTTATCATCTTTTAATAAAAATATGTCAATGTTCTGAAGCAGATATTATCATTAAATAAATTTAAAATCTTTAAAAAACAGTAAAATTGCATTAATCATTCCTTATTTTACAACACTTTCCTCTCTACGCAGTATCATTTAAATAAACCTAAACTAGAATTTCAAAAGTTGTAGCTCTATATGAAAGACCATTTTCCATTTGAGCACGTGTTAAAATTAACTAAGGCAATTCGAAATGCTCACAACACGTTAAGTGGAAAATTCACAAGTTACAAACAGCTCCAAAAGCGGATTCTTCAGGGACATAATTCAGGATAGAGCGCCGGTGAAAATTTAAGTTCCCCTTTGACAATATGCATTTTACGGAACGGAAACATTAACGTTATACCTAACTTACGGGAATAAGGATTGCAAGGGAATTTTGTGTGTGAAAATGATTTATCTCAAGTAAATTATGCGAAATGTTGAAATCTGAAGGGAATTTATCGATAGAGTTTTTAGAAGTTAGTGGCTCAAAAATTCAGCACGTAATCATTAGCACTTTTTAACTATAATTAGGTTATACATTATATTTATAGATATCAAAATATAGAATATAACATATTTATAATTATCAAATTCTGTAGTTTATTTCGTTCTTTAGCAAATTAATCAAATAGGGAAACTAAATTATTTTTTAATAATTTTTTCATTTTTTATTTAAAAAATTCTTAATTTATACAGGGAGTTTGAAGGTATATATATATATATTTAATACATACATACATACATACATACATACATACATATATATATATATATATATATATATATATATATATATATATATATATATATATATATATATATATATATATATATATATATATATATATATATATATATATATATATATATATATATATATATATATATATATATATATATATATATATATATATATATATATATATATATACATATATATATATATATATATATATATATATATATATATATATATATATATATATATATATATATATATATATATATATATATATATATATATATATATATATATATATATATATATATATATATATATATATATATATATATATATATATATATATATATATATATATATATATATATATATATATATATATATATATATATATATATATATATATATATATATATATATATATATATATATATATATATATATATATATATATATATATATATATATATATATATATATATATATATATATATATATATATATATATATATATATACATATATATAATATATATATATATATATATATATATATATATATATATATATAGTTCTGTATGTGTTTAAATAGTTATATTTTTATATAAATGTAAGTAAATTTGTTACAAAATTAGTAATTAATAATTATTAACTATCTGCACAATTCTACTATTTGGACAATCAACATTTAAATAAATAAGTAGTATAAAAAATATCTGTTGATATTGAATAAAAGCTTAGTTTTATTAAACTCTTACAAAGGGTAACAAATATAAAAAATCTAACTTTTGTGTGTGTGTGTGTGACCAGAAAACTTCCTCAATTCAATTGATTCATAGCAAACTTAGAGGTTTTGATTCTATATTGCTGATAAATTCTAGTCTAAGGGAACTTCTTTTCTCAACTTGGTCAAACTCACGGCTTTGTTTTTGATTTCGGAAGATATTTTACTTAATGAGTTTTTTTTTCATAAAAGGTACAAAATTAAAAACTTTTCTTTTAGAAAGAAAAATTATGTTTTATAATAATTTTTGATTTCTATATGTTCTATCTGTCAGAATATTCTTTAAATACTTGAATTTATTTTTTGAATAGATTAATTCTACGACTTGAACCGTAACCGCACTTGGGTATTTAATGTATGAATAATTTGTAAAAGCGATTATTGTGACTGAGAACTTTTTAATCGTGGAAATAAATTTTGTACGTATTAAACTGTGATGGTTTTACAAAAACCGTAGGAAAAAATTGTCAAATATTACACTTAGAATTTTTAGAATTTTTAGGGTTTCAAATATTTAACTAATTAATGTATTTAATTTTTAACGTATCATTTGTCAGAAGAGTAGTCAATTTTTCATTTCCCAAATTAAGGAAAACAAAATGGAACTCAAAAAATAACATAATGTAGTGATGGAGCAACTATGAAAATTTTTATTTTCGTCTCTAACAAACTTTGCAATCATGTCACTAATAGTCATTTTTATTTACAGTAATTAATATTTATCCTTTTTTTAATACTTGTAAATGAAAGTATATTATATTCATTATATAATTATTAATTGTATTTAAGCAATAAATCACTACCAGTATTTCTAAAATACTTTCATAAATACGAATGTTAAGTGGTTATGCAATCTTTTTATGACATGATTGCAGAAATTGAGAAATGAAGTTGAAGTATAAAAATATTATTTGAGAATTCATTATATGTATAGAAGAATTAATTTTTCATATTTTATGAAAACTTACGTGCGCAATTATTTTTTGTACTTTAGCAATTATCAGCCATTTTATATACTTTCATTTAGTCTTCGGAAAAATAGTCTGGAAACAATTAATTTAATTTTTGGAAAAATGTTCTCTACTTTCATTTTTAATAATTAGAAAATAACAGTGAGAGAGTTTAAATATATATATAATTTTATAAATCACGAAACGCGTGTTTTCAGCGTAATCCTTACAGAAGATTTTATGATTAGAATCGTTTATTTATAATTAGTATGAGCTTAATTATGTATGGAAAAACATTTTTGCTTACTTTTAACAAATTTTGAATCAAAATATAATTTGATTTTGAATGTTTCTTATCTAAATGTCTTCCCTAAACACTAACTATTTTTGTCTAAAAAGAATTACAAGATTCTTATTATCACATACTCTGATAACGTAAGACACTTTTTATGCTACTATTTTATTCAGAAAAAGAAAAATATATTCTTATTTATACATATCTTTAATGTTTTTATAAATTTATTTTTATATACAATAGCCTTAAATTTTCCAAAAATTTAATAAAACATTGGAGTTTTTTTTTAAATTTACAAATTTAGTAAATGTAAATACTTGTTTTCTAGTTTATTTTATCTATATGAAATACATTTTTGCATTTCAGATTTATTGATTGTGTAGCTGGAATCAAAACTAAAAATGTTGGTATTATTAAAACTTAAATGTTTTCATGTATAGTATAAGTAAATCTTTTGTCGAGCACAAGAAAGTTTTTCGGGGAGATATCTAATTAATCAGTAGCTGCTAATATTGGCAAATTAAGGCTACTAAGTCAAACGGCAGTTATTGAGATGAAGTAAAATCAATTTGCAAAATGCATGTACTTAAAAATTCAAAGCAATATACACTCACTTCCAAAAGTTAAGCATGGAGAGGAAAATGCTGATTTCCGGAAGCAAATCAGAATTGAAGAGGATGCAAATCGCTGCAGAGGTAGATGGAAGTATGCAAATATGTTAGGTAACAGCCAATCGCGCTTTCATGTCAAGAAATATGCAAAATGGGCAGTCTTATAAGATACCAGCTTTATGAAGGGTTACAGAAGTTGATTGTAAGTGCTGATAGAAGGTGTTTAAAACTTTCGTACAATTTGTTTTCAAGACATACGTGTTTCTATGACTTCCAGAAGACGAATGGAAGATTCTGAGCGCTGGCGTGCTGTGGGGCGCATTGAAGCAGGACAGTCGATCTCAGATGTTGCTCTTTTCTTCGGCGTTCATCATTCTGTAATTTCACGTTTATGGAAACAATTCCAAACCACACAGACAGTTGTCCGAAGGCCCGTAGCCGGTCGCCCAAGGGTTACAAACCCCGCGGAAGATCGATATATTGCGATTTTAGCCAAGCGGAATCGCAGAGCGACCTCCACACGTGTGACATCTATGGTTACAGCGTCCATTGGTAAGGTGATATCTGCAGCTACTGTACGCCGAAGATTACATATGAGTGGACTGTACGCCCGGGTACCTCGAGTTTGTGTTTGTCTATCCGTCCAATCAAGAGGGGCACGATTAAAGTGGTGCCGGGAACATGTCAATTGGACTGTGTCTGACTGGGGCAATGTCATGTTTACTGATGAGTCAAGATTTGCTCTGGAGCCAGATGACAAGCGTATAAGGATATGGCGTGAACAAGGAACACGCAATCAGCCCCAAAACATCACCGAACATCACGCATTCCGAGGCGGAAGCATTATGGTGTGGGCAGGGATTTCATCAAGATACCGCACCGACCTGCACATCTTTCAAACGAGGTTCTGTGACGGCTGTCCGGTATCGAGATGAAGATCTAGAACCCGTTGTGAGATTGTATCCTGCAGCAGTTGGCCCTACTTTTGTTTTAATGGACGATAACGCACGTCCCCATGGAGCTGACATCGTCGATGATTACCTGGAGAGTGAAGGGATTGCGCATATGGCATGGTCTCAGCATATTCGCCTGACCTTAATCCCATTGAAAATCTTTGGGATGCTCTCGATCGTGAACACCATCAGTAGGGTTATACTGATGGAACTTTCTACTGAAATCGTCCAATGGGCTTTCCTTCATGACACTGTCTGTTTTTATATTCTTTTTTTGTATTATTATTTTTCTTATATTTTTTATTACATTAAATCACAGGAATTTGCCTCATTTAGTCTGTACATCGGATGTGCGGGTTGATGCACGGGACGGGGTGATCATGGCATCTGGGTCACTTCCGCTGTATCTATTGTCAGCCTTTACATTTATAGTGACTTTTTCATCAATAGTATATTCTCATCATTACATATTATTTTTTTCTTAACAATAAACATATTGGTTTAATCAGCTTTCAACATTTTCTGAACTGAACATGCAAATTTTAATGTCTGAATTGAATTCACCTTGAAACATACCTACACAAATGATCCTGAAAACCTGGACTTAAATGGTTTAGATTCAGACCTTGGCACTATTGATAATCTTAACTCTCATAGTGAAGAGGTTATTTTGCACCCAGCGGTAGTAAAGTCACCATCACAAATTGAAAAAAGAAGGAAAAAACAAAAAGTTAAGGATGCAACACCACTTGCAATGTTGCAATCCCTAAAGAAAATCATCGAATCAAAAAATAAGGGAGATTCATTTTCCCGCATAAGAATCGCGATAAAGCCCTCACTCTCATTAAAAACCTACATGAGGAATTTAAATTCGTAACTCCTCAACCAACACCTCCCATCGAAAACATTGACCCAACATCGAAAGAGCTCTTGCAGAATTTAAAGGACCTAAAGGAACTGAATATACCTGAATTAGCAAATGCCATCAAATCCTTAAACAACAAACTTCAAAAGTCCACTCTACAACCTCTAAGGAAGAACCTGGAACCAAACCAGCAGAATCCAAAAACTTAAAGTCAAGCGGTAAAATCTCAGCCATGCCTAATAATAAAAAGAGCTCCAGCAGACAATACCGGACAAACACTGCGTCAAATTGAAAGTGATGTCCGACCTAAAGATATTTACATGAGGAAAACCCATGTCGAAATTCAATGAAGGAACCATAAGGACATAACAGAGCTATCAACGATTCTTAACAATAAAAAAATTATAGTGGTCCCAAAGGAAATACCGAAAATACGGCTAATTCTTCTTAACACTCCAGAAACCACCACTGATGAATCAATGCGATTCAAGAGGAATTAAGTCTGAAAAATACACAGGATATTAAGATTCTCCAAACTAAGAAAACTCTAAGTAAATTCAACTTGTGGAACTGGATCTTTGAATTACCAAGACCATTTGGGCTAAAGCTCCTCAAAAGTCGCTTCATTTTCTTAGGTTTAGGAAGATTCAGAATCGACCGCTTTTTGACAGTATGTAGATACCAAAACTGCCAGTCTCTCCACCATACAGCTACCAACTGCAGGAATGCCAAGTATTGTGGGAAAGGCGGAGGTGAACACATGACAGATGAATGCAAATAAATCTTTTTGCATCAACTGTTTTGAGAATAATAAAAAAGGATGTTATTACCGTACTAATCACCCGGCATATGTTTTCAACTGCCCATCACAAAACAACTTTACCAACGAACAGCTAGAAATACCAAAAAGAGCAAACTACAAGCAAACCACTTACCGTAGCTCCACTAATCGATAAATAACTGATCAGCCAATTACTTTAACTAAAATGCCCACTCATAACAGCAACGATACCTCAATTACCAGTAATCACAAATTAAACAGTGCGCCATCAATACCAATTGTACAGCACCCAACTGATAAAAATGTAACTAATCTAACCTGCAACAATATAGCTTGTCTCCAAGCTAACTTACAACGCAGCAGATCGGCAATTGCCCAATTTTCACAATACATAGCCACCAACAACATCGATATTAGTTTAATACAAGAACCGTAAACATTAAAAAAAGCATCAGGGGAATTCCTCTTAGATGGAAAGTTTTTCATGCAATGGGGCCAGACAACCCACGAGCGGCCATCATTGTCAATACACCCTTTAATCTCACAATAATTCAATCAACAAGAGATCTTGTTGTGATTCAGCTGAATCTGCAACCACATCCTTTACTTCTTGCTAGCCTGTATGCCTCACCCTATGAAAGGATTAAAACTGCTCTTCAGCAGTTACCTAACATCCTAGAAAGCTATCCGGGAATGCCAATAATTATTGGAGGAGACTTTAATGCACATAACATACTGCGGGGCTACACTTCTAATGACCAAAGAGAACTCCTCTTGGAAGACTTCCTTCCACAGCACCATCTCTCTATCGCTAACTACCAGGGCTGCCCACCAACATTCGAAGGCCCTGTTGGAATCGAATGGCCAGACTTGACCATAGTAAACGATTTTGCTTCCAGCCTAATAGATCAGTGGGCAGTGATTGACGATGTTACATGCTCTGACCATAAATACATAACTTTTCACATTTCTTCGAAATCCATCATCACTTTTAATAGACGTTACAATACCTACAAAGGTCAACACAAGTTTATTCAAAAAATCAAGCCCAAACTGAATCAACTTAAAATAGAACTTTAACGTGTCAATACACCCAACGAACTAGAACAAATAACCATCCAACTCATGGATGTTGTAAAATCAACGTCAGAAGAGGTCTTCAGTATCCGAAATCCAGTTAAGAAAACGAACCTGTCTTGGTGGACAACCAGCCTGAGGAGTCAAAAGCAAAAAACAAGGGCCACACGAAGATTAATGAAAAACGCACATACACCAGCCATTTGAGATCAGCTACATCTTAAGTATAAGCAACACCTGGCCATCTATAAAAGATCAATTTTAGAAGCAAAATTGCAGAGCTGGTCACGGTTCTGCACAACGAACAATTAAGAACATGGCATTATTCAACGAATTGTTACCGACAAAATTTCAAGCCCACACAGTTTCATCACCATACTTCAGGACCTTTTGAAAGCTACTTTTCCAGCAGATGACATTGCAACTGACAATCAACACCACCACAGAATCAGAAGTCTGTCCCTAAATCCCACAACCATAATGGACCCACCCTTTGTATTCAATGAACTAAAGTATATTATCAAGAATCTTGTCTATTCAAAAGCTCCAGGCCTAGATGGGATAGACAATGTGATTGTCAAGCTTCTCTTTCGAGCAAATGCAACTTTCCTCCAGCAATATTTTAATCTTTGCTTTACCCTTAAAATTTTCCCCAAACCATTCCAACAGGGCCATGTTATTTATTTTCTAAAGATAAATAAAAACCCTAGCCTCCCGACCTCCTATCGGCCTATCTGCTTATTATCAGTCCTAGGGAAGGTTTTGGAGAGATTGACCATAGGAAGGCTCAAACATCACTTGCATAAAACAAATTTCTTTAGTAATCACCAATACGGATTTCGAAGCAACAGCTCGACAGAACACGCCTTCCAAAAACTTAGAAATCTAATTGACGAATCACACCATAAGCAGAACTACGTAGCACTGATTGCGCTGGATATCCAGCAGGCTTTTGACTCACTTTGGTGGCCAGGGCTGCGTCAAGCACTGCTACAAACTAGATGTCCAAGTAATATAACATCCTTGATCTTCAGCTTTTTGGAAGACAGATCGCTCACCACGGTTCATGATGGAAGAAGCGTCACAATTCCTCACACCAGGGGATGCCCACAGGGATCTGTTGGCGGCCCCATCCTGTGGAACATCTTCTTTAATGAATTATTAACATCATCCTGGCCAGAACATACTAAAGTAATTGCCTTTGCCGACGACACATTATTAGTAGTTGAAGGCAATACAAAAGCATCTCTGCAATCACATTGTAATGAATCTTTGCAACATTTTTCAAAATACTGTAGCAACTTGAAGCTCACAATTTCTCATCCTAAATCGCAAATCCTTATCCTGCACCAGAAAAGAAAACACTTAAAATCAAATCCCAGAATAACCTTAGAAAATAATAGCCTAAAGCATACTAAAACACTAAAATATCTCGGAGTAACAATAGATAGCAAAATGTCCTTCCTACAACATATCAGGCAGTTAAAGACAAAGATGATACCAATAGTTCAGCGTTTCCGCTCCATGATCGCTAGAGTTTCGGGCATTAAAAGTAAAATTACTAAAGCAATTTACCTTTCTGTCATGGAGAAAATGGTTACTTATGGCTCATCCTTGTGGATTCTACCCATGACTGTTAGGAAGCAGCGGCAATTAGACAGCCTACAGCGCTACTTTACATTATTAATCACGAGAAGCTTCAGGACCACGTCCACAATTGCCCTCAACACACTGGCAGGCCTGCCACCACTTCATCTTACTTGCATCCAGCTAGCACACAAAACTAGGGTACTGCAACTGCAGGAAACTACTGTGCTGGGAGACCAAACCCTCAGTGCGTCTGACTATGAATATCCTGTGCATAAGGACTGTGTCCATCCATCGTTAAGACTTAAGGGGATACACATCCACAATCTGCCCTCCAAACCCTCCTCGCCAGCACAAGGTCAAATCAAATTAATCACACCTTACAATATCTATACGGATGGATCACATATTGACGGTAAAACAGGTGCAGCCCTAATAATTTACCATGAAGACAAACAACTTCAAGAATACAAAATTAAGCTGAGGAATAAGAACTCAGTCTTTCAGGCAGAGGCCATAGCCATTTTTGAAGCTATCAACATCATTGATGCACAAGGCCTCAGATCTGTAACCATTTGGTCTGATAGCTCATCAACTTTGCATGCGTTACTTAACCCACTTCACACATCACCAATAATACATGCCATACAGGAAAAACTAGCAGCTGCAACTTCGCACATCAATCTAAGCTGGATTAAAGCGCATCAAGGTGATGTTGGAAATGAGTGCGCAGACATCGCTGCAAAGGAAGCCACAAAAATTGATGAATCCGAAGCATTAGTGATTCCATATCCAAGATCTTCACTTATCAAACAACTGAAGCACTTCACACTTCAAAAATGGCAGTCTCTGTGGGACAATGCAACAACAGGATCGAATGACCAAACATCATTAATCTCTTCAGAAGTCTCTAGCAAGCTAACGTATGATAATCCATACCTCAACCAGCTGCTAACATTTCACGGCCCATTTCCACAGTACTTCCAAAGATTCGGAAAGGCAGTTTCATCCACCTGTATCTGTGGAGCCCAAGGGGATCCTTTCCACTATGTCCTAGAGTGCCCAGAGACTGAGAAATACCACCTAAAGAAGAACTCCCAACAGACCAACATGGAGTTCCTGAGATTTTGCTTGAAAGATCGTCACCGCAGATTACTCCTCACAAAGCTGATGATTCATCTCAACAAACGAGGATTAGAACTTTGTCAGTGATTTAGGCCACGCTTCCACAGACGATCTAGAAGATTCCACAGACGAATCAGAAAACTATTCTTAAAGTTAACTTTCTTCCACAATTAATAATGGTGTTTAAAATTTTTTTATGAACTTAATGAAATTTATGAACTATATGTTCCGAATTGTTTGGACTTTTCGAACATTATGAGCCCGCTTTAGAACTTTAAAAACTTTTTGAATCCTATTCCCTTTTAGTACCTTAGAAACATTTTAAATAATTTTTTTGAACCTAAAATGCTTTTAAAAGCTAAGGTGCTTATTAAACTTGTATAAGCTGCCTGCCTGTATATAGTTATCAACTTTCGTATCATGCCATTTTTTTTCCTTTTCATAATTAAGTGTTCATACTATTTATATAATATTGCTTTCAATGTATATAATGTTTTTATTGCCATAATTACCCTAGAAATTGTTAACTGTCTTTTCATTGATTGTAAATTGTTTCTCCATTGTTTGTTGTATGTGTCATGTTATATTTTATTTTTAACTCAGAGAAAATATTTAATGCTATTGCCTGATGTTCAACAGGGCTTAAAGCCTCTTAAAATGTTTTGTAACTTCTTGCTACCAATTTGTAAGCACAATTTCTTTGCCTTGTTAAATGCCACGATGGTGGCGCCCTCACGGACCTCGTAGAGGTGTGGAGCATACTAGGTGTTGGGGAGACGGCACCCGTTAACCTTAAGGTACAGTCCGGGGTCTCCCCACACAGTTATGTATGTATGTATGTATCTTCACGTTTCCCACCTCCAGCCACACTTGTTGAGATTGAAACTACTCTACAAGAAGAATGGCTATTGCTTAGTTCTGCGGTGGTTGACCACCTAATTGAAAGCATGGTCACAGTGTGTAAATTTTGTATACAGATGAGGGGGAATCACATACCCTATTAGTGTCCTTTTTTCCTTTTATGCTGTTTTTATTTCACTTTATACATAATTTTGTTTAAATCTCCAGTATGTCATTATCTGTTAACTTACCAAAATTTAATATTGTTTTCTTTCTGAATATATATAATTATTTTTATTTTATGCATAAATATATATGCTCTTTTCCTGCCGATTTTTGTCTCAATCAAAATAGTATTTGTTGATTCCTTTGTATTTGTGATCTTCATGCTTTACTTTTGGAAGTGTGAGTGTGTTTAAAATAACAAATTATATCAAAATTTAATCCGCTTATAACTCTAGCAATTATTTCATGTTTGAAGGATTAATATTAGTGTTCCATCTATTAGTATAATGGCACAGCTATTTTATCACCAAAATTCCGAAAAATTAGTACAACTTGATATAATAAAGTTAAAATGATACAAGTGATCAGCATTAAAAATAAATTATAAAATATAGTAGCAATTTTCTAAACCTGAATTCCATTTGATTATTTGAAAGATATTTAGTTCACAAACGAATCATTTTCAAAGAAGGAGAACTGAATTAATCAAGCTAATTGAATCATTTTGTTAATTGGTAACTCCTTTATCCGATCAAAAATACAATGAAATTTTATGGATAAATGTTTCCTTTTCTCTTATAACTAAAGTTGTGTGGTTCAAGGAAAACTATAAACATTACATTTTGCAGATTTGCCTATTTGATAAACTAGATTAACCCGAAACATTTTTTGATGGAAATAATTTGAAGTATTCTGTTTTCAAAAAAATTTTGAATCAAATTTTATAAAAAAAATTATTTTAGAATACATATTTTTTGTTCAAAAATATTTTAACACCCATTCTGGTGGAGAAATATTTATTTGAAATGTTTGATTGAAATTACATCAGAAGAATATTCTGTGAGGAATTATTTTTTCTGGAATATGTTTTCCATAGAATAATGTTTTAAATATATTTCGTAATATTGATATATGTTGTCTACACTCATTCCAAAAATCAATAAGAAAAAGAAAATTCGTTTCAAGCTGAGGAATAAATTAATTTTTGGAAACCAGTCACAACTATGCAAAGACCTGTTTCCAGTCATCTAAAGCTTACAACTAACGCACAATATCTTTATGTTACTGTTCAATCCAGCGAAATCAAAGAACAACTTCTGCACATGTGACGCATATGGTTGAAGGAGCCATTTGTTATACTATATCTGACACTCATGTGCACACAAAAAAGCAATGAAGAAATGTATTTTATTCCCATATTTTTCTTTTCAACCCGTCTAAAAGCTTGTACTTTTCACTTTCATACTTTCATTGAGATGTCCGGCAATACGATTCATTAAGAAAAAGTTATGTTCATGAAATGAGTCGTGCTTTGCCTTCCATGTCGATGCATACATAAATCATACAAAGTAAGTACAAAATGAACTCAATATATTCTATGATATCTTCGAATATCACATAATCTAAGGTGAAAACATTTTTGTATGGACTATCACCCGGCTTACGTCTATAGGCCAGCTTCTAACTTAATTATTCAGTATCAAGCTGAATTCCAAGTCTCCATCACAAGATTGTATGTTGCAGAATGTTTACCCTGCTTTAATTTAAATAAATCCCGTTTTATAGCCATGATTGAACCTTAGGATTAAGTATACTGAGTGATCCTCATACTTTCCGGATTTCAACTCCATTAAAGATTTTTGACCATCCAATGAGCTAACGTTCCTTTTTCCAATAACTCTCATAAATTTTTAAATAGTACTAAGCGAGGAATCGTGATTATTTGACTCTGTGGTAGCTAAGAACATAAACCTCTTAGAAAAGATGGTCAAGCTTTCATACACAAATTTAGCATATCAATAAAAAGTAATCACTTTAAACTTATGTTGTTGTTACTAATGACACGTGGACAAGCCAAGCTCGCTATGCCTTGGCTATGCGAATTTAAGTCAATTGGGAGCGTCTTTCGTTTTTAATGAGAGCACCATGAAGGTAAAAGTACGACTTTGCTGTACTCACATGTCATAGGTACCCGTTTATAGGGTAGACAACCATTCACACCTCATTCATACAAGGAAAGGACAAAGACAGGATAGATAGAGAGAGAAAGTACATCCATGCCCGAACCGGGATTCAAACCCAGGACCTTCTTATCCGCAGTCAGGCACGCTGACCACTAGACAAGTTGGGAGGCCTTTTAAACTTATTGTTACCAAAGATAATCAAACTTATTATTTTCACTAATCATTTTATTACGACGTCATATTATAATTTATGGAAATTCAATATTGTTTTCATTTCTGCATACAATTCTGGATACTTTTTAACAAATAAATTTGTTTACTGCTTTCTTGTTACTAAAAACAGTACTTTTCAATATTTGCTTATGGACTCCGAGTTTACTTCTAATTGGGTATCTTGAAGACATTGTTTACGACAGTTACAGTTTCGAAACTCTTGGATTTTCATGTCAACTATAGCTAATAGAATATTTTAACAATGTTTCCCACAGTATTTTATCTGAACTTTTTAAGAGTAGAAATTCTAATACAAATCATTTCTAACAAAGAAATTTCTTATTCTGATGGTTTAACATAGCTACTAAAAGCATAATAAGCAATTTCCTCAGAGAAACATTATATGTGAATTAGAATATTTTCAGAATTCTTGAACTATTTACTTAGAGCATAGTAAGAATATGATAGGAAGCATTTTCAAAAAATGCAAATATCTACAACCTTAAATATAATAACACTATTAAAATTTCTTAAGGTTATAATCGGAATTTTTAATTAATTATTTTTCCTTATGCTCCTGTTAAGAATTAACTTGTATTCTTTTTTTTATAAGGAACTAAGATAATTTTATAAATTAATTTTTAAGTAACTTAGTAAAAAGTTAAAACTGACGTGAGACGAATATTACATTTATTAAAAAAATATTTGATACGTGTTTTGCGACAAATACATATTTTTAAATTTCCTAATAGAAAATAAATAACTAATGGGAAATAAATAAATATTAAGAGTAATTGACTCGTAACTGGCTCCTTATGTTATTCTCAGTAAAATTCCAATTTAAGTTTTCAAGTAAATTCTCCACAATTTTTACCTTTCTTTTGTTTTAATTGGATTTATCCAAAATTAGAATAATGTATATTAACGTATGGTTCAATTTTAATAGATACTTTTACCAAAATATAAGCATATATATACTTCTTTCATAAATAACAAAGAGTATAATTCATAACTTCTTTCATTTTTGATTAAACCATTTATTATAATAAATGCATGTCACAGTTCGCAAAATTCATTCACGAATTTTTGTATTTTATAAATTCATTTTTAAAAGATATTTAAAACGGTACGCTGTCTTTTAGAATTTATATTACTCGTTATTTAGAAAAAATTAAAAGCGGTAAACATAGTGAAAGCCTTTTATTCCACCAGACAAGTTTTATTTTCACTGACGGTCGCAGTGAAAGCAAGACAGGAACGAAGTGCTAATATTCATTTCGAAGTGAGAATGGAAGAATAAAGCGGAGCTATCAATTATTCGTAACCGAAACCACAACGGGGAACCCGCTTCGGTAGGTGATATCAAAGAATTTTGGAACAAAAGGAGAAAAAACACACTAAGTATGCCAACTCCCGTTTTGAAAAGCGGCTTTCTTTTAGTCACCATGGAAACGTGACGTCAAAGATTACAATTCAAACGATTGTCTAAATAAATATGCATAATGAACTTACTTGCTGCCCCATACCAACTTTGTTGCCACAATGTAACTAGATCGTCTGAAAGAATAAGAAAAATAATTAAATGAAGTTGACAGAAAAAAGGAAAGTGTAAATAAACAATCCATGCATCCCGATGAATACTAATTTTGCAATAAATGATGTAATGTTACAAAAACAAATGTCCGTAGAGGCTAAAATTTTTAACTTAAATTTTTCTTATATATTTAAAAGTAAATTAGTAAAATTAGTAGATTTTTCTTATATATTTAAAAGTAGATAAAATAATAAAACTATCCTTTAGTTGGAATCTGACGATAAGAAAAAATAATATTCAAATCCTAATAATTTCTTAAGTTTCAAAACATTCAAATTTTTTAAGACAAATAATAATGGATATTAATTATTCAGTATTATTTTTTAGCGGAAATTTAATTTAAAAGTTATATGTGTGTGTGTTATTAATTACACACACATAAGCATATATGGTTAGCCTTATTTTCAATATACATAAAACCTTAGTTTGATGATTTTGTAAAATATATTTCATTAAAACATTGCTAGTACGATTTTATAAATTAAAAAGTAATTCTATATTTAATGAATTTGAATATTAATATTTTAAATCATATTTATAAAAATAATATTAGATTTTCGAGTAAAACAATTTTTATAGACTTTTCATTCAAGCAATTTAGTTGATTTATTTAAATTTCTGAAACAATTGAAATTCCTATAAAATAAATTTCAGTTTTCCAACCACAAATCTATTTTCAATATTTGCGGTATTTAGATTTAACAAAACTTCGTATATCACATTCCAATTAAAAGTAATTTTTTTCAAGAGAGAGAGAGAGAGAGAGAGAGAGAGAGAAATAGAATCAACAACATAAATACAAAAAGCATTTATTCGACGGTATTTTTTAGGTAAATTGGATACCTTCGTACTTTTCTATTTTTATTCTCTCTTGCGTTTTGGATTACAAATTGTCCTGTTGGGGTTGCCTTAGCCTGTACCTAGCCATAATTTGGGCTCTGGTAGTCAGAAGAAATAACTGAGGGGAAATCTTTGCAATTGAGAAGAAGGGACAAAGCAGAATACTTGACCTGCCAAACCCTGAAGTAACATTTTACATGGAGGGCATTTAGACAACGATATATTTAACATGCTCCATCAGCATTTAGTGTAAATGACGGAATTTCAGTTAAGTTGGGATTTGAACTTACTACTTTCTGATAAGGAGAACGAATGCCCTAATCAATCAGACCATCGCGGCCTTCAAATTGTTCTGCAGTAATGCCACCAACAATTAGTTTTTATATTTACGGCGTTTTTGGCAAAATATCGTAATAAAAATGATTTTTTCGTGGAATTATTTTGTAAGTAACATTGTAATGCAAAAATATATAGTCAAAATTAAAAAAAAACTAAGAATTATTTCTGATTTATTTGAATAAAGTAAAATTATTTGGTACCTCAAGTTGTGTAGCATCTGAAGTAAAACCAAAGTAACACAAAAAAGTAGTTTTTTTGCAATCAATTAACAAAATTTTCGACTTACTTATTGTGTTTAAGAAGACATATCTTTCATATTATCACCTTATTTCATTTTAAGCATGAAATGTATACATTGCCACCGAATCTGTGAGACAGACAATTTTCTATTGAAATATAGTTAGCATATTTCAAAGTTTATGCATAATGACACGAAATAAGATCTTTTTTAGCTCTAAACCTTAATTTAATTTTATGATTGTAATGCTGAATCAAAGAGTAAACATCGAGTGATAGTGGTATTATTATGAAACGGCATGTTACATTACAACTTCTAATATTTTTTTCCTTAGAGGAACACAATGAGATGTTAAAAACAATACATTAATAAAAATTTAACTAGAGAAAAATTAGTTAATCAACACAACTCTACTAAAAATAGATATATTTCTAATTTCAAAGCATACAGTAAAAGCTTTCAAATAAAAAAATTAAAGAAAATACAAGTATTTTAATTTGTCTTCTGTAATATTAAAAATAAATCATCTGTTAAAAAATAATCTTCTGTTAACGAAGTTGTTGTTGAATGTCTCCGATGCTTAGAAACGTTAAATCATGTCTATGAAATTTATCACTCTAAGAAAATCTAAAACTTAAATTGGGCTTGAAAAGATCAATTCTAAAAAGCCACAGACAATACAGAGTTTGGTCTGAAAATCACAGCACACTTTAAACAGACAGCGAAAACCCTTTTTCAACAAGAATAGGATCTCAAGTGTCCTTTGATAAGAGAGTGACATGATCATAGATGGAGAAAATGGGACAAATATACTGTTGTCTAAAAGGAATAACAGGTAATTTTTATATAACTTCAAAATAAATAGAAGTATTACTGATATTAATCAAAATGTACGAATTTTATTAATATTTTGAGTGTTATCTCCTATTGTTTGTTTATATTTTTTATGAAATTAAACATAATAAAGTTTCTATACAAACAAAGAAAAAATTATTTGATCGTAAAATTATCATACAATATTTAGACAAATCACTCAAAGTAAAGCAAAAATTTTATTGATTGTTTTTCAAGAAGTAAGTGAAAATACTTCTTGAAAAACAATCAATAAAATTTTTGCTTTAGTACAAGTAAGTGAAAATACTTATAGGATTTTTGAAAAGATTGCATTCTCAATAAAGTAATAAAAAACTCTAATAATAACTAAAGATAATTTTATATTATTTAAATAAAAAATAATTTTTGAGAATTTTTATTGATATACAGATAAAAACTTTCATTTTTATATACAATGATATCCATCCATCCATCTATCTATCTATCTATCTATCTATCTATCTATCTATCTATCTATCTATCTATCTATCTATCTATCTATATATATATATATATATATATATATATATATATATATATATATATATATATATATATATATATATATATATATATATATATATATATATATATATATATATATATATATATATATATATATATATATATATTATTAGTAAAGTAATATATAATATAACTTACTTCCATCCACTGTTCTTTAATATCTTGCCAAGAAGAATTTCTGATCTGTAAGATAATGTAATAATACATTATAAAATTTGTATTTTTAACTAAATTTCAAAATAAATGAATATTTAAAGGCGATAAAATATTTATAAACTGGGCTTTGTGTGCTTGCGACTGAACAATTGTTCGAGAAGTAACTTGATTGGAAGATTCTTGAAAATTTCCTGATTAATTTTGGATTAAATCTTCGATTAAAATTTTAAATTATACATACCCAGAATTATATGAGTCATTGGATACACTCTCTAATCTAATCAACTTGGTATGTTGCTATGGAAACCGGTGACGTCATTCACGGTATGCTATTTAATTGGTTTAATGTTGGAGAGATCGCAACGCGAGTCGTAAACAAGGCTTTTAGTTCAAGCTGTTTGCAAACAAATCATTGTGAGAAAATTAGTTTACGAAAATTAAAAAAGGCCGCTTTTTGCCGAATGAAAAATTTTTAATATTTTTTTTGTGGTTAAGAGTTTTTATGTTTTCACCAAATAATTACTTTTTTTCAGAATTAATCTTCCTTTTAAAGACATTTAGAAAATATTAATATTCAGAATTTATAAATTTATATTTTAGTGTATGTATTTGAAGCATCGAAAAATATGAAAGCTGAAATATTATATAAGTTACAAATATTTTTTGGAAATAAAGTAAAGTCTATTTCATATTTTGCTTGCAAAGAAGTGTATAAAAATTACGATAAATAAAGCTAAATAAAAAACATAGAAACCTTATAATTTAAAATATGGTACTTGGTTTATTGCAATATTTTGCATGCAAATTAATATTTTTATCAACATTTTTTTATAATAGAAAATTTAAAAGTACCAAAACTTGAAAACTAGTGCTTAGTTTGGTAATGCAGACTACTTAATTGTTGCTTTCTATCATTTTACAAAAAATTAAGTATTGATACTTTTGGAAGTAAGCTAAATACATTAATCAATTTAGTTTTATACGATGTTTAATCAAAAAGACTATAAAAGAGAATGAACATTTATGCACAACAGTACTGAAAATGTTAGCAATTGGCAAAATAAAAGTGAATTTTCTTAACTTCTATGATTTGTTGAAGTAATTCGTACTAACATTTTAAGTACATTGTAAAGGAAATTAATGTAATGACCTTTTATTCTTTGCAAATTGAAGTTCTTAAGCAGTTTGAAGAAGTTAAATGGAAAATATTACATTAAAACTAATATTACATTAAAACTTAAATGCTTTCATATAAATTAGGTAAAACAGACTTTAATTTTAATGTCTTTTTCTTAAATATCACAAATTAGAGAACATAATGGCAGCAAGTTTTTGGTGACCGATTATTTACGAATACTTGTGGTTTGGATGTTACTGAACAATGTTTTCATAGATTTAAATGTGACATTCATTTTTCACTCGCTGACTTAAGAAGCAAAATATCTCATATTTATTTCTTTCTCTGTACTCTCTGTGAAAAATTATCTTTCAATAAAAAATAAGTATATACTTCCGAAAAAAATTCTAACCAGGTTAAATTAGACTTAGTTTTCCTTTCCACCTTAGAATAACAGATTTGCTGGGTACATATATATCTGGCACTCAGTCAGTGTGCCAATGATTACTCAAAAGTTCGTAATTAGGAAGCTACAACGAAACAGAGGATTTATAAACTTGGAAAGGCATTTTTAGAGATATCATTTCACTTGGGATTGGAACTACTACCTATTTTACACACTCCATCATCATTAATGAAAACGTCTGTCTTCGGTTTGATCAGGTATCTAATCCACAATCTTTCAGTGAATTCTTTTTAGATACCTTAGTTTACAAGGCTTACCTTTTGAATATATACAGAAGACTAAAGAAATTCATTTTTAGCCATGAGAAATTAAAAGTTTATTTATTAAACAGAAAATCGTTTATTGTATCTCAGAATTTGTAAGCTTTGCTTTAAAAAAATTATTTCATACAGAAACAGATTAAAATATCAATATCTGAAAAAATAGACCCTCTATTGAGAGGAAAATAAAAAATGAATAAATTTCTTATGTATTCCATTTAGGCAAAGAAAAATTCAGATTTCCAATTAAAGAGAAGCAGGGAAAAGAAAAGAATATAATTTCATGTACACCAAAAAATATAATTATTTAAATCCCTTTTAGCTTAAATATTTTTGAGAATAGGACAAATATGAAATTATTAAAATTTTATTTGAAAAGATAAAAAAATACGATTATTTTAAAATTTAATAACGTCAATGACATTGCTGCACACAATTCAATTCGATATAATAACAATTTCGATGTAATTACTTAAAGGACACAAAATACTTGAGAAAGAAAATCTTTTAGAATATATAATATATTTTTCATTATTGTTTTACATTTTCAGTAATTATTTTTACGTAAACTTCCAATTTTACAAATTGTTTTTGTAATTTTCATAAATTTTTAAATTTGAACTTTGAATGCATGCAGTTTTTCTTAAGCTGAAGTACAATTTTCTTGTCAAACTATTATTGAAGATGAGCAAATCTTCAATAATAAAATTATATTAATTACTTGTCGTCGAGTTGCATAATTGTATTTTTTATTCTATTTACATACAATGCAGAATGCTATAAAGCAGTCACTTTTTTGAAAATAAATAAATAACAATTATTGCTATTACAGATACAGAAGAGCGCAGCGAAATAAAAATATAGACATTTTTAGCGATATTTTTTAAAGAATAATATCATGTCAAGAAATAATTGGAAAAAATTCTAGAATACTACGAATAATTATTAATAAATAAATTAAATTCTTCAAGATATTTTATCTTATTTATGAAAAAAATACATAACAAAATAATACATTAATTATATGATATATTTTACGATAGAAATTATTAGAAATTCAGAGCATTTTTGGATGCTACAGACTCTTAATATATTGCGTTATGAAATAATTTATGATTAAATAATCAGAAATAATTAACTAGTAATTATTAAGTTTTACAGAATTAAAATGCATGAATTCTGCTCACAGAATTAAAAGCTCTACAGAATTAAAGTGCATGAATTCTGTAAAACTAATTGATTACTACTTATTTTTGATTATTTAACTATTTCTGATTTTATTAGAGAGCATATGGACTTATCTGACAAGCACAGAATTCAAGAAAAAATAAGAAATTATAAGCAATCGAAAAGCATGTTAAGTCCAGCCAATAAGACATAAAAAATACTTTGCCATGGTAACCAGCCATTTTAAGTGAGATAGCTCGATTACATTTTTGCTCCATTGCCAATACAGTCTATTTATCTTGAAATAATTTATTTGTGATGAAAGGTATATTTAACATATTCTGATCATGTTAATTAAGTAGAATGAAAGTCTTTCTAGGCAACAACTGTGGTGAGAAGTTTTTTTGATAGTTCGATCATCATTAATGTGTTTGAACAATGTTACTTTGATTACGCAGGTAAATAAATAGAAGGTATTTTGGACCATGAAATTCTCATATTGTTAGATTTACAAACGTCTTATTTCCAATGCACTAATTCTTCATCACACTTTTTCATTTGTACTAAGCCTAAAAGCGTTATTTGAATGAACCATAGATTATGTAATCTCATCTGTTTCCCATGAAAGACATTTGAATCTAATAAATACGCAAGAACTACGAGCTTATTTGCCTCACTAATGGTAAACTTTAACTCAAACTATTCTATAAGCAACTCTTATAAACCCATGCTTTACTACACTAAAGTCTGTGTTACAGAAAGAAAAAGACCTTAGTATGATTTTCATGTCATTACTTTTGAAAGAATAGATTATCCTTTTTTTGGAAAATAATCTATATTTTGCCTTGGTGTAGTCTTTTAACACAATCATTTTGAAAATTGATGATATAATCTAGACCGAATGTCCTTCACCTAGAAAGTGAATCAAATTTATATTTTATAAGCGTTTTATTTTCGCAAGCTATGCTTTTAGGAGAGTAGTTGCAAAAAATTTGAAATAAATTTAAACGAAAAAAGGACTTAGAAATGTATTTTCCAGTAATTGTTTACAGCATATACTTTTAGTTTATCACATTTAAATTAATTCAATAATATACTAACGAATTAGATAAGTTAATTTCAAAATAAACTATTTAATTGGTGAAAATGTAGTAAACGGGTCATGAAATCATCCATTGTGGAATCCACTAGTTATATTGTCAAACAGCTTGCAGTTCATATTCAATATGGGATAGGATCAGGGATAGTTGAGATTATTTATGTTTATCCACAGTAATTAATTTTTACGTGGCAAAATATTCAGACAGAAAGAAAACCACACATTGGAAAATTGTATTTAATCTGTAGATTTAGGTCTAAATAATTTTCCTATGAAAAAATAATAGTAGAGAGAGAAGTAAATGGAAATTTATAACTACGCTTATGACTTATTAGGAGATAAGTCTGAAAAAAAAGTATTCCAAATTTATTTATTCTTCCGAATATTCGCAAAATTGGTGATAAGAACTATTCATTCACAGAAATTCGTCTATACTAGAATTTATGAGACTATTACAACTCATCGATTATTGCTTCAATTAACCACACAAATGCAACTGATAATGAAGTGGATAAATTAAGTCAAATGTAAGCAAATTGCACAGAAAAATATCTCTTAATAAATATAAAATTGCACAGCTGATTTAATATCTTTGATTATCGATATCATATTACAAATATATTAATAAACTTCATTGTTGCTTTATATTAAAGATTTCATTCAATGTTAAACCAAAACAACAATAAAAAAATAACGCTAAATTGGTGCATACTTGGTTTTATATTTGAATATAAAATAAAAGAGAAGGATACATTGCTTCCTGGTAAGGATGCTCTTTCAACGCCGTCAAAATATTATTGCAATTAAAAGTGATAGAAATGTTTTTGTGAAATGAAAGATGTAGATTTTAATTTATGGATCAAAACATTTATAGCATCTCTTTTTATGCAGTTTTTTGAAATTAATGTGGTCCTATTAATATTATTTCAATTTTACAAAACACTGTCAGTTGTTTTCTTAAAAATAATAAAGTTCATTAGCAGTTTTTTTTATTTGTAGTAGGTAAATATAAAATTGCAGTTTTTAAAATTTTTTAATGTATATATGAAAAATCCAAGTGGTATTGATGTATTAAATGTGAAGTTTGTGTTAAATGTATATTTGTGAAATTCTATTAAATATGAAGTTGAAATCCCAATTATTAAAGTTTTGATCAAATACTTACAAATAATTTTATAATTTGAAGATTTAAACATCCCAATTTTGCAGAACATTTAAGTTTTCTCACTAAATACCGACTCTCTTTGTAAAAACAAGCTTCCATATGTACGTGAAAAACAATCACGTATAATTCTTTAAGAATTATAAAACCACTATTTGAAATTTACAATACGTAATAACATAAAAATGAAACATTAATCTGCATTTCTTTTTAGCCTGTGAATTTGAATTAAAAAGTACTCACACATCTTAAAAACTTTCTAAATTTCTTTTCTTCAAATGAATTTGTGTGGTAAAAGCTTTCTTAGAAAAATGCAAAACATTATTTTATCAATTTAATGAAACTTGCAGTAATTTTAAAAACAAAAGCATTTTGATAAAAAAATTAATTTCTCAAATGATAAAAATGCAAAAACATCTTCCGAATTATACTTTAATCATACTTTTGAAATGAAAAACAATGTTTTACATAACATATTTTGATCATTTTCTTAAAATGACACTTTTTTAATTTATATTACTTCCGAAATACATTTGTTTTCTATATATTATAAATAAAATAAGTTTCCTTTTTATTACTTATTTATTAAAAAGCCATATTTACTAAACATCTTATTGTTCTATTGAAGAACTTGTAAAACAAGTTTGGATCTATACAATTTGATTTGTATTGCACAATCAAGTCAAGACTATGTGTATCACAGATCAAATGGGCATTTATTTGCGGCACCAAAATGGAACGAAGCCGAGAGTGAAGCTAATGAAACGGGAAAGATATTGACTGGCAATTCGATCAGACTAATTGCTAAGTATGCTTCACTTGGCTTTGTCATAATAGGAGAAAATGTCTGCTGATAATATGTGTCTATGAGACGACGTCTGTATTTTAACGTTTTATACTCTCAATTACTTCCTCCACTGCAATGGAAGCCATTTG
Source organism: Latrodectus hesperus (assembly GCA_037975125.1). Lineage (NCBI taxonomy): Eukaryota > Metazoa > Arthropoda > Arachnida > Araneae > Theridiidae > Latrodectus > Latrodectus hesperus. The sequence goes on from CM075855.1 coordinate 34,363,496, forward strand.
AGCATGATAAGAGCATAAGAATTTTCCATCGAGTTTTTGATGCCTTAAATTATTTTTAGAGACAAATAATCTGAAATTCGAAACATTTCATGAGGTATTTATTTACTTCCATGTATGAAAATAAAGATTAATTTTCGAGCAAAATCGATGAAATGAATGAACAATTTTTTTAAGCGATTTAAAATGTAAAAATTAAAAAAATTAATAATGTTAGCTTTAAGGTTTGCCAAATCATAAGGTTTTGGTTAAAAAAATATTAAATAAAAGAATTATATCAAAAATAAGTTTATGAAACTGAAAATTCAATTAGGGTTACTTCAGGAATAACAACCACAGGGGATAATTGAAATAAACGCAGCCAAATTTACTAATAATAAGGGAAAAATTGCCTAAAATAAAATGCCAAACTCTTTCATATAGCATCGTAAATACTTTTAAAAAATACCATAACATAGAAAAACTATGCAAGAGTTTAAAAATGTCAAAGTATATGGCACTGTATCATAGAATTTTCTCCTAGGAATCGTCTCTAACGTCGGAAACTTGACATAATTTGGAATCTTATAGTTCATGAGCGACTTCCGCTGTTGATTTTTTAGCATTAGACACACGAAAGAACCTTCCTTGCAATTCACGGCTTAAAAAAGAATCTGAGTCGTTATCTTAACAGAAAAATTCATTTAGTTATAAAAATATGACAACCTGTTTTTCCATTCCCAAGCAGAATTTTAAATATCAAAAATTTCAAAAAGCTTCCAATTTTAAAAAATACCTTTTCGCCATTAAACTAACATTAGATATAGATGCAAAACTTGATTTAATATCTTTACTTATTTTATGCAACAGAAAATTTTAAAATATTAATGGTAGATCTTCCTATTTATTGGGTTATAATATTTTTGTAATTAATTTGCGTATAACCCGTGTATAAAAAATGTAATAAAAAAGTGTTTTTTTTTATTCTAAAAATAATCAAACTCTTTAAGCATTTAGATAACTCATTTTCAACTATCCATTTAACTACTCAGAATTTGATGGAACTTTTGCAAAAGAACGAGACCTAATTTGTTCTTGTAGTGAAGGTTCAATATTTTGTAGAAGCTGTTTATAATTGAAAGAACATAAATTTTGACTGTTCAGTTTAACAATAAAAGCACAAAATATTGATGAAAGTAAATCGAAAAACACTGTTGATAGACTGTCAATCTCTTTCTCTTACTCAAGCAAGAAAACGAAAGTTTGTAAATAAATAATGACAATCATTTATAACCATAGTACCAAGTTAAAACAAACAGAATACACTTCCTAATTCTATCATTTAATCTCTTATTCAAATTCACAGAAAAGAGAAGAAAAGGCAATATTATAGAGTAAACCATTTAAATAAAATGGAGGCACACATGCTCTTTTAACTCATTTTACATCCTCATTAAATAAAAATCAATTATTTAAATTGTAAATATTTCTCTGATAAAATTTACAGAAAAACAGATTCTGTATTAAATTACAAATAATTATTTTCCAAATAAATAGAAGTGCAAATTAAATAAGCATTAGAAGTGATTTCAAAGTAAGTTGCAAAGTATTCCATTAACGATAAAACGTTTTCATATCTGGAAAAAATTGTTTTCGTCAATAAGATAGAAAATATTTAAATTTCTGAGTAAGATAAAAATAAAGAAAATGAGAATTCAACATTAGAATAATTTTTTTTAATAAATACTTCGTATCCTTTTCGAATTCATAACACAAGATTTCAAATCGAAAAATAATTTGCTTAAAATAAGAGAACCTTAGATTAATTTATGCATTGTTCTTAATTTAATGAAACTAATATAATCACTAATCATTAAGTGAAATTTCATTTACTTTAATCATTCCAATAACATTCAAATGTAAAATTTGTTTCAAAGAAATATAATCTAAATTTTAGAATTTATCTGTATTTGGAAATTAAAGAACAGCGCAAATAAATTGATCACTGAAAGTATATGTTGACATTGAAACACAGGAATATATACATAGAATGAAAATATGTGAGAAAATGTTCTGGAAAATCTATTTCTTAACTTTTTTGGTTTTACTTCTTATTTCACAAAGAAAGAAATGGGAAAAATTTGAAATTTGACTTATTTCAGTAAAAAAAAAAAAAAAACAATACTTGGCTGCAATTAGTGTATATGAAATGCAAAAAGATGGGAATATATGGAAAGAAGTTATATTTTATATAGTTTTCCTTCCATTATGATTTTATTCCGTAGTATGTAAGTGAATCTATGAATACAGTTTTTATTTTGTTTTTTCCCAAAACTCTTTTTATCTGGCGTTGAATTGAGAACGGTTGCACGGAATGAAATAATACTCATATGAGGATATGATGCGGTGATAACATGATTGGTTGGGGCGTCATTCTAGTTATTGGAATGCAGTGATTTCGAATCCTAAGACTACAGATAATTCGTCATGTTCACTAATGGCTGCTGAAACACATAAAGTATGCAGTGGTCACAATGTACTCCATATGAATTGATATCTCCAGGGGTGTGTGGGAAAGTCTGGGGAATCATCTTCTTGATACGTTTCTAAACACCCACCCACTTTCGAGATCACGATGACACGTTTACTTGTTGCCCCACTATATAAAAACGCCCCCACTTCAGCACCTTGTGCCAAAATGGTGTCGTAGCCAACTGCCTGGACATTTGAAATAAATAAAATGTTTATCCCAGACTAACTTAAAATAAAATCTTTGTTTTATTTTACAATTTGATTGGGAACAAGTTCAGAATCCCCATACACTGATTTCTCGCCAAATCTGGTAACCGTTGTTTACGTTGTAGTGTTGCCGATTTCAGCTTTTGTTTTTATTGTAGTGTTGCCAAATTTAGTTTTTGTTACTATTTTTATTTTTTCGTTGCCAGATTCCGTTTTTCTCGTGTTTTAAATAATTTTTACGTTATATATGTGCTTTTTTTAGTGGCAATAGCTTTTTTAGTTTCACTTCGAGAACTTTCCAGAACTTTCTTTGCTAATTGTTCTACGTTTTAATTGGTAGTCATTTTAATTTCGTTTACTTTTGCTGCTGGAATCAGTGAATTTCCCGCTGTTGTGTTTCGTTGTCGCCAGTGTCCAAACATCGTAAATTTTTTTTTTACTATTTCTTTTCATTATTATTTTTATTTGGTTTAATTTAAATATATATATTTTTATTAAATGATATATTTTATTTTATATATTTAAAACCGTAAATATATTTAAAACCGTCTTTTTTACTTACTTCGTTTTCTTAATTTATTATCAACTTTTTATTATTTTAATTTAAAATGTCTCATGTTCAAAATCTAGTTGAAAAATATCAACAAATTATTTTAGCAAAAATTAAAGATAATAATGATCGATTATTGCTCAGGATTCCAAATTATTAATTAATTTAGGATTCGCAAATATTAATTAATTTTTTAACGGAAATTGGATTTGGAGAAGGTGTAATTATTTTATTTAAATTATATTGCTTACATGTATTTCTTTATTGTATTCGTGTTACATTTTTATTTACTTAAAATGTGTATGTATTTAAAAAATATTTTATTCATGTTTTTTTTTTAAATTTTAAAAAAATGTATATATTTGAAAAATAAGTTTTTGCATGCTTTTTTTTTAAATTTTATAAAGTGTATATATTTAGAAAAATATTTTTGCATGCTTTTTTTGGTAAAATTAGATAATTATTTTTACTGAAATGTGACACTGGTGACAAACGAATAAAATGTCGAAATAAATATACCAATCGGCATGTCAGCTTAACTTCATATCAAGTAAGTCCATTATTTATATTTATTTCCCTTTTTAAATTTTCTGAAATGCTTATTTTTCGATCGAATTTAGGGAAATTTCCCGTTTAAATAAACGCGCGTCTAGCTTGGCGACAAAAAAATTCGCCGCGTCGCCAAGTGTATGGGGATACTGAACTTGTTCCTTTGATTGCAGCGTTGATAATCAATTTATATTGTAAGTCACGCTGATATAAACTTCTTGTAAAGTTACTTATACAGCAGCATTTAACGGTATAATATTCCCTTGAAAACTTTATTATTTTAACAATGGAAGTGTGCGATCCCCTTTTTTTCCTTTTAAAATGGTAATCTGTGTATCGCTGTAAGTTTCGAAAAAATATTAAGGTCTTCGAACTCTCTATTCCTTAACATTGGCAGGATGTAATTTGTTTCCTTAAAAAATGATATTTGAATCTTTAAAAAGAGTATTATTTCCATGTATTGTATCGAATATGTGTTTTAACTTTTCCCATTAAACCACTATCAGGTTAACTGGAAAATGATATAAACGAGCCCATATTTCAATATTTAATAACTTTTCATTTAAAGGAATTCTTAAGTAATCAACACATCATTCGACCTGTTTTTAACCTTATTCGCGGTCTAAAAGTGCTATGAAGGAAGTTAAATTAATAGTAAAAAATACCATTAAAAATATGCATATAATTAGCGTTATTTTTCTAAATCACATTTCTTTCCTTCCAATGTTAACTTAAAATTTTTTGTTGGAAGTTAGGATCTTCAAAAAAGCTGGTGGATTTAATGCTATAGTAACAAGTGAAAAGTGAAATCATTATCACTCACTTTATTTGATATTCTCTATATGAGACCAGAAATGCACAGGAGAAAAATTTTTTTAAGAGTGGACTCAAGCAAGAACCCGTAGAGGTTATTGAAGAACTACACGGCGAGTTCTTAAAATTACCCATCTGTTGGCATGCCAACAATGTACTATAAGCCATTGTTACAAAATCTTACTTTTTCTTTTGATTCTTTTTTTTTTTAACAAACAACTTATGTTGTGTGTTGTGTGTGTTGAGTGTGATAACTTATTACAGTTAATTTATAAAATCAAACATATATTTTACTTCAAAATTTTTTTAGTCTTAGCCTGTGTAGTGTCTAATTATTGAAATGAAAATTAATGTTCACAATTTTTTTGGGTTTTATATCTAATGTAATGTTCTGCAAAAAATAATAGAAATAAAGTGAATAGAGAAAAGAATATTTTATGTACAAATGAAGACAAAATAGGTTAAACAGTTTGATTTTTTGAACTGAAATTATTTAGATATACTTTCAGTATAATTAATTTTTAAGAGGGTCTGCTTAGTCAAATTATAATATATCTATATAAATGAAATTAATATTCAGTTTGTCATCCAATTTTCTGTCCGAGTTTGTGTTGAGAAAGGTTGCATGGATCGGTTTAAGTTCATAGAAGATATCGGTCTTTGGGGCTGAAAATAAAAATAAGTTTTCTGTTGAAATTTCACACAATTTCATAGCTGATAATTAATGAAAAAAGAATTAATCCTCATTTAACTCTTCTTTTGAAATTGTGTTTATCAATGATACAACTAGTTTAAGCTACTCACATGATACAACTAGTTTAAGCTACTCACATGATACAACTAGTTTAAGCTATGCAGCATTTAACTCTTCTTGTTTCAAGGAAGAAGAATTTGCACCTTTTTTTTTAATTGTCTTCAATGAGTTGTTAATGGGAATAGAGAAAAATACTTATGGCAATAGATTCCCCATACTTTCAACATTTACAAAATTTTTTTTTAAAAAAACTGTATTTACTTTTATGATTTCTGAAAATATATTGTTTCCGCCTTTCTGAATATATCACAGGAAAAGAAAGGATAAATTGAGAACCAGACTGCATTATTTAATAACTTCGTAAGAAAGAAAAGTTTTTTAAAGTTTATACACTTTATTCAGTTTGTTTTTATGTAATCTGTACAAGACTTCTTTTCGTGATGCAAAATGTCATTTCGAAAAGTAATTAATTAAATTATTTTGTGTAATGCATATACTTTCATGTATTGAACTGTAGAACACTTTCCGTTGTCACGTTTAAACTGAAACTTCAGTCGAAAGTTTATTTTTTCACTTTGTGAGGTTTTTGTTTATTTCAGTATGAAATATATAGAAAAAATCTAAGTCTTATACTTTTGTTTCCGTTTCATTTATTTAATGTTTCTCTTTTCAATTAACAATCAGATTAGAGCTTAAATATATTTTGTGATATATGCACTTTTATGTAGTAAACAGTAAAATTCCATGTTTTTTTAGGTCTCTATTAAAAATTTCAGTTAAAAGTGATTTCTTAAAATCCTATGAGATTTTGCTTTTTTCGGGTATGATATATGTAAAATGAATATAATGTATGTTCTGCTTCGATTTTTTTATTGCAAGAATTTAATATTTGTCTACTTAGTTTATAAGTTAACGAATTCCCTGAGAGAACTCTATAAATGCGCGTTTTATTTTATATCTAAACTACATAAACTTGATGAAATCAGGTGTAAAAACTATAAACTCATCGAACCATTGTAAAATGGTTTAAGAGAAATGCAACGAGCGAGCGAATCAGCTTCATTCAGCTAGAAACAGATACAATAAATACTTGAAAGGAAAGCTTCCGTATACTAAACTACTTTTTTGCTTTTTTGAAAAACAAATTAAGCACAAGATTAACAAACATTTATTATTATATTAAAGGTTATATTACTCGCATATTTTATGAAATCAGTTCGTCTTATAATTTTTCTATTAAATGAGAATGTTTTAATGCGTATCTCTTTTCCGAATGAAGTTAATAAGCTAAAATATATGTTACAAACATATTAAATTTTATCATACCTTCCACCAGCGTAAGCATCTGCAGTGTCAAAAATGTTTATCCCATGGTCGTAGGCTGTTTGTACAATTTCTTCAGCTTGCTGCAAAAGCAGAATACTTTAGAACATGCATTTATGAACAAATTGAAATAAATATACTATTATGAGTAACTCTTTACGGATACTTATAATTACTTTTTTAAATTAAAAATATTGGATTTGCGGTAATGAATTTCAAGCAAATTTCATAAAAAAACTCCAATTATATAAGGAAATATATTTATCATATATTTTAAACGATATAAAAATAAATTGTAATCTTATATCAAAATTATGAAATTGAAAAAAAAAATGTTTAACAAGATATCGTTTTATTTAACGTTCAAATATTTGTATTTTTACTTCCAGTTTTGAAAACAATTTCTTTTATGTTCGTTTGAAAATTAAAATTTATTATTTTTTTTTGTTTAAAAGTAGTTTTAAAGTGGTCTCTGTGGAGATTAAAAGAGAAATTAACTTCAGCTTCTTTAGCATATCAGTTGTTTTATTCCATTTTTATTTTTTTGAAGACTTAATTATGTTATTAAAATTCTCCCATTAGCGTAAAATCTTAGCATTTAATGCCTAAAATAACAGCATTTGGCACAGATGCCTTATAATCCAAGATGTTAAATTCTGAGTTTTGTGATTTTTTTTGGTGGATTTTCTTACGTATCTGGCAACCTGGCATTTACTGCGTCATAGGTATGGAGACTTATAAGAATTAGGCAGAAAATTCTATTTTGGCAACCCTACTATATACATAATCACGAGACGTTACAATATGTCATCTTGACAACATGTCTTTGTCGCCAAAAGAAATCAGAATTTGGCATTCTGGATTATACAGCATCTGTGCTCAACATTTTAACAGTGCATAGCATTTCAACCAACCTTAAGGTTGTTTTAAAGTAGTCTTATGTCTATCACGTAAGCTGCTTTCTGGGAGGATGTTTTACAAATAGGAGGCCATACTCACGTGTCAAAAGGAAGAAAACCAGGAAAACTCATAAATTCTTCTCTTAACAGACTTGTGCGCAGAATTCGCAACAGCTACAATAATAACATTATTGAAAGTAGAATTTTGAACTTATTTCCGTATATGTCAATTTTATACAGATTTATGTGTCAGTAAATATGAGTAAAGCCGTTTAAATAGTATAGTGACGGAAAATAACAATTTTCATTAGGTAAATTCATTTCAGCGTTGTTTAGCGGTAAAAATTGTGTCGGAATTCAATCTTTGATGGATTTTAATTGATAGAGACTTCTTTTTGCTTACTCTACGTACTGAGTGAATATGGAATCAATATCACTAAAACAGAGTTACATAAGAGTGAATGGCATAGAAGACCAGAGCAGTTTCGTGTGCTAAAATTTTGATAAAGAGTTTCTCTCAAATGATTGCTATTGATCTCTCAAGGATTACAGAGTATTTTAAAGAAGCTTTTACAGTACTCCAGAACTAAACCCAAATTATATAAATGAAGGAAAAAGTTAAAATACAATTGGAAAGCTCCCAGTTTAATTTTAAGTGCATCGTTGTTTTTTGTATCTTTTCCATCCTAAATATATTTCTGATCAACAGTAAACTTTGAAGAACCTGGAACCGGCGCAAGGATTTAAAAATAACTTCACTAATAAATTATTGACTTTCCCTCTTACTTTGGCTAGTACGAGATTTCAATTCAAACCTCTGAATACGCTTCATCTGAAGGTCACTAGCAGCATCTTTAGCTACACATTAGTGGAATTCATTTGTATGTTGAAATAAAATGAATAATTCACTTCAATCTGTGAACTCAATATACGGTTACTCTCTGTTTGTGAAATACCATTGCTGCAATGGTTAAATTAAATTTTTCATCTAATACGCTTTTTGTATATAGTAAAATGACAACCAAAATAACAAATTTTACGTTCAATTTAAAAATGAACATTATTTCTGGCAATTGTGCTATTTTATCTCATATATTGAATAAATCTTAACTCAGAGCATTTTTTTTATTTCAAAATAATTTTTTCCAAAAATATAACTAGTTTAGGAAAGTTATGATTCAGCAACTATTTTTCCTTCATAAATTTTAAGTATTTGAATTTATAATTTAATAAAATTCTTCCTAAAGAGCTGTTTTTATTTATAAAAATTACTGTACTATTTAACATTAATACAGTAAAATGATTTGATATTGATTATTTTTTGAAGAAACTATTTTATCAGTTGTATTACTGCTTAGCATTACAAAACGTTGTAGAATTATTGAAAGCTTTAAGTTGAGGAATGATTAGAAAGTTTAAATATGTTGGAAAAATTATATAAAGCGGAGAATGAATGGAATCATTAACACAAAATATACATTGATCTAAAAATGTTTTCTCCATTGAACAGTTGAATGATAGTAGTAAACGTGGATTAAAGAAGACTCAAATATTTGTTTTTAGTTATGAATGTGTGGAAATAAAAAGTATAAGTAGTAGGACAACAAAAATTAATATGTTAAAAAACGAAAAAGTACTTTTATATCTGTAGAAGGGTTCGTCTAGTGATTAAGGCATCAGCTTTCCATTTGGAAGGGTTGGGATCCATTCCCAATGACTCCAAAGACCCACCAAGTACATGCGATATACGTGCTCGTTAAATCGGTGGAATCGAAAGTCTAATGATCGGTCGTTGAGCAGTTACCATGGGTATAATGGTCTGGAGAAAATTTCATCCCCTTCTAGATCAAAGTCAAAATTGAGTGAGTGAATATTTCGGTGGTGCCATCTATCGGAGGGATCTTAGAGCAAAGTCATACTTTTACTTTCGTGGTGCTCTGATTAAATAAAAGACCCACCCTTCTGACTTAATTTCGTAGCCGCCGGCTAACGAGCTTGGCTTGTCCAAGTGACATAAGTAGCAAAACAATTACAGGGCTAGAAAATAGTTATCAAGCCCTCAAAGTATCAAAAGGTATATTTTAAAAAGTTTTAACGTTCATATCAAGACCATCAATGAACTGTTTTAAGAGAGAAAAGTATTTCATATTTGAAAATATTACTTCAAAGATATAAAGATACTTTCGATTCATGACTGTATCTATCTTTCTTCGTATTGACTTAAATTGATTTAATTTATTGAAAAAATAATTTTTACTTTTACTCTGAAAATTTTGTTGTTTGAATTCTAATATATCATTTCTTTAAAAGTATTAAAAGGTGTCAGATTAATGGTTGTAGTATGTATATATATGCTTAGCATTAATAAAAATTAAAATTAAGTTTCCATTCATATTAATTACTTACACCAATAAATTAAAATTTATTTTTAAAATGGATGCATGATGACAAATTCTTCGTTTCCACTATGAACTACCATAATTGCTATAAAACGAATGAAAATCAACTTGTTCTCATATTCTTTAGTAAATTTTACTTAATAACTAACATATCGACTTCTAACAGATGTTTTGTAAAATGTCACATTTGGAAAAGGGAGCATATCAGTCTTTTATCGATTCATCCATGAGATAAAATTCTGAGCGTGTTTTTGTGTTTACTTGCTATGTATGTTAAAAAGTTGTTCAGTTAAAAAAATCTCCAGTATTTTTTTATTTTACAAAACTTTATTTAAGTATGTAAAGTTCTCAAAATGTAGTTAAGTAAAGACTAATTGATATTGTTAGCTTGGCTACTTTAATAATACTTTACCCTTATGTTTATTTTTGAGCCTTTCAAAAAATTTGTCAAAAGTTGCTAATAATCATGTTAAAAACATGTTAAAGAGAGAAATATTTAATCTTTCCGATGATTTCATGTATAAATATTATACGTGACTGATGCAAAACCATAACTAATAAATTATAACTGACTTTTTTAAAGCACTAGCTGAGAAAAAATACACGAGAATATAGTCATGGTCACAACACATAGTCACCAACACATTGCCTCATATATAATTGTTAGCGAGAAGAAAATTATTTTACTCCTTATTTATGTGTTGAACGGCCACAATGATCTAATGAACTACTTTAATTCTTGGTTTCTTAAGAATAAGATCTTTAATCTCTCTTTATGCAAAGATGATGAAAATTGTTTTCCATCCTATTTAAAATGAAATGGTTATCTAAAAGAAAGATTTGACTAATGGATCTTCACTGGTGTAGAATAACAGCTTACTTTTCCAGTTTGGAAACTATGGAGATTGTAACTTGATATTTATATCCTGTATAGCAAAATGTAAATAGTAAAATTAGCAATCCAAGAAACACTTTTTAAGTTAAAAAACAAATTAATTTTATTAGTAAACTAATACATATAAGCAAAGCTATATATTGATGTAGAGTAACGGCTTACTTTTCCGGTTTTCAAACTATGTAGATTATAACCTGGTATGTATAAGCAATATAGCAAAATCGAGATAATAAGATTAACAATCCAAGAAACATTTTTAGATTAAAAGATAAATTAGTTTTAATAGTAAACTAATATATATCTGCAAGGCTATACATTATAAAAGAGGTTGGTATTTTTCTTCTGCACAAAACACTTTTTAAACGAAAATATTTCGAGCCACAATATATAGAGAAAAATATACATTTTCACTTTTGAAGCTCTTAAAATTTAATTAATATTTTAACTCAATAAAAAGAATTTATAAATCAATAGAGTTTAATGATTTTGAATGAGTTTTGAATGATCAGCGTGGGAAAAAGTCCTAATTAAAATTAAAATGTGGTACTATTAACACAGACTTCAAATAGTGTTATATTCAACTTGTGTAAGATGAATAATAGTATTTGTTAATTGAATAACGTTATTGGCTACAGTTAAATATTTAATATTTTTCAAAATTAAAAATAAAAATGCATAAAAGTTGCAAACCCAGAATATTTAATTATTGTGCAAATATCCCCTTTCATTTCCACCAGTTATTTATACAACTTATTTAAATTTTAAAATATCTTTTTTTTTCAAAAATTATATTCATATGTTTGAAAATAAATTATTAGAACAAAAACTGTTCTATTTTGAGAAAAAATATTTTAAAATGTTTTCTTTAATCATATTAAAAGAGCAAGATAGTCAGAAATAGTCTCTAAAAATATAAAATACTTACAATTTGACAATATTAAATTTCTTACAAAAATCGTCTAGCCTCTTTCAAAGTTAGAAATTCAGCTTACGTTTATTTAAGATAATATTATATATCCGAAAATTTCGTGATTTTAGTCAAGTTATGAAAAATACTGAGATTATATATCTTATATATTTTCTCTGAACTAGAGACATATATATGTTTATCTCTTTCCGCAAACAGAAGTAAAGATAGCTTTCAGAAGTTAAAAATGAGTAAACTCAAGGGAATTTTTAAAGAAACTTTAAGTTATTATGCAGTAAAAATTTAGTTTTATATCTACTCTTAGGATTATAGTTAGAATTGAATCAAAGAATTTTAATCTTAAATATAGTCAAAACGGATAAAGTTATAAACTTCTGTTACTATATATTTTATTTGTATAAGATTTCGAAACTTTTTCCTAAAGTAAATGGCTTAGAACCATTGAAAAATAAATATCTAAAATATTGATTTAAGCTTATATAAAAAGGCCTTTAATAATACTACTAAATATATCAATAAAATATTTTATTACAATTATAAATTAATTATATTTAGTAGTAATAAATTTATTTATAATTAAGTATGTATAATAAATAATGATATAGAGTAAAGTTTACATATGTAAAGTTGCTTAGTAGTAAAATAATAAGCTTCTCAGTTGGTAATTATATTTCTTAAAATTTTAGTTGAATATTACTTTTATTTATTTAATATTAGAACTTTAATATATGTTCTGTATTTGTCCAGTATATCAGGATACATTTTTTGCAATATTTGCAGATAATGCTTCTAAATTCAGAGAGGTAATATAACTTAATACCATTCGAATATCTCATGAGTTTACGTTTCTCAAAAATTGAGTCAAATGCATTAAAGTCCTATAAACATGACGGCTTTAGATTGTTTCAGAACTGGATATGCCAACTGTCTCCAACAATCAAATTATTTACAAACTGATGTATGAAGATCGAGATGTTCAACATCAGTTTGTAGTAAAGTAAAGTACGATTAACATCACAAAAAATTTACTGATTATTACTGAATTATGGTCTCAAGCATTTTTTTCAAAACCACTTTACCTAACTTAGGTTGTTAATAATGCATATTGCTTTCATTAATGTGTCTACCTATTATCTGAAAATTGAGAAAGATATTTTGAAAAGAACTCTCTTACTATTTATAGCATTTGATAAACTAAATAACTCGGATGCGGAGATTAATTCAGAAATGATATGAATAGTACGTTTATGCATATAATTATAGCTCCAAAATCTTGATATTGAAATATCAAAGTCTGTTACAAATTTTGTAAGGGCAGAGCATAGTACTCTATTACAGTAAGGAATACAATAAGGTGATTAATTCTTCCAACAGTGTGATAATAACACCGATTTACCGATTTGTATCATGTGACCTAAATAAGAAATTTTCAACTGTTATATAATACCAATGAAATCCTTTGGTTATTATTTTGATAATTATTAATTTTGTTTGAAATAAATACATTAGATGAATTACCATCCAAAGTACGCTGCTGGACAATTGCTGAGGACACTATCATCCATAGCAACCACAAAATGAAAGGAAGCAAAATGTGGAAAATTAGAATAAGTGCGGGATATAGTAAGAAGAAGTATGAGTATGCAAAATTTTTTTCCACGCCTGTTCATCACGTGATAGCGTTTATGAGAGCTTTAAGGGTTTTGATGCGTGTGGACAGTTGTTGTTTCAAGTCAAAGTTTTACAGGAAAGATTTAATAGACGAACTTGAAATTTTTGGCATGTCTTCACAATCACTTAGATGATTTTATGCGTGGCCGAATTATTGGAAAGATCGAAGAAGGGCGAAAAATAACAGATGTTGCAAGGGAGTTCGACATCGCTCACAGCGTTGTTTCACGGCTGTGGAAGTCATTTAAAACTACTGGAATGTGTAGTAGGCGGCACGGGGGAGGTCGTGTTAGAAGTACGACGCTTGCAGAAGACAGATATATCGTCCTATCAGCAAAAAGGAACAGACGCACCCCAGCTCAGCAGGTGGCAAATCAGTTTCTTGCTGCCTCATGAAAGTAGATCTCCCGAAAAACTGTTGCCAGACGTTTGAGGGGAGGAGGACTATATGCCCGCAGACCTGTTGTGTGTGTCCCATTGACCAGACAGTACCGTACTGCCCGTTTGCAGTGGTGTCGTGAACATTGCAATTGGACTGATCAGGACTGGGCATGTGTAATATTCTCAGATGAGAGTAGGTTCAGTCTGTCATCGGATTGTAGACGCTAACTGATCTGGCACGAGAGTGGTACTGCTTATCGTCCAGAAAATATCCAGGAAAGGGACCGATATCCGACATGCAGTGTCATGGTGTAAGCCGGCATCATGATCAATGGCCGCACACCCCTACATGTGGTTGCGAATGGGACTATGACGGGCCAACCATACATTAATGAAGTTCTACTTCCTCATGTTCGTCATTTCCGTGGTGCTGTCGGTGATAAATTTGTTTTTATGAACGACAACGCAACATGTCATCGAACACTCGCTGTTCAGGATTGTCTAGACAGCGAGGGTATTCAACGATTCGTGTGGACATGACGTTCTCCAAATCTAAACCCCATTGAAAATGTGTGCTTTGGGGAGGCAAGTTGCAGGTCGAAACTATCCTCCGACAAACAAGAACACCCTCATCCGTGCACTCCCAGAGGAATGGGATAAATTGCCTCAACAGCTGCTGGATAATGTTGTGCAAACTATGATACGATGTGTGGAATGTTGCATCACACTCCACGGTGGACATATCCCGTACTGATACCTTTCTTCAAGGTGTCTGCTGACTTTTGACCATGCATTGTTCCATTTTTCGGTATGCAGCATTAAATGAACTTTTTTTTCTTTCAGATGTTTCTCTGCTTTTGTACTTTCCAGAACAATAAATATTCTTTATTCTAATGTCTGAACAGTGTGGCAACTATATTTTATCCTACTAGGTCTCATGTGTCTCGCTTAATGTTATGCTACATTCCAATTTGTGATACACCCTTAGCAATTGTCTAGCAGTGTAGTTGAGATTGTATATACATGAAGGATACTCAGTAAAATTTTATGTCAACTTCTTAAATTTATTATGCCGACAGCTTTGGTTATAAAAATTTTTCCAAATTTCCAATAGTGTACTACTAAACGTTATACATTGCTACATCTCTAAAAGTGAAATTCAGAAGTTAATGGCCCTATATCAAAAACCGAACAAGATGAATAAGGAGAATTCATATAAAGAATTCATTTTTCATATAAAAAATCAAGAAAATAAAGCTTACAAGGTGTTTGTTTTAAATCATATATTTCATTACTCTCTTACGTTAATTAACTCATTAGAAAGGTTAATGTGTGAGATTGATTTTAGATTTAATTTTCTGCATATTGAAATTAGAGTACAGAAGATTAAGTACCAACTGTAAAAATAACTTGTGAAAATTAGGTGCTAATTTTTGAACATTTTATGTAAATTATTTTGGATACCACTTACCACGAAGTAAATAGGTATGAAATAGGATTGTTACTATGTATTGAATCTAGGCCTATGTGGATAATTGCATCAAACATTTTAAGTGTATTTAAATTATTCCTTATAAAAAATTGATTAAAAAATGTACTTCATATTTATTTACAAAAATTAAATGAACTATAGTAAGTATTTTCATAATTAAACCACATTAAATCATAATTAGAATAACACTTACTTTAATCAATTACATTTGCTCAAAGAACCAATAGTCATAACAACTTATGATTAAGAAAAGATTTAACTGTAAAATTTTAATCAAAATTAAGAAGATTTAGCATTTTCGGCTTTAAAAATTCCGATAAAAATTCACGGGAAAATTTTCACAAGAAAGTTCCCAATGTTATTTGTAAACTAATCAAATAAATTTTCATTCAGATTAAAAAGTCTTAAATTTTACACCTTAATTTAGTCAGGTTTTGATAAGTTCATTTTTTTTCTAATGCCCGAAAGCACTTAGGCTATACCTATTCAGCGCTATAAGGAGTGAATGTGATAGAATTTTTATACAGTGGGGCACCAGAGGGTATGTCCTCTTCACCCCGCAAGTGTAATAGATAACAGAGAGAAAGGAATATCCATGCCCGAACCAGGATTCGAACCCGGGACTACTGCTTCGAAGTGAGGATCGCTAACCACTCCGCCATCGGTCGGCTTTTCTATATTCATTGTATTTTTATTCAGCTTATTTTAATAGTATCTTTGGAAGAAAATCAAACAAATTTAATTTTTATTCCATCCGCGTTTAATTACGTAAATAATACATGTTAATTCGTTATAGAACGTTTTATATTTTTTTATTGAAATAATTACATATCAGAGCTTAGTATAACAAAAATAAAATATTTGCTTCTTTCATTTCGGTTTAATTAAGTTTATGAGCTTTTACACATTGAATTTATTACATGACATTAAGATTTTCATGTCTAGAACTCGCTAAAGATAGCTATAAATACCTTATAATTTAAATTATAGTCAATTGATGAATTTGATATTCTTTTTGATAACCTTCCACATCATATCAGAGAACAGACGTTAAGCCACAGCACTTGTAACAATCAATTTTGTATAGTTAAATCTTATTTAGTTTATATGCTATATAGCCTATTGGCGACAGTTTAAGATATGATGGCTAAGTATCCATTGAAGACACGATCAAAATAAAGTAAGAGATTAAAGTTTTAATGTAGCGTTATATGTATACATTTATGTTTATGATAAATATATTGGCATTTCTATTAAAAATGGTTTGATATAAAATGCAGAATATAGACTGGAGATACTATTAAAAAGAAGTGGAAAGACATTAGCCTTTGACAATTTTTAATGATAATTTTTATACAAATATTTCCGTCACTTTAGAGACATATACAATGTATTTGTCTATAATCTGAGATATGTTGTCAGAAAATACTGGATATGATAAAAAAATTGGGATACTATTCAAGATTCATGATTTTTTCTCCATTTTTTCAAAAAGAATTTGAATCCACTTTAAAACAAGGTGGCTCTTTATGAAACAATGTATGTAATCTTATGGATTTATGGTATTAAGTGTTTTCAATGCTACGTCAATATACAAATTGAAATATTTTAGCCACAAGTGAAATAAATGCTAGTAAAAAAAATTTTCCATTAAGCTGCTTTTCTCTTGAAGTTAAAGTGCTTATATTGAATATGAGTTTTCATGTAAGATTATTACTTAAGTACACATTAATATCTGATAGTGCTAAAATCAAGGAGAAAAATAAAAACTAGACAATGTTGTATTTATCAAATAAAGATTTTAATCTTCTAAAACTGACACTTTAATCATCCCTGAGTTGATTTAATATGCTGAATATACACCTGACCATTGTGAACGAGGTTAAAACCTGACCACAAATCAACAGCAAGATATACGGCTGCTTAAATCTGTTCATCTTTGAGTACTAGAACTAAGATCCCATAGGGAAGACTAAATCCCACTTCCTGGAGATCCGTTTTTATGGGAGGTGGTCCTGATCAATATCTCCAGAAGCAAACTTACTTTCGTGTTCCGAAACTTGGATTAAGAAAGGAGAGGGAAAAGGAAGCTATAAATCATAACGCGCGATGCTCGAGCCTGCTCTCAGACAGAAGGTAATGTATTAAACAATGGGTGGAGTTTTCAGACGCGGGCAACAAAGAAAAAAACTCCATTCTGCAATGTTATAGGAGAGTAAACAAACATCGTCAGAGGATTTTCAGCCAATAAAGGATTTAAAAGGATTCTGAGCTGTTGTAGGTAATCTGGGATTATATATATTTTTTTTGAGAAATAAAATGGGAAAAAAGTATTGAGAAATAAACTGAGGCCAGGCACATAAGGAAATAGGTTAAGAGTCTCTTATCGTTGATCGATACTCAGAGTATTCATTTATTAGTTTTAACACTCTTGAAAAGTGAAGAAAGTTTCTTGTCTATTTGCTGGTATATTAGAGATATGAATGTACTTTCTGAAAAATGGATGATGTAAATTATTGATTTAGTATATCAGAGCTTTAAATATATAATTTAAAAAAATAAAAATACGCATATTATTATTGTATATATATATATATATATATATATATATATATATATATATATATATATATATATATATATATATATATATATATATATATATATATATATATATATATATATATATATATATATATATATATATATATATATATATATATATATTTATACATACATACATACATATATATATACAGGGTGTCCAGAAAAGGACTCCCTGATTTCAAAATTAAATATCTCGAAAACGAAGATCGATAGAAGAATGCAGTAAACGGTATGTTTATAGTAAAAACTGTAAGAATTTAATACATCAGTTTGGAATAATAGTTACAGAAGTTGCAAATAGATGGCGCTGTAATTGTCATACGTAATGCTTAGCATAAATAGTCGAAGCCCAGAGCGATCAGTACCACTATTCAAGCGTGAAAGGAGGTTAGCATTGAAAGCATTGTGATGTGATTTTTTGGAAAGAATGTTTTCATACGATTATTTCATTTATGTATGCTGATTTGAGCTGTACATCGTACAGCGCCATCTGTTAGCAGCTTTTGTAACTATAATTTCAAATTGCTGTATAAAATTCTTACAGCTTTCACAATAAACATACCTTTTACTGCATTCCTCTATCAATCTTTGTTTTCAAGATATTTAATTTTGAAATCAGGGAGTCCTTTTATATATATATACATATATATATATATGTATATATATATATATATGTATATATATATATATATATATATATATATATATATATATATATATATATATATATATATATATATATATATATATATATATATATATATATATATATATATATATATATATATATATATATATATATATTGTTGTAGTTATTTATGACAGTTGGACAAGCCAAGCTCGCTATGCCGTTGTCTATGCGAATTTAAGTCAGTAGAGTGCCTCATTTGTTTAACCAGAGCACCACGAAGATGAAAGTGCACGATTTTGCTCTAAACTGCTCCTATAGATAGCAACACCAGAGGATCCACTTCCTCAATTTTGAAATTGGTCTGAAAATGGAATATATATATCAAATGTCATTTCGGTTGCTATTTGATAATTTTCTAAGTTTCCTTCCTTGCAGACATGAATAGGGCACATTATCTACATATGATGGTTTTTAAAGGCCTCATAAAAAATTGCAGCTATTAGGCTATGACTCTATACATGACCAGGCACGTCATGATCATATAAATGATGTACGATTTACAGTCAATGAAATTAGTATAATTTAGTTTGAATTTTCACAGAAACTCAGAAATATAAATTAAATTTAGGTAACTGAATACAGCAATTTAGATATTATGAACCAAGATGATTTTAGATAAATTCTGTAAAGTTGATTGTAAAATTTTTTTTGATATATAAGTAACAAGTGCTGCAAAATATAAGAAAAAAAGTGTGTTTTTAAGATAATTAACTTTTATTTTAATCAGATAAAACTGTAAGAAAGGTTTTGTTCTTGAGTTATAAATGAAGAAAACATGGTATTTTCTCAAATAAAAGATAATTTGAGTTTATTTTTCTAACTAAAACATGTAACATGATGAAGTTAGTTTGTTATTAAGAATTAACGAGATTTTCTATGATTATTTAGTATTGTTTTTCTAAGGAATAGGATATAAAATTTTTTTAAAACATCTCTTCGATCAGATGCAAGTCTCAAACATGTATCAAACACACATTTGAAGGACTTCTGTACATTAATATTGAATGAAATGTATAATTTAATTTGAATAGAGTGTAATTTTTTAGTTAGTAAAAGTGCAAGGAAAAATACTTTAAAGTGGCACTTATTGTATATAATACGTAAAGAATAATCTCCAAATATATTTAATGAGTGGAATCAACGAACACTACTTAAATTTAATATTGTGAAATGCAAAAAACCTCAGAGTAAAAGATATTGAAACTTATCAAAATTTCAAAATTTGTATAATTTAAACATAAAACGAAAAACGTGTTTTAAAAATTATCTAAATATTTGCTGCTAACTGGAAATGAAAAACAATTGGTATATGCATGATACATATTTTATACATAGAATCTAAAAAAATACTTTGAAAAAGTCAACTTAATATGCAATTAAATAAATATTTTTTACATCATGAGATCCTTATTTTACATTAAAATCAAGATTAAATTTTGTCTCAATCCAAAAAAGAATAAATGAAATATAATTACATGTTTAAAGATTAAGATTCCACAAATGTCTTTATATTTATGCTAATGCATATTAAAAATGCATAAAAAGTATAGATACGAGTTACGTGTTCGTGTAAAATATAGGACATAATAAGATATGTATTTTTCAAAATTAAACTGTATTTTTAAACCAATACTTTGTTTATTTTTAATGTTAATGGTGATTCCATTTTCTTCATTTAGTTAACCTCTAAAATAAATTAAATTAAACTTTAAATTTGTGTACAATTGTATTGCTTAGTATAAGTAAAACTAAAATTTCTCTCTGAAACAAAAAGATAAAATTTCACATTTTTGAATAGGTTTTCTTTTAATTCCCTTTCATATTTACTAAAAATACAAAATAAAGTAATATATTTATGTACAGTCAGATTGTGATTTTGGTTTAGAGATAAATACACATGCACATTTGTTTATCTAAATATGATTCATTACTGCAAAAAATATAAGATTTAAAGTAACAGCGGAATATAATAATTATATTTAAGAAAATAATTCTTCTTGAGTAACTTTTAGTGATTTAACAGAAAAGAATATATTTTACACGTTACTGAGAACTAAATCTAATTCGCGTGAAAAATTACAATTATATGATGTTGGCTGAACTATTTTGCTTAGATACGTTATTTTGCTTACAGAATTGCATTTCTCAAAACAATATATATATATATTTCGAGAGCGAGTATTCATAATTATTGTTTTTATAGACGAAGATAAAAGAACATTTATAAAGTTATTTATTTGAATGAAAAAATAATACATTTTATGTTGCTCCAATTTTGTGATAGTCGAATTCAAAGAGCGAACAAGTTTATAAAATATAAAGTTTTTAATGCATTATTCTTAATTGTTTTTAAACAAAATATTTGCAATAAGAATTATTAATTAATGATTTGCAAATATTTATTCCTATATGAATAAATTCAAAAATATAAAATAAGAAGATATTTATGTTTAAAAATACTAATTTAAAACTAAAATATGAATTTTTTTGTTAAAAGTTCTTCAAATATGCATATTGATAGAAATAAAATCATTACAAATTTTAAAGAAACTGCTTTAACAAATTTTAAAAATTTAAAGTAACAAATTTCTAATTTTAAAAAATGAATTAGACTTTAACAGAAAAAAGGATTCATTAAATTAATTTAATTATGTTTACCTATTTTTATGTCTAATATGGGGAATTTTCATGTAAGATTTCTCACAAACAGCTCTGATTCTCTCTCATTGCAAATCTTTCCGTATTGCTTATTATGAAAATATTACCTTCTTCATATCATTTTCTTTATGTTACTATTAAATTCCGAATTCATTTTAAATAAATGATCTTTTATTGGGCCAAATATCACTTAATATCTATTTACTCTGAGATATAGACATATTTATTTATCAATTACTGTTATTTTTCATAAAAATCAAGAAATATCAAGAAATTGCTTATTAGCCATTGAAAACAGCTTGTTTTTGTGATTAGGAAATCTGGAATTCAAATAAAAGATTCTTCATATCATTTTCTTTATGTTACTATTAAATTCCGAATTCATTTTAAATAAATGATCTTTTATGGGGCCAAATATCACTTAATATCTATTTACTCTGAGATATAGACATATTTATTTATCAATTACTGTTAAGTTATTTTACATAAAAATCAAGAAATATCAAGAAATTGCTTATTAACCATTAAAAACAGCTTGTTTTTGTGATTAGGAAATCTGGAATTCAAATAAAAGATTCTTAATATCATTTTCTTTATGTTACTATTAAATTCCGAATTCATTTTAAATAAATGATCTTTTATGGGGCCAAATATCACTTAATATCTATTTACTCTGAGATATAGACATATTTATTTATCAATTACTGTTAAGTTATTTTACATAAAAATCAAGAAATATCAAGAAATTGCTTATTAGCCATTAAAAACAGCTTGTTTTTGTGATTAGGAAATCTGGAACTCAAATAAAAGATTCTTCATATCATTTTCTTTATGTTACTATTAAATTCCGAATTCATTTTAAATAAATGATCTTTTATGGGGCCAAATATCACTTAATATCTATTTACTCTGAGATATAGACATATTTATTTATCAATTACTGTTCAGTTATTTTACATAAAAATCAAGAAATATCAAGAAATTGCCTATTAGCCATTAAAACCAGCTTGTTTTTGTGATTAGGAAATCTGGAACTCAAATAAAAGATTCTTCATATCATTTTCTTTATGTTACTATTAAATTCCGAATTCATTTTAAATAAATGATAATCAAGAAATATCAAGAAATTGTTTATTAGCCATTAAAAACAGCTTGTTTTCGTGATTAGGAAATCTGGAACTCAAATAAAAGATTCTTCATATCATTTCCCTTTATGTTACTATTAAATTCCGAATTCATTTTAAATAAATGATCTTTTATGGGGCCAAATATCACTTAATATCTATTTACTCTGAGATATAGACATATTTATTTATCAATTACTGTTAAGTTATTTTACATAAAAATCAAGAAATATCAAGAAATTGCTTATTAGCCATTAAAAACAGCTTGTTTTTGTGATTAGGAAATCTGGAACTCAAATAAAAGATTCTTCATATCATTTTCTTTATGTTACTATTAAATTCCGAATTCATTATAAATAAATGATATTTTATGGGGCCAAATATCACTTAATATCTATTTACTCTGAGATATAGACATATTTATTTATCAATTACTGTTAAGTTATTTTACATAAAAATCAAGAAATATCAAGAAATTGCTTATTAGCCATTAAAAACAGCTTGTTTTTGTGATTAGGAAATCTGGAACTCAAATAAAAGATTCTTCATATCATTTTCTTTATGTTACTATTAAATTCCGAATTCATTATAAATAAATGATCTTTTATGGGGCCAAATATCACTTAATATCTATTTACTCTGAGATATAGACATATTTATTTAACAATTACTGTTAAGTTTTTTTACATAAAAATCAAGAAATATCAAGAAATTGCTTATTAGCCATTAAAAACAGCTTGTTTTTGTGATTAGGAAATCTGGAACTCAAATAAAAACTATTGTGTTTTTAGAGTGTACGTAGATTTGCTAGTTGCAGCCTTCTGTTCAAAGTGTTGTTTCAGAGGGAAAGGATTAAAAAAAATAGTTTATACGCGATAATTTTCTTTTAAAGTGTGATCAAAATTACGAATATTTTTCCGACAGAATTTTGTGATGAAACTTCGATCATCGTTAAAGCTCATTGTATGGATTAAATACATATATACCCTTTATATAAAAAATATAAACATTGATTATCATATTTACCGTTTTGGTTTAGTTTCATAAATTATTTTGATAAAACAATCTTTCATTCTTTAATAGTTTCTAAAAATTCCTCTGCCAATTCGGTGGTAATTTTTTTACATGTCAGTAAATGGTTTTTTAATTTAATTAATTTTCTTTCAAAGACATTCACCGAAAAACTTTCGAATCTCCAGTTTTTTTTACACAGTTAATCTCATTTAGGTGACCTTCTTTCGGTGAGTACTTTTTCAGCTATTGTTTTGTGTTTTACTTCGGAAATCCCATTATTCTAAAATTAAACATCAAGGCGAAATTATTTTTATCTTCTTATTTTGTTACACTTCACACATCGCAGGTTCTATTGTTTTTTTTTATAAATAGAAAGGACAGATACTTTCTATTTACTAGCTCTTTCTATTTACTAGAAAAATCACTAGCTCTTGTTAAGACAGAGAAATACATGTTCTTAGGGAGAAATTTTCTTAAACCTTAAATGAGGCATTTTATTTTGATGCTTGCCGAGCAGTGATTTTAAAATGAGTAAAAAAAATTAATGCTATATACTATCATGAAAGTAATAGTTTTGTAAAAAAAAAAGTCTAAATAAATGGAAAAAAAATAAAAAGAAATAAAAATAAAGTAAAAGAATAAAAGCAAAAGTGACTAGAATAAATTGATTTCTGTTTTTACACGGTTACATTTATTTTTATATGAAATAGCAAGAAACCAACACTAAATAAAAAAGTCAAAAATTAATTATTCTAAAACCATATGAGAAGCAGATTTCTTACTATAATATTCTCTTATGGAAACCAATTTAGTGAGATGAACAAAATCTTATATTAATTTTAAATTAAGATTAAAATCAATTATATTTGACGGTTAGAGAAAAACAGTATATATTTCAAAAGTGAAGATTTAACAAATTTCAAAATTGCTTACTTAAGAAAATTAAATAAAATGTAGAGGAAATGACAGTTCAACGAGGAAGATTTACACAGACACAAATTAAAATAAATATGATATATGTATAAACTAAAAAGAAAATCATTTTAGGTAAATGAAACTTTTTCCATTGTCTTAAAGATAGCTTAGTTTTATTTTATACAAAAGATTCCAATATTTAAAAAAGAAAGAATGCCCTAAGCCAATAAGCATGCTTTCATCCACTGGAGTATAAAACAACGTGTGGATGAGGAGTGAGAGTGAACTTTTTTAGACAAAATAGAGTGCGATAAGTGGGATGCATACCTTTAAACAGAATAATAAAGCATAAATATCTAAGGATAAATTTTTCTAAATTTCAGCGAAGGAAAAACTTGTGGTCAATATATTATATTGATTAATATAAGTAAACTAGAAAAACGAGTGAATAAGTGTTAATTTCTAAATATAGTTTAATTACCATCAACTCATATGGCAAGTTGCCTAAGTGAGTATCGTAGAGACTTGACAATGAGTATCTAAGCTTGAATTGCACATTACTAGCACATTATGATACAAATTGTTAAATTAATATATATATATATATGTATATATATATATATATATATATATATATATATATGTATATATATATATATATATATATATATATATATATATATATATATATATATATATATATATATATATATATATATATATATATATATATATATATATATATATATATATATATATATATATATATATATATATATATATATATATATATATATATATATATATATATATATATATATATATATATATATATATATATAATTTAACAATTTTTACACATAATATAAAAAGGATTCTGCATAAAGATTGATTTTGCACAAAGCTGACATTTGGTAAGGTAATATTACTGATTGAGACTTAATTTTTCAAAGATAAAATTTTTATCGGTAATTTTTACCGGTAATTTAACGGGAAGAGTTGGAGTTTAATGGAAGTGTTAAAGGACTATTGTAAAGAGTTGAAAAGGCTAATTGAATTCCTAAAGTAATGTTGCAATATAAAATTTCTCATAATTAATTTAGTATTGAATTTTTTAAAATCTGTATTACCGTTATTTCTTAAAGATAGATTTTATTTTTAGACTTTGAATCCTAATTGTGATACTGAATTTAGTGAACAAACTAATCATTAATTTAAAATCGATAAGTTTTTCATACTCTATAATGGTGTTGAATTTTATTAACTCAAGTAATAACTTCAAAAAATGCAATTGCATGAATAATCTTCACATTTAAAGGTCATACATAATGGAATACATGGTATATAAAAAAGGAATTGTAGACTTACTTCCTCAGAAAGGCTTTGTCCAAAAGTTACCCAGGCCCCTGAAATGAAAACAAATTTATAAAGAATTATAGAAGTAGGAATTTTTTAAATATTGGTATAAATAATTAATGAAAAACTGCAATATATATCACAAATTTTTGATAAATGTATTGAGAAAAGATAAATTCAGTTAAACGAATATGATTTTGCTTTCAAAATTGTTTTTTCAAATGGTTAGGCACAGTTATAACTTTTTCTAAATTTATTTTGAGAATTTCCGTTACTGTCAGATTACACTTTGATTCCCATCAACAGAAATATATCAAAATGTGACGACATTTTTTTTTCTATTCTAAGGAAATTTTTATCAATATTTTATTTACAATAAAATCTTCGTTGTTATGTGTAAAGTTTAATAATTCTAAACATATCATTTGAATAATACTAGTTTTCACAAGTAAACATGTAATTATAAATTTACGAATTCATTAATATTTCTGATAGAATATCAGTTGGTATTGAGGAACAAATATCGTCAGCTATGGAGTGAAGCAATTTACTTCAAAATTATAAAAAAAACAAATGAGTTTAAATTTTAGTGATGGGAAAAAATGGGGATTTAAAATTAAATTTATAGTATTTTTTCAACATCTCGTTGTAAACATGTAAAAGTTAGCGAAATTAATAACCTTACTATAAGAAAAATAAGTATCATAAATTTGTGAAAACCAAATGCTAAATTGAGAATTTTAGAATAGAAATGAGGATTATTA
This sequence comes from Latrodectus hesperus, assembly GCA_037975125.1. Lineage (NCBI taxonomy): Eukaryota > Metazoa > Arthropoda > Arachnida > Araneae > Theridiidae > Latrodectus > Latrodectus hesperus. The sequence goes on from CM075855.1 coordinate 34,389,994, forward strand.
AATGCTATTAATACATTTAAATAAAGTATATTTACAAACATAGGTACACGTATACTAAGATAAACGCATTTTCACCTATTCAATATACATTTAAGATTGTCTAAGTAATCGAAATCAATATGATGGTACAAAAATATTCTGTGTTAAAATTTAAAAATGCTGTCTTTCTAGAAAATACTCTTTGCATTTATTTATTATTTTATCTTTTCATGTTTACCTATAAATTACGTTAGTGAGGATTTTAGTTTATGAAGCATTATGAAGATTTATTGAATTTAAGATTTATGAAAATATCCATACAAATTGAAAAATATCCTTATATTTTTAAATATAATTTATCTGTTTTTCATAATGTTATTTTCAAATGTTCGTTTTATTGGAATTTCTTTTTTATTCCCTTTTTCACTCACTGAAAAATATGGAGGACAGAAAAAAATATGCATTAGCATGATGAGTTTTGTCAGCTTTATTCATAATAATTAGTATTTTTTTTGCAAAAACTGTCATCTTTAAGAATCTCATAAATAAATACTTTTTTCGGAGAAATGTTATCGCTTATTATTTTCTTTGAATTTCTTTTAAGCCATTTAAATGAACAAAATATTTGTCGGACCATTTTCACATAGATTGTTTTGATAAATTTAAAGAAGTGAGTTTTATACCGCAAAAAAAAAAGAGAATCAAGGAAAATCTACTTAATTGAATTGCTTCATTTTGTCAATTTTCATAAAAGCCATAAAACAAGCAGGTTATTTTGAAAGAAATTAATTTTTATCGTTGATTTAATTGAAATCTCTTCATATACTTTCTAGTTTCCAGGATACTTGAATTTAATCCAAATATTTTGCATACGGATTTCTTTCTTGTTTCTTATATTCAGATAATAACTTTAAAATAAAGTTGAGGTATTGGGATTTAAGAATAATCTAATTTTGATAAAATTTCAGGATTCGAATAGAAATTTAGATGAATCACAGAAAAAGTTTTTCAAATTAAAGTTTTGGAGAGAAAGTTTGAAAAAAAACATTCGAAGTTGAATTGTTTTATTTTATGCATTGTCAAATAAATTTCTACACGTTAAGAAATTTAATTTTTATAATAAAATTTGATTACTAAGGGAAATAAAACTATAAAATATAGTCACCTATTGTTTGTATAAAATATAGTCACCTATTGTTAGTCACCTATTATGTGTATCTTTAGCTATTTTCTCTTGCAGTTTGATAATTAAGGGCTAACACTTAAATGTGTTTAGGAACACATAATCGTTTCTTTCATTTACTACGATTATTATAGTATTCATTATGTTTTCTTGTGAATAAATGTGAAGAAAACAACGATATAATATAAACAGAACATTGTTAACAAATGTCCACTTTGCCTTATATAATTCTTAAAAATGCATTTCGTGGTAAATATTTTCAATTGAAACTAGAATGTAAATTTTAATGAAGTAAATAATGCAAATTATGATTTTAAAGTAAAATATTTTCCACTAGAATATCTCAGTTAAGATAATACCTACATGGCGAAATTCTGAAATATATTTTTACTTTCATTGCAATTCGGTAACTAACTGTAACAGACTTTCTTCTTTCAATCCACAAACACTTTAAAGCAGTATAAACAATATAATACTTTTTGATTAAATATAGAATATATGAAATGGAGCATATAGTGGAAAATGTCTTCAAATGTTACTGTGTGTTGTAGATAGACATAGATGATTACACCCATGTATTGAAAAAATGTTCAAATGATCAACTATTACTGTACTTTTAAAGGATTACTCTTTAAAGGAGAACGAGAAATGTTATAGGAAATCTGTTATAGGTTTCTGTTATAGGAAAACTTTCTTTTACAATAATGTACAGACTAGTTAATTATAAAGCAATTTAAAAAAAGAAATTTATATCAAAATATCTCAAATTTGTGTAAATGTATTAAACTGTTGAATTGACATAGATATATATATTTTCTTAAAAATTATATCATAATGATATTTATAAGTTAAATATATGTTATATGTGATGGAAAATTTAATGTGATTACTTTGATTAATTTTTTTAAGGATATCTTATGGAGAATTAATCAAAATTTTAACTTTAAAAGGTGATGTAAAGTATAGTGTAGTGTAGTGTGGTAAAGTGTAAGTGTAACTTTAAAATAATGGACGAAACTCTGAAAGATGACTATCGATGGAAATTACTTTTATACATGAGATTGTTTTTTTTATGCTAGAATTATAAATTTATTTTTTAATCGTGTATTGTGAGCTTTATCTGTTATCGTTAAAAATATTATTGAAATCATTCAGATTTTCTATAAAATCTGAAAGATTTCAAAGATATTTCTATAAAATTTTTTTTGCAATTTTCTTTGAATTAATTAGCTTAACTTTATTCTCTTCCTCTAGAGTACGAGAAATCCTTTTCTTTTTGAGATACATTTTGTATTTTTATTTGGAACTTTATTAAATGTACCGATTAAAAATTTTTAATTTTCGGAACTCGGCAATAGCAAAATTTAAGCAGTGATAAAAGGTAAATTATTGTCCTAATAACGATATTTATAAAACAATGAAATATTAACTTATAAGAAAATGAAATTTGTGCTGAATAATCTACGTAGTTTGTTGAAAATAAAAATATTAAGAGAATAAAGTTTTTTTTACGCTAGGAGAAACATTACTTAAATGTCTTTATTTTAAAATATCGTCATTACTAAGCAACTGAATACATTGCTTTTGCTATACATTGCCTTGAATACATAAGTGTAAAAAATTGTGTAAATATTACTGTAATTCATAAGTTAGCTTAAATTTCATTAGAAATAAGTTTCTCATAATTAGAATAGTAATAGGGTTCGTCTCTTGACCTCCCTTGTGACAGACGTACCCGGACTACTCTCTCAAGATTTGCTAGTGGTCACATCAAGTGCCTCACTTACAACGAGGGCAGGAAAACCTTCGTCACCTGCACCAAGTGCCAAAGTCATGAGGCCTCTCCTGAGCACCTTTTGGATTGCATGGGTCTCTCTAAGGAGGATCTCTTAAGCAATCCTCTCCTAGTAAACTTCCTGACTATCAACGGGCTCGTGGATCTTGTCTGACTCCGTCAGACAGTGAAGAAAAGAAACAACAACAAACAACAACGAAACAGAATAATAGTTAAGTATTTTCGTAATTTGCGTGTAATAATTTGAATCAGTTTTAAATTGATTTATGTGAGAAAACATGTTTTTTGGTTTTAGAAGAAATATTTGTAAATAGATAGCTTTTACTTTCTTAACTTTCATCAACTTCTGCTTTTTAAAATTTAAATGAAACTATGTAGTTTGAATTCACATTTATTATTCAATTATTAGGAAATTTTTATTAAGTAAATTTTTTCATTAAATAAAATAGAAATACTTGTATTATATAATTATATATATAATTAAATATACGTTACACACATACACACACACACACACACACACACACACACACACACACACACACACACACACACACACACACACACACACACACACACACACACACACACACACACACACACACACACACACACACACACACACACACACACACACACACACACACACACACACACACACACACATCACGCGCGCCTGTAGCTCCACTTGAAAGCGCTATTTCAGGCTTGAAGATTTCTAAAATTTCAAATTTGGCAGCTGCATGTTTTTTTAAACGATTAATTATACCTTGTAGAAAACAGATATAATTTTTTGATCAAGTATCACAGAGGAAGTTTGACAGAAGAAGGACAGTTGCCTACCGAGATTGTGGATTATTTTTCAGGTAAATCGGTAATCGTGGTGGACGTAACCAAACAACTGTAATGCTAATATGTGATCGTTAGATGCAAGAGGGTATGACGGACCGACATGTTCGATCGCATTCATCTCAGTGCAAAACTTTAATTGATGACAGGCAAATTGATGAGCGTGGCAGTGACAAATCGCTCAGCCACATCACAAACCGTAGCACAGCACATTCAGTCTTTAACGCATCATCCAGAGTATGCACGTACCATTCAACACCGTTTACAGTATAGTGGTCTGTCCGCACGCCGTCCATTGTTTGTCTACCCTTGACGCAGAGCCTCAAACGTCTCCGCTGCCAATGGTGCGATGAAAGAAGGATGTGGACGGCAGAATGGAATGAAATTGTCTTTATTCACGAGTAATGCTTTTGTCTGCAACACCTCGATGATATCATTCCAGTCTGGAGACACCGTGGAGAGAGGATGATGAACAGCTGTGTTTTGCAACACTGGTAAACCAACCAGTCACTTTTACTTAATGCCCAAGGTCCTGCACCGGATATTATGGTATAAGGCGGTATTGTATATCACTCCCGCACTCCTCTAGTATGAATTGCAGGTATTTCAAACCACCAGCGCTATATCTCCGAGGTGTTGGAACCAGTTGTTTTTCCTTACTTTCAGGACATGCCCACAGCCATATTTCAACAGGATAATACATGACCACACGTGACACGCATTGTCCAAGGGCTCTTCGTCAATCACCAGATTGAATTGTTTCCCTGGCCGGCTCTCTCTTTCGATCTTCCGCCGACAGAAAACATGTAATCCATGGTTGCTCAACGATTGAGCCAGATTACAACTTCAGCTGCCACACCAGATCAACTTTGGCAATGTGTGGAAGCTGCTTGGTCTGTTGTATCTCATGAACACATCCAAAGTCTCTTTTACTTAATGCCAAGGCGTGTGGCAGCGATGATCGCCAACAATATCTGCTAGGATGGTACTCTAGTAAGAAGTAAATACATACATACATTCAGTGTTTGAAATTGCACTTTTTTATGACAATTAGTAATTTTATTTGTTCAGTGCAAAATTATTTTTTAAAGAAAGGTATGATTATTCAAGAGCATAATACCTTTTAATAATTTTAAAGTAATTTATCATTTTCAATGTTTTGATTTTTAACTCATTTCTTTCATTGTTGACTTCATACTATTATTTTTTAAAGATCGTGTGTTGTATGTAAGCAAATTGGGAGAAAACATTTATGAAATAAATTCGACCATCAATTTGGAATTATGTTATTAGAATATGCATTTTTTCTAGATATGGCTGTCATAAGACATAATAATTACATGTACAGCGTTTTGCTTTCCAAGTCTTTTTAAAGATAATTGACTATATTCTTGCTTAGAAAACGAAGGAACTTTGAAAACAAGAAGCATTCTAGATAGGGATAGTTGCATTTCTGTAGAAATCAAAACATTACGTTGTTCAAAAGAGAATGATCAAATATTTAAGTTTTTCTCTTGAGTTTATTATCCTCATTACAAACCTTGAATAAATCTTGAATAGAATATACCCATTTCAGATAAGAAAAGATTCATGTTATTAAATGCATTTATATTTCTGTAGCTTGTTGGTTGATTTTTTTATGTGTATTTTGTGTTTATGACGCTACATTCCTTGATCTTTGTGTATTACGAATAATTTAAAACGTTAATTATTTGGTACAGCTGTCGTTTAATCCAGCATGTCAAATTCTGAGTTTCGTGATTCTTTTGCAGATTTTTCTTCTTTATCTGAGAACCTGATTTTTATTAAGTCATAGAGAGAAAGATCTATAAGAATTAGGAAGAAAATTCTATTATGGCCACCCTATTACTTACGTCATTGCGAGACATTCCAATACGTCATCTTGGCAACATTTCTTACTTCGCTAAAAATTTCAGAATTTGGCATGCTGGATTATACGGCAGCTGTGCCATTATTTTTAACTGCAAGTACGATATTTGTAAGCCATTATGATTCGAACCAAATTATAATCCGAAACATTTTTAGTAATCAAAATATTCCAATGAATATTTTAACTACCATTCTGTAGAACAATTTTGAAAAGTCTCTTTATGTAATACATAATCAATGTTTAGTGAAAGATAAGTTTCAAAATATTTATCGTTATAGAATTGATAAAAATAATACTTATAAATACATGTAAAAAGAAATTTTTGTGAATAATAGTAAAACAATTTAAAATATCATTAAAACTATATAAATGTTACAAATATTTTAAAGATATTGGCAGCTAATCATTACTATTCAAAATTCGATTGCTAAAAATTAATTCTTCAAAAGAAATAACGCCTGAAATAGTTTCAAGTAATAATTTAAGTTACGATTTTAATTATAATTTTAAGAAATAGAAAGATGAAATTAATCGAGGTGTTATACAATTGTCAACATACAAGAATACTTCACATTTTTGGGCAATATGATTGGAGAAGTTACAGTAGGCTAACAAAAATTAATCAAATAAATTAATTGTAAGACTAAGCTTCTGATCTTACCTAATCCAACACTTGAAATTTTAAGACCGGACTTTCCAAGATTTCTATAAAAGATAAAAATATATCATTAGAATATTTTAAAGCTAAATTACATTTTCCTATATTATTTATGCTAATACATAAATAAATAATTTGCCATACAAAAGAGAAAAAAATTGTTTTGGAAATTAATTTCTTTTGTTAAACGATCTTCGCATTAATTCATTTTTGATCAATGATTTTAATCTATCTTACATTTTAACAATTTTTGAATTCTAGCGAAAATACTTTTTCAACTATTTCACATAGATAGAAAAATTTTTATCCTTTTTTTCGCCATTTGATTTGAAGTTCATTCTGAATTTTTTTCTTAGGGTTACATATTAAGGTTAAAGAGCTTTCATTTCCTTTTGCTAATTAATAATTAGATATTTTTTTAATATTTCGCCTTTATTTAATTACATTCAAATATTGTGGATTACACTGCATGATAAGATACTTCAAGTACCTACAATATATATATATATATATATATATATATACATACATATATATATATATATATATATATATATATATATATATATATATATATATATATATATATATATATATATATATATATATATATATAAATCTATTTATTGAACTATATATATAAAAATCGACAAATATATGGTGTTTGTTACAATAGTAATGTATTCATTAAAATCCCGTATAAAAAGAAACGAAATCTGAAATATAACGATCTTTTTTTATTCGAAAAAATTCCGAATGACTGATATATGCTTAACGAACTCGAAACTTCCGCTGAATTGATTGCGTATCAAACGCTGTAGGGTAAAAAAAGAAGTTTTTTGAACTGCATAAGATTTTACAAAATGCAAAGAAAGGCGATGTCCGCTTGAAATTCTTTCTGTAATCAGACAAAAATTCTTAAGAAAAGTTGATAAAGCAAAGGAAAGATCTTGCTTATTTATTTTCGGATGAAGTCGAGAAGAAGTGAAGTACTATGTTCTAATAGTCGCTCTACTATACTCTAGCAGTAAGCACTTTTATTGAAAAACAAGCATGGAGAAGTATTTGTGTTTATAAAATAGAAATGATACTAGAAAAGATTTGATTTTTTAATATAATTTTAAAAAACAACTAAAGAGGAAGTGTATATCTATCTATCTATCTATCTATCTATATATATTTGTATTTATATATATATATATATATATATATATATATATATATATATATATATATATATATATTATACACACACATATGTAAAGCATTTTTGCATTAGAATTTGAAGATATCGAAATTCTACCTCATTGAGATTTTTATTAGTAGTGACTTTTAAATTATGTTACTTTTATGTTATAAATATCATAATGTTACGTATGTACATATTATGTACATGTTAAATTTTCAAGAAAAATCATTCAAACTAAGCTGTTTTTTCCGATCATCTTTTTATCAATATCAGCTGAAGATAAAATTCCTTAGATAATCTGAATATGAGTTTACAGAATTTATTTTATTAATATAAAGTGATGAAAATGAAAAATGCCAAAATTGCAGACTATAGGAATCAATGTATAATTTTGAGCTCTAATGAGGTTGGGAAATATTACTTGTGTATACAAAGGAAAGCTTTTTTATAAAAACAGATATTGCATCTGTTCCCTATTAATTCTGGAGTCTATATTTGAATTGGGAATCTCTGCCTTGCTAACTCTCTGCTGAAATCTCATGTTAAACATTATAACTTAAGCTAACTTGAAAATATTACAAAGTTAAACTGACTTTCATGACTAACTAAAATTAAATTAACATACTGAGAAATATTCAATATTTGAATTAATCCACACAAAATTTCGAAATTATTAACATTAAAATAATTTCATTGATATCACTAGCATTTTACAATAATTACAATTAATTAGCTTTCTATTATATTATTTAATATATAAACATATCATATACCAAAGCCAAAAATATCAAAAATAATATTTTGATACCTAAGTATTAAATTCACTTTAAAAAATTCTTTCTTTATTGGAAATATAAAATATAGATTGATTAATTGGAAGTATTTAATATACATGCACATACATTGCGTTTTCAGTTATTCAAGCACGATTACTTATTCGGCGTGATAATGTCAGTAAATTTAAAAGCAAGACTTCTAGAAAAGAGGATGGCAATGTTAAATAGAAAATAAATTCTACTGTTTTATGATTATACTAAGCCACATTTTTTTTGAAGACCGTCAGAAACTTTCTGAGCTAAGCTGGGAAATTCGATTGCATCCATTACATTCCTCGAACCCATCCTAGTTTGATTATCACTTGTTTTTGTCCTTACAAAGGTTTTTGCAGCGCTAAAACTTCAAATATGAAAAAAAAAGATATCAGACTAGTTTTGAGTAAGTGTTTGCCTACAGAGATAAGCCCTTTTTTTAAAATGTGATATATAAATTGCTATCATGCTAGCAAGAAAATGTATACCATAATGACAATTTAATCATTCCATAAAGTTTATTCAAGTTGGAAAAACAATTATTGTTATGTATTCGAAGAATGGTCAGAAAGGACTTGTACGATTAATATATATATATATATATATATATATATATATATATATATATATATATATATATATATATATATATATATATATATATATATATATATATATATATATATATATTTATATATATATATATATATTTATATATATATATATATATATATTTATATATATATATATATATATATATATATTTATATTTATATATATATATATATATATATCTATATTTATATATATATATATGTAAATTTGTATTTACATATATATATATTATATATATATATATATATATATATATATACACATATATATATATATATATATATATATATAAATATTAAATCGTACTATACTATATAATATATCAATAATAATTCTTTAATTTTTAAACTTTTGTTTATAACTATATAAACCTTTTAAGATTTTGGATATATGTTAACGTAAATTAGGAAGCTAGAAAATTCTGAAACAAATAGCAGTAGTAGTTTTTTTTCCGGAGACATTTTATATAGTTTCCGAAGCAAATTTAATCTAGTTCGTATAGAATATGTCCTCATTATGTGAATTAACCTCCGCATACGGCACAAGAATTGTTTGCTTTGTTTAAGTATTACGAAGAAACACCTCATTGTATTTGCATGGCAAGAGTGAATTTAGTTTCAGTAAATTAAATTTTACTTTTAAAACAACTCTGTTCTAAAAATGAATTAATTTTTCTTCATTCAAAATTTACAAAATTGCTTAAGTTTATTTTATAATTTAAGTACGAAAAAAAGAAAGAAGAAATTTACAACAAAGTTAATTTGTTTGAAAATATATGGAGCATTACTTGGAACTTACTCTTTGAAAAGTTTATTTAGGAGTGTAAGCTAAAGGGAGGCTTATGCTGTGAAATAAGATCGCAAAAGCTATTTCTTCAGTAGTTACAAAAAGCAACTGAAAATGAACCACTTTCGTCTTATAAAATTGTGTTCCATAATTGTTTATTGCTGTTGGGTTATTTGAGCAAAATACCTGGTGCTGATCAGCATTCTTAGAGATATTTAAATTTGAAATTCGTATGAAGGTTTAATCTGGTAAAAATGCAGATGGAATTGTTCAAAAATAAATCTGTTTTCAGAAATATTATTTATGCAAGAAGTTAAGAGTAATAAACTCCTGTTTGTGAAAATTGCAACACCATGAAGGAAGCATCATAGTTGAATGAAATTTAATACACAGTTGAGTGGTAATGATACAAATAAATGATTACATTTTCAAACCAAATAAGCAATAATAAGAGATAGAAATTAGTATTTTGTGTGGCCACCACGCGCCGCAATAAGAGCTGCTACACGGCGCGGCATGGAGTGAAACAAATTTTGAATATCTGCCTGCGGAAGAGTGTTCCATATTGTTTGTATGCGCAACCAAAGTTCGTCTGTCGAAGCAACAGGACGAGGATCACGAGCGAGACGCCGCCCAACGATATCCCACACATGTTCAATCGGTGACATATCCGGCGAATACGCAGGCCAAGGAAGAAGCTGTACCTGCTGCGAATCAAGGTAGGTTATGACAGTCCTGGCGACATGTGGACGGGCATTATCCTGCTGGAATACAGCCCCTGGCAATCCTTGCAGGAAGGGAATAGCTTGGGGCTGTAAAACTTCGTTTATGTATCGGGTACTGTTCAAATTGCCCACAATTCGTAGCAATTGTGATCGTCCATGATATGCTATGGCACCCCAGACCATAACTCCGGGGGTTCGTCCACTGTGGCGTTCGATAATGCACTCCGGGATGTTCCGTTCACCGGCATAGCGCCTGACACGAATTCGGCCATCATGGTGCCACATATTGAAGCGGGATTCGTCAGAAAAGACGACCTGCTGCCAATCAGCACGCCAGCTCCTATGGACATTGGCCCATTGTAGCCGCAGACGGCGATGGTTTTGTGTGAGAGGAATCCTGTATAAGGGAACCCTTGCGCGCAGCCCACGCTGCAGCAGACGTCTCCGAATTGATGAAGCACACAATGACACACCTGTAGCTGTTGACCACTGTGCTGCCAATTGTCTGGAAGAAGCTGTGCGGTCCGTCAGCGCCATACGCACCAGGTATCTGTCATCGCGAGCTGACGTCACATTCCGGGGTCCACTCCCGGATTTCCGAGCTGTCCGACCCTCGTCCGTCCACAGCTTCCAAACACGCATGATTGTGCTTCTGTTACGCTGCACACGAGCGGCTACTGCACCATGAGATAATCCAGCTTCACGAAGGCCGACGATTCTGCCCCGTTCAAACTCCGAAATTTGCTCAAATTTCGCTCTCTTTCGTCGAAGAGGCATAGTAAAGATTCAGTTAACGTTTACCACTAGCATATAACCACCGATAATCATACACGCCTCGAAACAGCCGTCTATTTATATTCGGTTCGATCCGCCGTTCGGGGGCGCTGCACACCATACGCATGCGCTACCGGTCTGCAATTCTAATCATTTGCATATCATGCCCTACTTTACATTTCCTGAAAATTTCAGCTCACTCACGTATGTCCTTCGTGGTGTTGCAATTTTCACAAACAGGAGTTTATTATACATGCTGTATTTGATATAAATAGACATTTAATAATATTTTGTGAATATAACGTATGTTTATCACTTCAACATTGTAAGAAGGAATCAAACTGGTAAAAGGACATATTTACAAAGTAGAGAATTATTGCTTGAACAATTATGTTAATAAATATTATTGCCACAATAAGAAATATTGGAACAATGTAAACTATATTCATAAAATATAATTTTTCATAACAAAAACAATGACAAAATTTAACCCTAGTGACTTTGATGACAAATAGATTTTGCTTTAGAATTTTAATAGAAACCATCAATATTGGATGATCCTGTGAATTATTTTGATGACGAAATGTTGTAGACTGATTACGAATTAGTACTCCATTTTAAGTCTTGCGACGTTGTTCAAAAATGGAAAATGATCTACTAGGAATTAAATGTCGACCAGGACGGACCTGCACGTGCAATGTAAAGATGTAATGCATCTTTCTCATCAAACACTAGATTCAACTTATATTATTTCCTTAAATACAGTTTTTTATTAATACTTAATCCTAGTAAGGTTTATTAAGGATTAGAATTCAGATATCCCAAGTATGGAACATAATTTTTGAATTCCTGCTGTTGTTCATGTCCACATCACATTTTAAGCCAAATATAGATTTTGGCGTATTTGGCATCTTACAGATATCCTGTTTGCAGTAAATTAAAAGCTTCTCATCTCAATGTTCAACCATGCAGGAAAGCTAATCTTACAGGTAGGCTGCACCAAGAATTTCACAATACTGCTTTCTCTTCCCAAGGATTGTACGTCCTATCAGTACAATCCAATTTAAAAGTTGAATTTAGTTAAAACAAATGACATTTCTATTAGAAGAAACAAACAAAAAATGCCAAAATTACATTCTATTATCATAGTATATTGTTAAAATATCTTAATGGTTGTCATTTAAGAATTTTATGTCAATTCTTAATTTTGATTTACACCATTTTAAATTTTCCTCAAATTTTTACACTAGAGGTATGTATTCTGCTATTGTTTTAACAGCACCACATGAAGTTTCTTTTTTATGGAAATGTAAAATAACTTTTCAGATGCATGAAAAAATTTAAATTTCTTCTCTGTATTCTCTAATAGAAATGATTTGTCTTTTTCTTTAGTGATAATGTTACTTTTCACGTCTGCTTTATGTTTAAAAACACTGGTGACACAGCTGTGCATCTATCCTATTCAAAAGAAGCTCATTTTACCGCTGCATTCTGTGATGGTTCTTCGATTGTCTGTTGAAAGAAGAGGCTAATGTTTCAGATGTTGGAATAATTTATCACCGTTATCTATGGAAATCATATTCTAACTCGGAAAAATGTTTTAAATTCTGTAAAACAGCGAGAAACATGTTTTCATTTGCTTACAAACTACTTCCTTTTGAATTTAACTTTTAAAATTATGAAGCTTCTACAGAATAATTTTACAGCTGTAATTCAGTTTAAAAATTGAGAGTATTCATAATTACAATTTTAAGGAACATAAAAGCTAAATATTACTAGCCAAAAATTGAATATAAAATTTATTTTTATATGGAATACTTTTCCTAGTTAATTAATGCACTTGTTCTTCATAAATGTTTAAAATAGATGAAATTATTAATCATCTGCTCTTAACTTGTATGAGAGTTGCATTTTTTATATCCTTTCTATATATTTAAAGTTTAATTTCATAAAGGAGAAATAATAAAACTGAAATAAAACAGAATTATATGTCTAAAAAAACTCTTATTGTTTTCTAATTGTGTTGTATTTAGATAGATTTACATTAGAAGTCTTCATAATTCAGCTCTAGTATAAGCTTATTGTATACATTTAGTCTTTTATAATCTTCATTATAACGACGATCTGTGCAAAATTTTAATATATATATATATATATATATATATATATATATATATATATATATATATATATATATATATATATATATATATATATATATATATATATATATATATATATATATATATATATATATATATATATATATGGAGTATATTAGAATATATTCTTCTTCTCTTTTCGCGTATGCTATAGCCTGTGGTAGGCCTTGGCTTGGTGAACAAGATTACTCCTAAACTTTTTTCCTATTCTTTCTTTTAAATTTCGAATTTTTTTAGTGGTGATTAGATTTTTGATCGTATCCACTTACCATTTCTTATGGTTTTCTTTTGAATCTTGGGTACAAAGTCTTCGAGTTTATATTTCTTCTCAAACTAATACTTTCTTTCAAAATACTAAGATTAAATAACTCGAATGATGTTTTTTCATCTAATAAGACAACCTAGTTCATTTTCATTTCTGATTGTCTGTTGGGAATTACTTAATTTTATTAGTCAAAATGTCCTTAAATCTTTCTTTTCAAATTTTAATAAATAAAAGTTCAAGTTTCTTGTCCAATTCATTATAAGTTAAGTTTATCATCATTATCAGTAATAGTCCAATTTCATTACCATGTGTTAATACAGGACTAATGAATATTTTGTAAATCTTCATCTTAATTTCTTTGTAAGTAGTTTATTCCTAAATACTTATTACTGTAACTAACTTTTTTCCTTTTCTTATATTTACATGAATTTCTTCTTAGAGATGTATCCTTATTCTTAATTACCAATATATTTTGAAGATTGCTTAAAAATATTATTTCCATTTCCAATTGCCGCAAATGTTTTTTGCTTATTATTATTGATATCATAAAACAAATCTTTAGAATTAAAAATTTAGAATTAGAACAAATGATTAATATATGAAGATAGATTTTAAATTAATGAAGGTTATTTTTCAATAATTCATAGTATGTTGTCATTTTAAAGAAGATTCACAATAATGAATTATATTAACCAATCACAAAAAGTAGGAAAATTTTAAGTACAAATCCTAATGATAAGAAAATGCATAATCCTGATAACTTTGTATCAATGTTCAATAGTTTCTGAGTTCAAATCTGAAACCTTTCATTCCATAACGAGCGCGCGATACAGACATTAATTTACCTTACCTTAAACAGCGTAAATTACAAGATTTCTAGTGGATACCGACTTTAATTTACTTTACTTAAAACAGCATAAATTACAAAATATTATAGAGATCCCAACTTTAATCTACCTTACCTAAAACAATATAAATTACAAGATATTGTCGATACAAAATGGACCCATAAAACAATTATTTGAAAATTTCCATTAACTGTCAATATTATAAATAAACGTTAATATTTACAATAAGAAAATAAGAATTTTCAGATTTTAAAAACATCAAATTAGAAATATCAGTAAATTTACTTTTAATAAATTAAATTAATATATTAAATTAAAAATTTAAGTCTATATTGTTTAAACGAAAATATATTTCTGATTTTAAATAATACTGTTCATAACAGACATTACTATAGTAGAATAGGATCCTATTACATTAATTTTGTGAATTTAATAATTTTAGTACGTAACTTTTTCAGTGTGATTTCACTTAATCCAAAAACCATAATTTGAATTGAAAATAAAGAAACCAAAAAGAGCAATCATCTGTATTGCTCTTGGAAATATAAGTCAATTTGTAAAATTGAAAATAATGCATGGAAAAACTAATACTAGGAAAAAAGAAATGTGAAAAACAAATACAATAGACCACAGTAACAGAAACATTTCTATTTACTATATTAATGATATTTTTAAATATAGAGGGATTGAAATTTCTTTATAATAATAAAAACAATAATTTCTTCATTAAAACCACATTTCCTGAGAGATGATTATGAATTTTTAATTTTTAAAAAATTGTATGATAAAGAAACAAATAATTTACTCCCTGAAAATTTTCTAAACAATTTATGGTTGAATTGTCTGTAACTCAATGTCCATCGTTTGCCTGTAATGATTTTTGTTTAATGTCTTCAACAAATTTAAGCTTTATAATTCATCAATATTTAAAGATATGTTCATACTTAGACTACCTTTATTCTCTAACAAAATATAACGTTGTGAATTTAATTTTGATTTTATCATTTTCTTTCCTGTATAATAACAATATTAATGTATAATAAAAGCAAAATTAATGTTTTTAAATATGCTCGATGATATATACACATTTTAGATTATTAAAAATAATTACGTTGTAAAATGTGTATACATTCATGTCAATAATCATTTAAAGTTAAAAAAATAAATGAATGAAATAAGATAATTCTTTGACAAAATAAATTATACATAAATTATTAAAAGTAAATTGCTACATGTTACGAATCAATAGGTCAATGAAAAAAGAGCAATAAGTTTGCTACATGTCTTCAAGGAAAATATCATGGCTCTATCTTTCCCTAAAATATAAGAAATATTCAGTTGAAATAAACACATCACATCTTTTTATAAAGCTTTCCTTATGTACTTAAATAAAATTTACGTCAAGTTATGGGATTCCTAAAAATGAGTTAAATGTTAATTATTTCATTGTATTTATAAAAGTATACACTGTAGAAAAAAATTTCAAAGAAAAATATGTTTCATATTTTTGTTTGTCTCTAATTCAAAATGATTGAACGATGATTTAGAAAATTATTTTATATTATATTCTAGGACTTGATCACAGGGCCTTAAGACTAAAGACATTGTATAGAGCATATCTACAAGTATTGAGTAAGCAACAATGTCAACAAGTTAAGCTAGCACCTTTCATTTCAGAAAGTGTACGAAAAGGACGCAATTTTAATTAGCTCCGTGGTCTGTCTTTTCATGAAAGTCTAAATAATTATATGTTTAGTTTCTAAAAATAAAACCTGCAAGCAGAATAACTCTTTCATAAGAAAAATTCATGAAATTAAAAAAAAGTTTGACTTTGAATTTTTTACTTACTAAATGAAAAAAAAATAACAGTAGTAAAACTGGTTAAATTCTAAAAACAAACATAAACTATATTTAACACCTAAATAAATGACTAAAAATTCAATAGGAATTTGACTCACAAAAATTTATTTTATAATTTTCTGAATCATTAACACCTAAAAAATTATAGTTCAAATAAGGAATAAAATAATTTCAAATTTTATTAGATTTTATAAACATAGTTATTTTCCTTCACCGGAAGTATATTATGAAAGGCACCCACTTCTAACTTAAGAAAAGGAAGTAGAAAACAAGGGATATTGCTCTTTGTGACAAGTGGCTTCATTTCCGCTGGAAAGCACTCTACTCCATCGACTTCGGAAGCTCTTTGATGGACGATGAACAACTTCAATCACTGCGTTAATGCAAGGAGAAGAAAATCTTTAAAAACAT
This sequence comes from Latrodectus hesperus, assembly GCA_037975125.1. Classification (NCBI taxonomy): domain Eukaryota; kingdom Metazoa; phylum Arthropoda; class Arachnida; order Araneae; family Theridiidae; genus Latrodectus; species Latrodectus hesperus. The sequence continues at coordinate 34,406,793 of CM075855.1, forward strand.
CTTACACTTGTGCTGTATACCAATGCTGATTTCTAATATGACACGATGATTCGTATTAAGTTAAGGTAAATGTATAAGAAATCAATTTTTCAATCTGGAAAATTTTTTTTATTATTAAAACATATATTTTATATACTACTTTATGTTTTTAATTTCAGAAAAATATGTATGGCAGCATTTAAGTGAGAATAGTAATTTTTAATTTGAATAATTAACCAGTATTCTCAAAAAGGGGAAAGAATGCTTCATTGTTTATGAGATTATTATATTTAAGATTACGTTTGACCTCAGTCGTTTGTAAAGTGTAAAATCTAGGTATGAAAAAATATTGATATATTAGTACGAAAAATGTTCAAAATTCCAGAAAAATTATCCCCAGTATATCATTTAGTAATAAATAAATTCTGTTACAAAATTCAGAGAATACGAAAAGATTCTCGATAAAATTTGCTCAAATGAAATTTAAATGTATGAGAAAATCTGATATATTTAAATGGCATCACACAGTTAGTTTAATATATACCGACAACAATCAATTATTTCTATTTATCGTAATGACAAAATACATATTATTATATAATTAACTACCATTTTTAAAATCATAAATGATTTAATCATGCTATTTTAAGCAGATACGCCATGTTATAATTTCCAGGAATCACAAATTACTAATATTATTAAGAAATTTTTATGTTGCTGAGGAATTGCATTACAATAACGAATAAAAGAATATTATTGATGCTATACTTAATAATCAAAGTATCATAAATATTGATATCTAATTAGACTTACATTTAAGTAGATTAAAAAATATAGTATTTATATCATCTTATTCTAATAAAAAATAAATTAAATATTTGGTAAGCAATTTCATAATCCAACAAAAATGAATATATTAATTCAATAAATGTATTTTGATTTGGGTTTATTAAATCTGTATTATATAAGCTTTACCTTATATAATGTTATTTCTACATTATCTTACATGAAAATTGTAGAAATATACTGTAAACATGTTGCTAAAATTTTCTTCTGTTGCTACACGATAAATAATTAGAAATTCAACTTTCTGTGAATTTAGGAAATATTAATCCCTTGGAAAATAAATAAAAATAAAGAATTCATATTTTTTTTAAAAATATAATTAGTAATTTTCAACTCCATTAGATTTAATAATTCTAAGTATATATAAAAATGAATTTTCTTGCTCATTTGTTTTCATTCTTTATCCAAATATATTTTGAATGTATATATATTCTGTTTTGTTTTTCGATGACTTTTTTATATTTGATTCATATACTAATGAAGAAAATTTAAGATTTCATTCTTTTCGATCTACTTTGAATCACATTACCAAATTCTCACTAATTCAAAATGAAATCTTATTCAATAAAAACAAATTTTTTATTCAAGATAATTTGTTATTTATTAATTTAAAGATAAGCAAAGAATCTGTTTTGTAAATTTTTTTGAAAGATGAATGCCTAACTACATCATTCTGAATTCTCTCTGGCTAAAAGTGACAAATAACAAACCGAATCAAGGCCACGACTTAAATATATTGAAAAATTAGTTTTTGCTCAATGATTAGTTTTGGATTTTGCACATGCATGTGAAACTACTTAAAAACATTTCAAAAATAGCTTCATTTCAACCAATAAAAGTCGTAGTGGATTAATTTGGTAAAATATTCAAAATAATGGTGACTAGCCTAAAAATGTTAGCGTGCAAATAGTATAATGCAGTTTCCAAGACAATAACAAATCCTGAACTAACGGTAGAGTTACTTTTTTTGTTTCTCAGATACAGAAAACAAAGCATATTACTGTTGTTAATAATATGGCGTGAGTAAAAATGTGGAACATTGCCCATTACACAGCATTTCTATCTTTAAAGCACACTTTGTTTTTTATGAGTCTAAAGAGACAGAGAGTTGGCAACGCAAAATATGATTAAGTTACTACTTACATAAAACATGTTTATTTTCAATTATTCAATTGAATTACTTATAAAAATTAAAACAATTTTCCAATAATAGTAAGTATGCATTATTTCTACAAATAAGTAATGAACTGGACTAAATTTCAATTATATTGTTTTGTTTGTTTTACCAATTAAAAGAGTATTCACTGAAAGACTTTTACCGTAATTATCAAATTAAAAATAAAATAAGATACTTGCATGAATAGGATCCTAATATCATATTATGTCAATGCATTCACAGGTACATTTGATATTAGAATTTAAGCGAAATTGTTAACCAATTTTTTAAAAATTCTAATAACATTAAAAATTGAAGAAAAAAATATTTTTTGATTTAAACTTTTCTTACTCTCTTTGTACTAATGAAACTTTCATTTATTTATTTCTACCCAAATGTTGAACTATAAATGTATGTATTATCATGAATAAATTAGATAATCAAAACTAATTATAAAAAGGATTAAGATATGAACGTTAAAATCACATACACAATGAATACTATTAATATTATTTTTATGAATATTTATTTAGTTAATTTAACATCGCGAAAATTTCAAAATATTAATTTAAAACATTTTTTATCCTAATATAATATTATGTCAATGCATTCACATATGCATATGATATTAGGATTTCAGCGAAATTGTTAACCAAATTTTAAAAATTCTAATAACATTAAAAATTGAAGAAAAAAATATTTTTTGATTTAACTTTTTTTACTCTCTTTGAACTAATGAAACTTTTATTTATTTATTTCTACCCAAATGTTGAACTATAAATGTATGTATTATCATGAATAACATTAGATAATCAAAACTAATTATAAAAAGGATTAAGATATGAACGTTAAAATCACATACACAATGAATACTATTAATATTATTTTTATGAATATTTATTTAGTTAATTTAACATCGCGAAAATTTCAAAATATTAATTTAAAACATTTTTTATCCTAATATAATATTATGTCAATGCATTCACATATGCATATGATATTAGGATTTCAGCGAAATTGTTAACCAAATTTTAAAAATTCTAATAACATTAAAAATTGAAGAAAAAAATATTTTTTGATTTAACTTTTTTACTCTCTTTGAACTAATGAAACTTTTATTTATTTATTTCTACCCAAATGTTGAACTATAAATGTATGTATTATCATGAATAACATTAGATAATCAAAACTAATTATGAAAAGGATTAAGATATGAACGTTAAAATCACATACACAATGAATACTATTAATATTATTTTTCTGAATATTTATTTAGTTAATTTAACATCGCGAAAATTTCAAAATATTAATTTAAAACATTTTTTAAGCACTTTAGAATCATCCGGTTTTTAATTTTATAAGCCTGCGCTATTAATGAATTAGAATGGGAATTTTATTTCAAAAATTCAAATTTGCTCAATACTAAGATATATAAATAAGAAATATCGATAACAAAAATTCTGAGATTCTCAGTAAATTTTACAATCTTTAAATTTCTTCGATTTAAATGATTTACATGCCTGAAATGATACAATGGAAACCTCCATATTTTATAATCCCTTAACATTAACATCAAGAATTTATTTCGTTAATAGTACTGATGTCTTCCATGATACAAGAAATGTGTTCAATATGTACTGTAAATTAATTTTTGTGGGATGAAAGACAGTCTTATGTTCTGGTTAAAATGACTATCGTCGTCATCACAAGGATTCTGTTATGATACGAAAAAGGGAAGGTAAATCACGAGTGATTAACATTAATGCTGATGAACTATAATGGAAATTCCATTACAGCTGCACTTGGAGCAATTTTTTCTATCGATTTCCAATCGCTTAAATAAATAAATTCAAAAGTATTTACTCATTACAGATAATCATTTAATATCTTTCAAAATCTCTATTTCGTTAAGTTTTTTTCTAATGCCTGCCAGTCCTTAGGCCTTTGCCCTGTTCTGCTTTATAATGGGCGAAGTGATGGCATCTTATGTCGTGGGGTACCCAATGGGTGCGCCATCTTCATCTCGAAAGTGAAGTTAAAAAGAAAGATAAACACAAAGAGGAAAAAACATCCATGACCAGGATTCAAACTTGAAACCTACTGCTTCGAAGTTATGGACGCTAACCTCTACTTAAGGTTTACCCATTTCATAAATTTGGGACGCTCATTTTTTGTCATGAATCTTTTTTAATAAAACTTAATTTTGTATTTCCCTATAAACATTGAGTTATATAAACTTCTGATAAGAAATTTTAATTAATATCTATATCTATATCTATATATATATATATATATATATATATATATATATATATATATATATATATATATATATATATATATATATATATATATATATATATATATATATATATATATATATATATATATATATATATATATATATATATATATATAAAGCATGATTAGAAATATCAAAGGCAAAAATTGAAAAATACAAGATTAGAGATATAAAATTCTTACGTTTAGCAAAACATTCAGCACACAAAAGCAGTTTAAATAGGTTTACTAAAAATAAATAGATAAATAGTAAATTTTTTATAAAATTAATCCAAAACCAAATGAAGAATAATAATAAATTCACAAAATTAATCGAATACCAAATGGAGAATAATCAAATAATAAATGGAGAATAATACATTGAAAATACGAAATATAGTAAACAGCTGAAAAATATGTTTAATAGATAGTTTAAAATTTCAAAAAAAAAAAAACATAAAAAAAAGGAAAATTAAACGAGGTACAAACATGGCCAGCTTCTTCAGGGGGTATTAACCACATTGGCAAAAAGTATGGTTTTTCTGCATTGGCTCAAGACTGTAGTCTTAAAGCTGGCCATGTTGGTACTTCATTCCATTTTATTTTATGTTTCTTTGAAATTTTAAAACTATCGATTGAACATGTTTTTCATCTGTTTAATATATTTCGTATATATATATATATATATATATATATATATATATATATATATATATATATATATATATATATATATATATATATATATAATACAATATTTTCTGGCTATTTTTGCAACTGATCCCGCAAAATCTATTAGATATATATTATTTTGTTCTTCATTTATTTTGATATTATTGGTATAGGGTTTTTGATGTTCCGTCAAAATTCTTATCGCAATAATATATAATACATACATATTACATGTTATTATTATGATATATTATTATATTATGAGCAGAAATATCATATTTTTAAAACAGTAATTTACACAAGTATTTTGCAAAACTTGATTAAATAAATATGATTTACTTATCGTGCCATAAATATATAACGTATAGTGCATTTGAAAATATGAAAAACGATGAAACTTTAAATAAATATTCATAATAACTCGGAAAAAATATTCTTATTTAATTGCTTCCAATGTAATTTTTACATAACTAGGGGGAAACTTTGTATTAAATACCGCATACTTTTTCCTTCCATGAAATAACAAATAACATATTCATAATCTATCAATATCAGTGCCAAATTAAGAGCAGATACGTGTCGGGGATCGGGAATCAGAGATATCTTATGCACATGAATGAGACATTCAAATCTAGAAATCAAGCATCCTAAAAAGTAAATCAAATTTACAGTCGAATATAAAATTCACAGTCGGACTAGACATTCACTAGTGCGCAATCAATTTAAGGAGGCGTCGATTGTAAATAAAGAAAGACGATTAGGTCGTACTAAACTAGTACACCACCCCTAGTAACGAGTACTTGTATCATGATCACTTTAAGACGAGCTTAATTATTCAACTGTCTGGAAAGGGAGTTTTTGTTGCTTTATTTGACTGGTTCCAAGATTCTTTTCCTTTTCATTGAACGATTCACGTAGTCAAGTAAGAAAAATAGTGGATTTATTTATTATTTGATCACGATTGCCTGCTTTAGTGAACTGCTTGTTTGACTTTTATCGGATATTTTATTCTCTGATGGCATTGGTACGGCGAATTCTTAAATATTTTAGTCCTATACATGCTTTCTTGATATATCATCCATATTTGAAATCATGAGAAATAGTAATGTTACCTTTAAAACAAAAAAGTTTATGAAAATTCAAATTTGCTGTATATTTTAACTTAAGATTAAATATTTTAAATATTTCAAAAGTGTTAGGAAAGGAAATTTATGATTTTTTCAAATTTATTTAATTAGCATTCAATTAGTTAACAGCATTAATCATCAGCAAGAAATAGTGCGCTGTGTAGAAAACGTGTTTCTGTGAGACGTCCCCTGATGCATATGATTCCAGAATTACTCGAGGAACAGAAGTTTGTTATAGATGTTAATCTACATTATTACTTGTTTTGAGATATTAAGGCGATATATTTAAATACCTTTAATTTAAAACCTCTTAAAAATGAAATTAAACTTTGTTATTTGGCTGGTTTCCTTTTTCTTAATTAATATCATTGACTGACTCATATCTTTTCGAAATGCACTAATTGCTAAAGGATCAAATAGAATAAAAGAAGTACATAAAATGCTTCCAAATGAATCGTTATGAAAATATTAATTGCCACCAGACAGTTGGGAAGTTTTGAATATAATACAAAACATAATTATTAATAATTATATTTTGTATTATATTCAAACAATAAATAATAATCCATTGAATACGATATTTTATATGTAATCCAAATATGAGATAAATAAGAAATATTATAAAAAAATAGTACATGATATGGGTAAAAAATCTTTCTTGTGCTTACTTTCGCTTGTATCTAAGCATTTTATCAAATAACCTGCTTGCGTATTAAATATTAAAATTCATTCTAAATTTAAAATTAAATTCGAAAATAAATCAAATGAAATTAAGTCCTGTTAACTGAAAAGCACATCTGATATATTTTATGTTCCTTTCCCATTAAAAATTAAATTTCAAAAGGTAATATTTATAAACATATTAATTACACATCTGCTAAAGGTATTTATAAGTCTGGATGAACAAAAATAAATTGTAATTATGCTAAAAATTAGCAATTTTCTTTTTCTTTAGCAGTAAAATGTACGCATTCAGAAAAAATTAACAGGAATTATAATTCTAGGCATATTGATGTGATTCGATGAGTTATGAAAATTATCCACATCAATGGCTGTGGAGAATTTGGGTAAGACACATTAAAATTTCACAGCAGATACCTTCAAACTAGTGCTTGAATTCACGGATGTAGCGTGTAGCATGTAGCTGGTTTAATAGGAACAAAGAAATAGGTTCCTTAAATAGCTCAAAATATTTTATTACAATTTTAGGTACAATTTGAGCACAACACAGATACACACAGATACTACAAATAATACTAAATAACAACTAAAACATTTAAATTTGAAGAAAAGAAAATAAACATGAGAGTCATATGGACATGTCTCACACCGTCGGTTGTTGGAGAGGGACTGGCTTCTCGTTGACGATGCCATGGGTGGCGCTGCAGATAGAGGGCGCTACAGACTCCCCTCTGGCTCCGCCGACGTCCCGGCAAGGAGACAGGATTGAGATTAGGAAGCTGCTGAGGGTGTCGACGTGGTCTTCCTCTACTTTTCAAAGGGAAAACGGGACCGTTATCTCTAGATGATTGTTGATAAGGCATCAACATACTGGTATGATAAGTACCGAGTACTTGATCAGGGGCAGCAGGGTCTGCAACATCATATGTATTTGGTGATCTATTTGTTAGGATAATATAAGGTCCTTCACGTTTGGGCATGAATTTCTTAGTTGTTTTGGTCTTAGACTTGCTTATGGGATGTAAAGTGATCCAAACTTTATCACCTGGTTGATAATAAGCGGGTCTATGCTTCTTGTCGAAGTACTCCTTTCTTGCATCTTGTTTTTGTTCTACACGTTCTCTAATTAATGGTGTAAGACGTGCAAATTCTTTCAAGTAAGGTGTTATCTCTGCAACGAAGTTATCGTTATCAATGACAGCTCTTATATCATGCTTGACATCATCTGTGGTTCGAAGCTCTCTTCCGAACTGAAGGTAAGCTGCCGTATGACCTGTAGAATCACATTTTGCAGTGTTTAAAGCAAAACGTATCATGGGTAGTTTGTCCTCCCAAGTATCATGTGAATCACCTACTAGAATTGCTAATTTGGGTTTTAGGTCTCGATTTTTTCGTTCAGCAGGGTTTGCTTGAGGATGGTATAACGGTATAAGATCTTGCTTAATACCCAGGATTTTACAAGTTTGTTGCATTACAGCACTGACGAACTGTACGCCATTGTCACTGATTACCCTTCTAGGTAGGCCATAGCGTAAGAAGACTTCTTCTATCAATATTTTAGAGCAATTGATAGCTGTAGCATCTTTTAAGGCAAAAAGTTCGACCCATCGTGTACTTGTATCTTCAACAAGAAAAATCCATTTTTTCCCAGTTGGGGTCTCTGGGAGAGGGCCAAACAAGTCTATTGCCAGCGTCTCAAATCTTTGTGAGTAAATAGGCGTTCTGAGTAATCCAGCAGGTTTCTGGTTGTTAGATTTGTACCGATTACATTCAGCACAATCTTTCACGTATTCGGCGATAAACTTTCTCATGCCAGGAAAGAAATACCTAGAAGCAATCTTATGATACGTGTTCTCAGCTCCACAATGTCCTGCAGTGGGAGTATCATGATATTGCTGTAGGACACGTTCTCGCTCGTGACAAGGGACAACTAACTGTGCTTCTTCTGACTCTGTTTCAGGCGAATATCGATACAGTATTCCCTGATTCATCAGATACCCTCTACTAGTCCAATTTACATAGTTTTCATCTTTCCGACCACTTTCAAAGCACTCTATGATTTTTCTTACATCCTCATCCTTCAATTGTTCTTCACGAATATCTTTAGATTTCCTGGATGGCAAATCTATGGAAATAGTGTTCAAATTACAAACAAATTTGTCCACTTTATCAACTGGTCTGGACAGAAGATCTGCAATTACATTAGATTTTCCTGGAGTGTAAAGAATTTTCGGATGATATGACTGGATTTGAAGAGCCCATCGAGCTAAGCGTCCGGATGGCGATTTAATGCTCATAAGCCACTTCAAGGGTTGGTGATCAGATGCAATGATAATTTCTTGATTTTCCACATAGCCACGGAACTTTTCAAGTGCCCATACCACAGCTAATGCTTCTCTTTCAGTAGTTGAATAATTTCTTTCTGCTGAACTGAGCAATCGACTGGCATACTCAATCACATGTTCTTCCGGTCTTTCTTCTTGGATAAGGACTGCTCCTAGAGCGTAATTACTAGCATCAGTTCTTATGAGGAATGGTTTAGATCCATCTGGCTGAGACAACACAGGTGGTGAAATCAGCCGTCTTTTTAACTCATCAAATGCTTTCTGTTCGGTATCACCCCATGTCCATTGTTTATTCTTTTTTGTTAAGTCACTAAGGGGTCTAGCAACTTCAGAAAAATGGGGAACATATCTCCGAAACCAGGAACAAGTCTGTAGGAAGGACTGAACTTCTTTAGCACATTTTGGTGTTGGAATGTTTTGAATAGAAGATACTTTGTCAGCATCCACTTCCACACCTTTTTCAGTTATCCAATGACCTAAATACTTCACTCTGTCACAAGAAAAATGACATTTGCTTCTGTTAGCATTCAATTTAAATATAGAAAGTCTTTCAAACACTTTTCGTAAATCTGATAAATGTTCATCAAAAGTTTCTGATAAGATAATGATATCGTCAAGGTATGACAATGCAAAAACATCTTTGAGACCAGATCTAAATTTATCAATGAGACGTTGAAAAGTTGCTGGTGCGTTGCGCAAACCAAAAGGCATACGTAAAAATTTAAAAGTTCCAAATGGACAGATGAATGCAGTCTTCTCTTGGTCCGATTCATGAACTTTGACCTGATGATAACCAGATCTTAAGTCTATCGTAGACATGTATTTCGTCGACTTGGCTTCAGTCAATAAATCATCCATTCTAGGTAGTGGATAGTTATCCGGAATAGTCGTTGAGTTTAACTTACGGTAATCAACACACAATCTGATGGTACCGTTCGGTTTAGGCACTAATACCACAGGACTTGCATAAGGAGATTCACATTCCTCAATTATTCCTTCAGTTAGTAAGGAATCTAGCTCTTTCTTCAACAACTCTTTCTTTGCAGGTGTCATTCTATATGGAGGTTCAGCAACAGGTAGGCTATTTCCAGTCTGTATTCTGTGTTCAATAAAAGGAGTAGGTTCTCCCCCTGGTTTGAAGTTATTTTCAAATTCTTCCAGCAATGAATTTAATTTATGACGTTGTTCTCTTGTCAAGTGTTTTCCTTCATCATTTCTCAATTGCACAGAATTAGAGGTTTCTGAAATTTCAGCAGACATATCAGGCGAAGTTAATTTTTGCGACATTATTACTTTTGCAGCACTTACGGTTTCAGATGTTTCCTGATAAAATGGATAATGTCTGTGTGGATATTCACTAAAATGCCAAGTGCCATTCTGGATGTTAAGCACAATACCAGCAGCCTGGAGAAAGTCAGTGCCAAGCAATGTTCTATTACCTTTTGCATTTGGTAACGCAATAAATTTCATACGAACTTTCTTTCCTTCTACATTAAGATTCACGACTGTTGTCAAGGCTGGGACATTTCTTTCTTTTCCATCAGCAAGTATCATTGTAATATTCTTCTTTTGAAATTTAAAACCTTTCTCTTTCAATAAACAAAAAAATCTCTCTCCCGCAATGGAATTTGATGCACCTGTGTCGGCACAAAAGCTGCTTTTTCACCACAAACAGTTAAAAAAATTGAGCTAGACAATGAATCTGAAGCTTGTGCGGTATACAATTTTACACCATTAACAACTGTTTTAGGCTCTTCTTTTAATATGTTGCACTTTGGACACTTAGACTGAATGAAACCAGGATTACCACATCCATAGCAATGAACCGAAAATTTTCTTTCTGGCTTGTCTTTACTAAATTTTGGACTTTCACAGTTGGAATATTTTATTTTGTTATGTTCCCTAGAGTTAGGAGGCTTATAGTTTCTTTCCAAAGTAGATTTAACATAGTCTTTGAAATTTGGCTTCTTAGCAAAGATAGGTGAATTTTTCTTCATTCCCAGTCTTACATTTTCATAACTGTCAAGCTTTTCTGCAAGTTCTAAAGGATCATTCAGCTCTGACCATTGATCAACAAAATGTTCTCTTACCTCTGGAGGTATTCTTTTCTTTAACTGGTCAGCTATAATTAAGTCTTGCAATTTCTCAAAAGTGATGATATTCAACTCCTTTACCCATCCCTCGAAATATGATTTAATTTCAAAATAGAAGTCTTTCCATGTTACCTCTGCACTTTTTCTATGTTGCGAGAACATCTGCCGAAACCTATCTGATGTAAGGCGAAAACGCTTCAAGAGCATCTCTTTCGCCTTTGAGTAGTCGTTAACATCTTCTTCATTTTCTCTAGCAATTAATTGATTTATTTCGGCTGGCAATGAGCCTATCAAGTACGGCATCCAATTCCTTTCAGGTATATTCACTAATTTTAATTGACGTTCAAAAACTGTCAGGTACAGTCCTATTTCATCCTTATTGGGATTAAATTTTGGGAGAATACGATTCAGATCCCAATTTGTTTTCTCTGCTTCACTGGCTGGAGCTGTGGCAGTGGAGGAAAGTACTTTCTGAGCTTCCACTTGAAGTTTTAAGCGTTGCAATTCATGCTCTCTTTCTTTTTCGTATTCAGCTTGTTTTTCTTTTTCAAGCCGTTCCTCTATTATATTAGTTAGCATATTTTTCACTAACTCTTCATCATAATCGTTTGATTTGGTTATAATATCTTTCAGTTGAATTACTTTTAGATCATCTGCTACCCCTAGCCCCATTTCTATAGCGAGGTTTCTCAAATCTTCTTTTTTCCCTTTCCCAAGGAAGGCCATTTTTGCATGAGTTTATTTTTAAGAGTTCTAAAGTTATTTTCAACTGATTTAAAATACTGATTTTTTAAAATATGTGTTTATTTATTTTAGTTAAAACGAAATTTAAACACCATCAGTCTTAAATACTATTATGTGAAAATATAAACATTTTAACTTTAAACATAAGTAAAGTATAATCTATTATTATTTATCCAAATATTTACTGCAAATAAAATGAACTCTTAAATTATTGTAAATAAACCTGAAATATTCATATGATATTCACTGAAATCAAACAAAACCAAAACAAAGAATTTCACAATTCTACCATAAATTTTATTTTCCTTTCATTTATAACTCTTTACTTTCGTTTTATAATTATCAATAATCTCTAAATGTGTACCTTTGTTTATAAATTATACTTTATCAATACTTTAATACCACATTCAATAATTCAAAATATATTAATTGAGATAACTTAATCATATGCATTCAAAGAATATTTTATATTAAAATAACAAAATGTTTTATTGACTTTTTATATAACTTAAAAGTTCTTCAATTTTTCTAGAATATCAATTCTGATACCTTTTACCAAAATATTAATAATAATGTTGTAATCTTAATTTATATCCTTAAATATATACATGGAATACAATATATTTTCTTTCTTTATTCAATGAAACCACTTACTAAAAAAATAAAACACAAAGATTCTAAACAGAAAGTGAATGACGAAAAAAATTAAATAAATAAAATAGCATTCATAGATATTGAAAGGCTAGACAGTGAGGCGTATATGAAAGCAATAACAACGGTCGTTTGCGGCGCCTTGTTTCGTGTTTTAAATCAAAACAAAAGTATCATCGCATGAAAAATGCACAGTCATCAGACAATTAAATTCTATTAGATACTATATTTTAAACACTATCTCACTGTAAAGAACATATTTTCAACTACTCAGAATTAAGAAATATAATATGAGGAATATAAAATATTCAGAAGTAACAGAGATATTAATTCACGTACACATACTATAATACTTCAAATATAATAATAAAATAAATATATCTTTTAATTCAATACTCTAATACAAAATATTATTCATTTAATAATATGTGAAACATATCTACCAAATCAAACACATAATTATACTCGCAAGTAATAATATTGTTCAAAATTCCAGAACATAAAATAATAACACTTTTATAGAACACAACTTATAAAGAAACTTTTTATATAGTTTTATATTCATACGTGCTTAAACATTAACATTTTTGTGCTTAAACATAACTTAATTTTAATTCTTAGTACAGTATAAAAGCAACTTATCTGGAATTTTCAGATCGCTGAACTCCTCAAACGAACAAGAAAAATCTCGGATGAGATTACACTTCTAATGAATCCATAAAACACTTCACATCGGGAGGTAACCTGTAAAATTTTGAGTTCCCCTCCAACAACAAAATTTAATTCTGGGTAGAATTTTCAAGAGCAAAAAGAAACTCGAACTCGGGTCTCACGTTGGGCTGCCATTTTTTGTAGCGTGTAGCATGTAGCTGGTTTAATAGGAACAAAGAAATAGGTTCCTTAAATAGCTCAAAATATTTTATTACAATTTTAGGTACAATTTGAGCACAACACAGATACACACAGATACTACAAATAATACTAAATAGCAGCTAAAACATTTAAATTTGAAGAAAAGAAAATAAACATGAGAGTCATATGGACATGTCTCACACCGTCGGTTGTTGGAGAGGGACTGGCTTCTCGTTGACGATGCCATGGGTGGCGCTGCAGATAGAGGGCGCTACACGGATAGTTAAACTTAGTTATGAATTATAATGCTTTATGTTTTAATGACATAGAAGATTAAAATATATATTAAACTTTGAAAAGATCCCAGAGAAACAGATTGTCCGAACAACTCTACTTAAGCTATATATTAGTTCAGAATGGAAATTGAGTATAACTGCACTAAAAATTGTTAATCAGGAGAAAATGCTACTTGTCAATTGATATAGACCAAGTGATGCAAAGGAATCATCATCAGCAGCCTTTGTTACTTTGTACTTGAAGACTCTGTTGTAATTAAGCAAGTTGGGGTATATGTTCATTAAGCAAGTTTTCGTTAACTTCTTGATACAGAAATCCTCACTTTAACCCGGAATAGTGGACAGCCCAATGTCCAATGGCCGTGTAAGACATTTTGATATCCACCACAAAAATTGCCCCGCAAATTTTTTTTATAGATAATTGACAGCATTCACTTGTAAAAAAGGGAATTCTGAAAGTTAACCCTACTTCTAGGCCCCATTTAGAACAGGCATCATCATTTATATTAGTATGGATTTCGGAGAAACTGAATTCAGACTGAATGAATATGATAATCAACAAGGAATCACGTTATTTTCTTGGTTCTGATGATCATAACATAAGTGTGTGGAGGCAGATAGGTCATCAGTTTAGCGACTATTAATTCATTTCTATAAACTTAACACTCAATTCAAATTTTAATAAGAAGTAGAATCACAGTGATCCTTAAATATAAGTGATCTGATACTGTACGTATTTCAAAGAATGCAGATAGATTACCTGCTTCAAAAAGCTACGAAAAATATTAAGCGAACAATCTTGAGAGACAACCGTGATTCAGTATAAAATTCAAATGAACGAAATATAAATCGGTCTAAAAAACAGAAACAATAGAGTCTGCTAAAGTGAAATTTATGTTAGTCAGTAATTTGAATATTATGTCAACGTTTCGTCATAAGAAAGTTCTTGATTAAAAGCATAATGTTCAAAAATTTTTTAAAATTTTCAAAACTTTTAAAAATTTTACTGTATTGATAAAACAAATTTTGTTTAATTTTATTCACATTTATCACTAAAAATTAAGTATTTTATAGGGAGACTGAATTTTAATCGTGAAATATTTATAAACCCTTCTATTTATCATAGCCTTGTTTGCAGATTCAATGATACCATCATTAATCCTAAAAAGAAACTTTGATTTGTTCCATATATCGATATAAAAACAAATGACATTTTATAAACAGCTATTTTTATTTAATGAAAGTAAATAAAGTATCTTAGGAGAAAAGATACTGATAAAATTGAAAAAACAATTATGCACACTGTCCAGACAGCCAAATATGAGGATGAAAGTATTTACGTCTACTGTTGTAAGACAATTGTTGAAGTTTTACAGCATCTTAGAAAAACTCTTTATCATCTCAGTAATTTGAAAACCATTCGAAAAGAAATCCGCAAAGTCTTTTTTAAGAAAAAAATGAATCCAAGCCTTATGCAGAAAAGTAGTTCATTATAACATACCCAGTTACATACAATATGGTAACAATACCATTCTTCAAATGAAGGCTAACAAATCCTATCCTTATTTAAAAGAGTAAAACAACACATAAAAATAATCGGGAGTGAAAATTTTTAAAAAAAACTTCATTTGTTCATTATTATATGCTCATCTTTTACTCACGAAAATTGATTCGACTTAGATGTAGAGTTTTAAGTGTTCGAAATGGTAGTCAGTACCCATTTTTGGTGTTGCAAAAAACCCTGATATATATATATATATATATATATATATATATATATATATATATATATATATATATATATATATATATATATATATATATATATATATATATATATATATATATATATATATATATATTCTTGTAATAAAGGATACATATTTGAACAAAAGGATCTCAACTTCCTAACCTATCGCCCTCTACATGCTGAAAGGATCAGAGATCAGTAGTAATAAGGAGTGTGACCCAGAATTAGCAGCCAAAGATAGCCAATCAATACCATTTAGGTCAAATTATATCTGCTAACGTAACACAAGTACGAAGACTTTTGGAGTCCTCTACATCGAGTGAATTATGTTTTCACTTCGCTTGACAAATGAAAGGTTTTAGTGTGGCCCGATTTCTACCCCTAAGATCCTATTATTAGAAGGTCTATTAGTTTGGCGAGATCTACATAATGAGTTGTGGAATTGGCGGAAAAGATAAGAGAGACACATTCATAGTCCCATCAGATACTGAGCTGAGAAAATAATCCTCGAATTGAACAATGGTGACATTGATGTCCGAGGAAGTTTACTGAAGAGGCTATCTTTTATGTAATTTATCAACATGCATGTCGGTTTATGGGTTTTTAATTTTATTAAATATGTGTGTTCTATTGTTAGATTGCTGTGTATATCTCGTATTTGTTTATAAATTCAGTTTTTCACATTGAGTACGAGAAATATTATCAAAAGCATGGTAAAAATACTTGCAGATACTTATTTCAATAAATTTCTTATTCAATGAAGTTTTTGAAAAAAGGTGAAAGGAAACCATTCAGAAATGGAATTTTTACAAAGCGTATTCAGTATTTTATTAAATTAGTTTGCTCCATTAGGTTTAACATAGTGTATATATTTTTCCTCTTTTATTTTTTTGATAATTTTATCTCTGTTTTTCTATATTTCAGCACTTACTCCATTAATTACAAATTACGTGATGATATATTTGATGTGAATTATCAAATAATAATCATAAATTTCCAATTTATTTTGACGTAATTGTTTCGGAATTGACTGTGAATTTTGGTAGAAAGTGTCTCTATCAAATCAGCACAGATTACACTTGTAAATAAAGAAATGCAATTTAAAAAATTACATTTTAATACTTTGCAATGGTACATCGTGGGTCAGGCGCGAAATTTGAGATCCCAGGTTCAATTCCAGTCACTGTTAAATAAAGGAAAATCAGCGCCACGTTTCTGCTTTCTACATGAACTTCTATCGGTACTAAATTTATTTAACACATGTGGTTATAAAGTAGGGCCATAAAATAATCCAGTTTTATTCTTGTGTTAGTCATTAATTTACTTTCAAAGGATTCTATTACATTCATAGTTTACAATCTGAATTCTTAATTAAATTTTTTAATTCGTTATTTGATGCTAATCATAATACGTATGTGATTGAGAAGAGATGCTATTTCATAAAAGATCAGATTCTTATCACAGATATATATATATATATATATATATATATATATATATATATATATATATATATATATATATATATATATATATATATATATATATATATATATATATATATCAGGGTGATCATAATTAAACTGCAAATTTAATAACGCTGTAAAAAAAGAACCACTGGTCATAAAGACCTGAAATTTCACCAGAATGTACTTCAAACAGGGGGATTTTGTTTGGCGTGGGAAAAAATTAGAAAAAAAGTGGCCTATAGATGGCGCTGCACAGGTGGTTATATGCAAATTAACGTCTTGTATAAAATGCTGATTAGCTTGAATTCTCGTTAATTGTCAATGGTGATGCAACGCCATTTCGGAAATGACCGTATTATCAGCCGACATTTTCCAACTCCCTGGTCACCACAATCACCGGACATCACTCACTGTGACTTTTGGCTCTGGAGATTTCTGAAAAATGTTGTGTACAGTGCTCCACTAGACACCTTAGCGGATTTGAAATGCCGCATTACTCAGCACGTTAACAACATCAGCACTGATACACTCCAAGCTGCTGTGGAAAATACCGTTCTACGTTTACACCCCCTACCAGAAAATGGTGGACACCATATTTAAAATTTCTTGAAGAAGACTAAGGACAGTTAAAAACCGAATTATTGTTGGCTTTTTCTACGGTTTTTGGCCGCAGGGCAATTAAAAACTGATATTTTCCTATTCGATGTGGCACCACCTTGTCGCTCTGAATTAGCTTTACACCAAGAGTGCCACAACATTTGCCTGACTTACAACAGCACAACTGGTTTAACGTTCAGCTTACACCCACAATTGATTATCGTTCATGTCAGAATTCATGTAATTAACCTACAGCCGCCTGTGCAGCGCCATCTATTGGCCACTTTTTTCCTAATTTTTTTCACATGCCAAACAAAATCCCCCTATTTGAAGTACATTCTGGTGAAATTTCAGGTCTTT
Source organism: Latrodectus hesperus (assembly GCA_037975125.1). Classification (NCBI taxonomy): domain Eukaryota; kingdom Metazoa; phylum Arthropoda; class Arachnida; order Araneae; family Theridiidae; genus Latrodectus; species Latrodectus hesperus. The sequence continues at coordinate 34,424,691 of CM075855.1, forward strand.
CTGACCAGTGGTTCTTTTTTTACAGTGTTTTTAAATTTGCAGTTTAATTATGATCACCCTGTATATATATATATATATATATATATATATATATATATATATATATATATATATATATATATATATATATATATATATATATATATATATATATATATTATATATATATATATATAAAATATACTCTAATTCACAAAATTCACCAGATGACTGCAGCGTAATTTTTTATACGCAGTGCACAATGTGAAATTTCAAATAGAGTACATAGAACTTTATTATAGAAATGTTGTTTATATATTTCAACACAGAATATGACATGTTCTGTAACGGGTAAAAGGATGTAAGTAACGGGTAAGAGTAATCTTGAGTTTTTCACATAAAATATGTGTATTTTACTATTTATTTTCAAATAATGAAATATTTTTTGTGCACATTCAAAAGAAAAAACATATAGAAAGTAAAAAGTTTCATAAATATTTTTTACATAAAACAAAATAATTATTTTTGCGATATGTCAATTATTAAAATCATTCTTTTCCCTTATTCTTCAAGCAAGGAAATAAGCTCAATTAACGAAAAGAACCCAGTGGTCACGAATATCTAATAAGATCTATATTCTATGATAGAGGAGGTTATCTGTTATTGAAGCGCCGACCAATGGCTGAGTGGTTAGCGTTCCTGACTCTTGAGCTGTGGATCCCGGGTTCGAATCACGGTTAGGGCATGGATGTTACTATCTCTCTGTGTTTCTCTGTCCTTTATTGTGTGTTGATGTATGAATGTGGCCCGCCCTATAAGCGGGTTTGTGGTGGTATGACGCGGGTAATGCTACTCGCCTCCGTGACTTGGTTCACAGGTGCCCGCTGGGTAACGACAAATGAGTAGCAGTTTCCGGCCTTGTTATGGCGAAGGGTTAGTCACCCAAGTGCCCGCGGTTATAAAAAAAATCTGTTATTGAAGCTAAAAATTCAATGAGAAATAAAAATATAGTCCAAGAATTTTCTATAAGCAAATTAAAAGTAATCATCTTAAAGGACATCATAAAGATTTAAAAACAAATAAAAAAAATCCAGTTGCTATTTCTAAAGTAATGAAGACAAATTCCACAGGTAAGAATCTCACAATATTTTTTACGATTGATGCACCGCTATAGGATCCACTCCCTTATATTTGACATTGATCTGAAGGGGAAGGAAATTTTCTCCGGACCATTACACCCACACGATTACAGCCCAACGACCTGCCCCACAGGAATTTCGATTCCACAGATTTAACGAGCTCGTATATTGTGTGTACTCGGTGGGTCTTCGGTGACATCGGGAATCGAATCCCACCCTTCCTTATATAAAGCCGATGCCTTAACCACTAGGCTACCACGGCCCAAATGAACCCTGAATTTATTAAATAGATATAAGGATATATGTTTTTTTGATAATTAAAAAAATTTTACTTTTATATTGTGGAATTTTGATAATTCTAAAACGCAAAATGTTTTCAAATATCATAGAAAGAGTAAGTTGAAAATGGTAAATTATTCTTATTATAATGATGAATATAAAGACATTTTCTTTATAAAATATTTTAATTTAATTCAATGTAAAAATTACCCTCATTTCATGTAATAGCTTATAATTTTATTTCTGATTTAAATATGTGTCACAAAATTATGTAGCTTCGCAAATTATTTTGTAGCTTAAAGCGTTTTCATAAATATTACTTAACAGCCTTACTGATTAATACCTTTTCATTATACCTATTTATTAGATTAAATGTATTATATTTTTAAGTTATCTTGCGTAATTAAAGTTGTAAAATAATATGATTTATTTTCCTTTTAAATAGCATTATATCTTACAGCAAAATCTGTACATAATTATTAATTTTGATTGATACTTCTCTTTTTTGGGATTCACATTATCTAAACATAATTTTTACATGAAGCGTTTATAAAAATATAGATAAATAAAATAAAATAAAAGTAAATGATTTGTAGCTCCATTTTTAAAAGTAAATTTATAATTTTTGTTTCATAAAAAATCGAGATAATTTTAAATAATATATAAAAAATTAGGATGAAACAAATTCAAAGTATATGCAGGAAAATTGAAATATTGATTTTAATACTTTAATACAGAAATAAAAATTACGCTGAAAAAATAACAAAAGTTATTTTAAATTATTAATCATTAAATATGTATGGATCCATAAATTTTACATATTTTTTCCGTTTAAAAAATAGTATCTGGAAATTGAAGCAAATGTTTGACAACATACAATATTGTGTGTAAATATTAATTGACAGCAAAGATCAAACAAAGCAAATTTATAAAAAAGCCAAAAAAAGCAAACATTCTAGTATTATATGAACCAAGCAAAAATAATTATAGTAAAAAATATACACACTTATTGAATTTATTAAATAGATATAAGGATATATGTTTTTTTGATAATTAAAAAAATTTTTACTCTTATATTGTGGAATTATGATAATTCTAAAACGCAAAGTGCTTTCAAATATCATAGAAAGAGTAAGTTGAAAATGGTAAATTATTCTTATTGTAATGATGAATATAAAGACATTTTCTTTATAAAATATTTTAATTTAATTCAATGTAAAAATTACCCTCATTTCATGTAATAGCTTATAATTTTATTTCTGATTTAAATATGTGTCACAAAATTATGTAGTTTGGCAAATTATTTTGTAGCTTAAAGCGTTTTCATAAATATTATTTAACAGCCTTACTGATTAATACCTTTTTCATTATACCTATTTATTAGATTAAATGTATTATATTTTTAAGTTATCTTGCGTAATTAAAGTTGTAAAATAATATGATTTATTTTCCTTTTAAATAGCATTATATCTTACAGCAAAATCTGTACATAATTATTAATTTTGATTGATACTTCTCTTTTTTGGGATTCACATTATCTAAACATAATTTTTACATGAAGCGTTTATAAAAATATAGATAAATAAAATAAAATAAAAGTAAATGATTTGTAGCTCCATTTTTAAAAGTAAATTTATAATTTTTGTTTCATAAAAAATCGAGATAATTTTAAATAATATATAAAAAATTAGGATGAAACAAATGCAAATTATATGCAGGAAAATTGAAATATTGATTTTAATACTTTAATACAGAAATAAAAATTGCGCTGGAAATATAACAAAAGTTATTTTAAATTATTAATCATTAAATATGTATGGATCCGTAAATTTTATATATTTTTTCCGTTTAAAAATAGCATCTAGAAATTGAAGCAAATGTTTGACAACATACAATATTGTGTGTAAATATTAATTGACAGCAAAGATCAAACAAAGCAAATTTATAAAAAAGCCAAAAAAAGCAAACATTCTAGTATTATATGAACAAAGCAAAAATAATTGTAGTAAAAAATATACACACTTACTTAATAATATTAATGGAAATAGTGTCCTTTTCTTTTTTTTCGGAGAAATGGAAAAAAAATTGAAAGCCTTCCCAATTCACTTGTAAACAAAAATATGTGCTTGATGCAAAAACAATTTGTTTTATAAATGAATAAGAAAAAATATTTTTAAAGGAATATTGCTTTAAAATTGTTAAAAAAAATAAAGTTAAAATCATTGAGTGCTTTCTTTCCCACATTTTAAATAAATAAGGCATCACAGAAAAAGAGAAACCGATGCTAATATTTTATTCAACATGGATTATACATTTTTACCTATTAATTCTATTTTCAAATATGAATATAAAATATATTTTTGATAGTATAATACTCTTAAAAATAAATAATTATCTTTTAAATCAATAAGTATATAAAATAAAAATGTTGCAGAATTCAAAGGTATAAGAATAATGAGATTTGTTTCAATAATTAGATATCAATGTTTGAAAAATTCCTTTTGAAAGATTTTTACTTCTTTGTTTTTATTTAAGTTTAAGCAACATAAAAATAATTCACAATTACTGTTTTTTTCACTTTGGTAAACGCATGTAATATATCTCAAATCAAATTTGAAATTCAGTTTTTTCAGAAAAGAATGAAACGCGCAAGTTTTTTGGGTGCATTCATGGGAATTAAGGAATAGAATGACCAGATGATACAAAATCCACAACAACATACATACTTTTATTTTAGATTTCATGCAGTGATATAAGATAGGAACAAAAAATGCTGACTTCTATACTTCAAAGCAGCCATCAACGCATGAAAAAATATGGAAAACCCTGTTGTATTTTTCTATTTGTCGAATATATGGGGAATAATCTATTATTCTGAAAATATCTATAGGACCAGTACATAAATATAATATATTGATGTAACAAGAAGTAAAACTTGGAGATTTACTACATACTGACGAAGAAATTTGTTTAAAAGAACAAGGTATCTATCACTTATATGCAAGATTCAATACTGCCTGTGACTTCCTAACTACACGGTTACAGGGAACTTTTTGTAAATTACTTTTAATGGAAATGGCTCAGATTCTCAAATAAGATAACAATTTCATACAACACTTAGTAATAAATTTGGTGATTTTATCTCAGATAGATAAAAAAGTTAAAAAATTCATAAAAATCGAACATTGTATTTTGATCTCATTATAACTTTGATGTGATTTCATCGAATTTTTTCTAATTTAGTGACATCAGGCTCATTTTGGAGTGTAAATAGAAATGTTTGCTTTATATTTTATAAAACATTTTCTAATTCTTGTTAAGTAACTTTCAAATTCCATAGAAATGTAATTTTTTCCATAATCATTACTTATAAAACTATGAAAATAAATTTTACAGTCATTTAAATTAGTTTTGTAACAATTCCATAAAGTAGCGTCTGATGTTATTTTTATCTTTTAAAACAAAATTCATATTCTTCTTTATCTGTATTTTCTATTTAAATATAAGGTAAACCTTAAGACGATATTTTTGGATTAATTTTATCGTTATGAGGTCATAATAAAAATGATGTAACTGAAAGAATTATAATTCAAATGACATCAAGCAGAATGAAACTGTATTGAAAAAATATACACAAAGATGAAACATATTAATTTAAAATGAAAATCTGCTTTAGAAGTTTCTGTAATCAGAAGTAATAAATTTACATTTATAAAAAACGATTGCAATTTCCAATTGGATAATATCGATACAAAAAATTCGCACTCACTTGTATCGAATTCCAGTGGCTGGTGAAAGGGAAATCTGTCTGCTAGGAGGTTGGGTACGTGATCCATCGCTAGTTGCTGAACTTTCATCGATACACTCCAAACTAGCAATAGGAGCTAGGCTAAAAAAGAGAAAAAAAGTACAATTGATTGAAATTAAAGATACATTGAAATTGAATTGTATTTTTACATAAGAGATAGAAAAAAGTGACGGGAAAATCAATGTTATTGCTTTTCGATAACAGATTTCAGGCAGTTGTGGAATCGATAACATACTTTTTCTATCGAATCGTTTGCTGAGGGTGACTTTAAGGTAATGGTTTATCTATAGTCCTTGTCATGTCACAGATTAATTTAATTTCATGATTTCATGCCCTGAAGAAAACAAAAAAATATGTGCTAAAAGTAAGCTACTTTTTATTTATTTTTTTAAAATATTCGTATTTATTGAATCAGAATTTATTGACATTTTAAGTGGCATCAGATGTTGAATCTTAATAATTTGATCCATTCTGTTTGTGTGATTATGGAATTTTTTTACCTGATTCTTTAAATGTTAATTTTAAAAATGAACTGGAGTTGAAAAATTGTTTTGTAAGAAAACTAATGAATGATTTTTTAATTGATAGTTATTTATTTAAGTGAAAAATAGAGGAATTTTAAAAATAATTAGATTAGTGGAAATTGTTTAGTTTCGTTTTTTAATAGTTGAGTTAATAAAATTTACCCCTTAACTGATCAAAAATAATTATTCAAGTAATATAAATCATGCTTTCTATTTCAACTAATGTTGAAATAAATTTGACACACTTCAGTGGAAAGTAAATAAAATGTTTTTTTTTATTTCCATGATACTAATTATTTTATTTGCATGCTCATTTTTTCATTATTTCATGAACTCATTTCATCCACAATTTTCAGCACCAAGATTTTAAAATCAGATGTAGAACTTATATGGAATAGTGAGAGATTAAAGTTTCATTTTCTCAATTAATTCAGAATTTGTAAATATTTTGTTTGCTTAAAAGTTGCGGTATTCATTAAAATGAAATGAATATAACTTGATGTATAAAATTAAAATTTCTTATACATATAAAAACAAAATATAAAGATATTTCTTATGTAAAAATAAAATGTTATTTACAATTTTAAGCTTCTAATTTTAAAATTCCTTAATATCTATAAATTTAGATTTATCCAGATTTGAATGATTCACAACATTCTTGAAATCATTTTAAATAAATACAAACTGGTCCATCAAATTTCATCGTAATTTTGTTGCCGTGGTATGAATTAGATATATATTCTTAAAGTGTAGTCAACCGTCTTTAATTTCATTAAATATAGACTAAACAGTATTCCCTCTCTCTTAAAAGAATCAATGAAAACAAATGGCTAATTGAACTAAAATTTATTTAGGTAAATTGAAAGCAATACTATTTAATGGATTGTTTCTACAAAAAAGTTTACACAGAAATATCTTCATTTCTCTACTTTTGAGAAATAATAATTGTTTAAATAATATATAAGACAAACACATTACTAATAGAAAAATTCCCTCATCATGTTAAAATGAATATTTTTTCTATTTTTAATAGAATATGAGATTTGTGAAAAATAAGCTATTATTATGCATAAAAGTTGTACATATATTTACATACAAATAAGTTTTAAAGCAATATTTTTTAAGTTTGTAACGTTGAAGAATATTGAAATCAAATTGACTGGAGATTAATTTATATGTAAATGTTATTTGTGATTGCTTTGAGCTTAAGTGCAAATGAGATGTCATATTGAGGCACCAGACAAAAATAGAAGAATGGCGCTCTAATTAAACATACATTACAGAGTAATAAATGTTATGTATTTCCAATTGATGTAGCAACTCATTACCACAAAATCATTAATACTTGACATTTATAAGGGGAAAATGTTATGTATTTTTGAAAAACATTAAATAATATATTTATAACGAAACTACAAGAAGCATTGTCATTCATTGTAAAAGGTTAATTAGAACAATTAAACATAAGTTTTTTTTCAAGGTATTGGTAGAAAATATGTTTAGCAAGATTGGCCTTTTTTAATTCAAAACTATCAACAACCTTTTTTTGGAGAAATATCTCAATATCTTAAAATATTTGGAATGAAAACAACTTATAAAATATGCGAAATCTTTATAAACTGAGGAGTTTGAAATTTTTAAATTCTAGAGGATTTCAAAAATGTTTCTAAACTTAATCAGTTGGATTAATACATGGGATTATCATAGTTCTTCTTAAGTGTTTGAGAATGCAAAAATTATTGCATGTATATATTGAAGCATTATATAAAGTATATACAAATGTTCCCAGTTTTATTGTTCATCTGTTTTAATTATACTTTAGACTCATATGGAAAAATTATCACACAAATTCATTATTTTTCAATTCCTTCTTTCTACTATATATATATATATATATATATATATATATATATATATATATATATATATATATATATATATATATATATATATATATATATATATATATATATATATATATATATATATATATATATATATATATATATATATATATATATATATATATATACATATATATATATATATATATATATATATATATATGAATATGAATATGAATAATTCATGTGAATAAAAATGGAAAGTTAATATGCTCTAATATTTTGTTTTAATGTTCGTATGGAAAATAAAAATCTTAATTAATGTAAATGGCTTAATATTTTAGCCAAATTCATTTTATTTATTATTAGAAGTTGTCGGGGAAAAATGAGTTCGATTAATTAAATGAAAATTGTTATGTATCTGTTCAATTTAAGAAAGTAAAATTTCTATTTTAAATGTAAAATATTATTATGAAAAAAAATAATAGTATGTTTTTCGTTATAATAATAAAATACAAATCATTGTGATAAGAAAGAAAATAAATAAGAAAAGTTCAGAAAATACTTTATTTTTAGTAAAATTAATAGTTACTATATTTTATCTGTTTCATTTTAACTTTTCCAACGAGTTTAATTCATTCAAAACTCTCGGCGTGTTAATTCTGCGAAAAATATTTCTTAAAAATATTAAATTATTTCCGTTTCAAAAAAGAAAACTTAGCATTCAAATGGGAACTGAGTTAAAAGGATACTTCAAAGATTCTTTCTGCAAAAGACGAAATCGCATTTCAAAATCTGTCGATTGGTTTTCGTCTCTTTTATCTCGAAACGTTTCGTTCGTTTCTAATTAGAATCCACCTTCAAGCTTGTTCGTGACCTTGGGAACTTTGCTCTAATTATCCGCTTCTAAAATTACTTCAAACAGATCGTTTCGTGAAAAGCATAGCGCTTTTAAGCGAATACATGAAATCCTATACAAAAATAAGAATACAAATCCAATTTCTTCTGTCTCTTTAAGAAGTGAATGAAACCTTTACTTCCGCATAGTATGAAGAAAAATGATTTTATGTGTTCCTTTAATGCAAAAATCAATAACTATGAATTCAATTTTAATTGTATTTTATTGATAGTAGTCAACTGTAGTGGCCTTATGGCCTGTTGATTTTATTTCAAAATAGAAGATCAACCTAGTAAAGGATTGTTTGGCATTTTTATAAGATACTCAGAAAACTTATCAAATCTTTTCATGAAAACTAATCCTAATCCCATTTAAAAAAGTTCCTTTGTGAGATCATAATTTATATTCAAGAAACCATACAACCCTGGATTAAAGATATGGAGGATTTCTATAGTTTGAAAAAACATTGAAATTTAAGTTTCAAAACTCTATAAAAAGGAGCTCCTGATCATAATGACGTCAATTTGAACGGAATATTATTAAAAAAAAAGAAAAGTATATGGAAAAAATAGTTCCAAATGTTAGCAACAGATGGCGTTATATGCATTATAATTTAAAATTTTTCAACTACAAATAACAAATGAATCGTATTACTACGGCCAAGATGTAAGTATAAAGCTACACCAAGAGTGTTCTTCAGTGTGCTTGATTCTACAAGTGTGATATTATTACTCGTAGTTATATAAACCCATCTACCTCTGCAAGGTCATATCACATTGGATGAGAAAATCGATTTCCATTTGTCTTGAGAAAACTGTATGAAAAGCATTACTAAAACAAGTTTTTAAATTTTGTGAGACAGAAAGCATGATCAATTTGCTGACAACCACTTGCTGTAACAATTTAACATCGAGATATAATATGTTCACACCTAATTAAAGTATCACTGAAATTACATTTAGAATGTGCTGCGGAAGAGGTGACTTCATTTCAGCTAAATTTGCAGTTGTACCAATAAACACAATATATTTCAGGTAGCTACACAGCCAGAAGTCATAGTAATTAAGAAAAGGTGATCAGGACGGTTTACAATTTTATTTCATGTAAGAAAGAATTTTAGAGTCAAAGCAACTCCTGTCGGGTATTTTTGTATGGGTAGTAATGCAAAATGGTTCGTAGAAATTTGTGCTCTGTGTCACAAGCGTGTTTAACTTGCAAATTTAACATGGTTGCACACCATGACTCAACTCCTCCTGCATTTCTATAGCCATTTCTTCAAATGACGTCTAGTCAATTCTAATTATCCATCTACGAGATTCCAAATCAAAATAATCAGTCTTTACAAATTTCTGAATCATTTTCTGGAGGCCCATGACAATCATTGGATCAATCACTTTTTCATATCCTTGAGTGTTCGGAATTTCTGCTGAGCTTATAATACACAGTCATTGTTCTTGAAAAAAACCATATGAGCAAGAATGGTGTTGAGCGAATGACAAAAATTTTCATTTACATATCTTGACGCTTAGATACTATTGTTGAAATTTGAAACTACTTTCTTAAGCCCTCTATTTTTTCATTCCTTCAATAATATTACATTCGAATTTAATGTCATTTTGATCAGTGAATTTTTCAATAGCTTTTTGAAACATAAACATTTATCATCGTCATCTTCTACCATTAACAGCTAGGAAATATATCACTAGTAGTACAAAGAAACTGAATTTTATACTAAATAATAAGTAAATTATAGCTATAAAATTATAATTATATCGATAAAATTAATTGCGCATATTGTCTTTAGCTAAAATGAAAATCACCAAAGATATTCATTAATATGTGACAGAATTAAAATGCAATTAAATGTATTAATGTGACAGAGTTAAATATTTATTCATGTTTTACTCATAACGAGCGATCTTTTGTTTCGAAAACAATATCAAATCATATTTAAGATATCAGAAAAAGAATCGGTTTTTCGTGATTTCCTAATTAGTATTAAAGGTTAATGAAATTCAGTTCCTGAAAGTACAATAGTTAAAGAGCTAAAGCATTAATGATTAGTTAAAGTGATTAAAGTTACACTACTCATTAACGATTGGGAAAAATATTTTTAATCTACCATAAATATAAGCCAGAAAAGTGATGAGAATAGCTTAATATATAGTTAACTGTCTACCGAATAAATAATGCTTCATTGTTAATAAATTCATAGTTTGCGCCGACATAAATGGTAGCCAGATTAGTGATGATATTACTCTAATATATATATATATATATATATATATATATATATATATATATATATATATATATATATATATATATATATATATATATATATATATATATATATATATATATATATATATATATATATATATATATATATATATATATATATATATATATATATATATATATATATGTATATAAATATATATATATATATATATATATATATATATATATATATATATATATATATATATATATATATATATATATATATATATATATATATATATATATATATATATATGTATATATATAAACTGAAGTAAATGATACTTTGATGCTTATAAGGCTGCATGGCTTTGCCTTTATGAGATAAGGTTACTTTTCTCTAATAATTAAAAGATATTTTTGAAAATAATATACTAAAACAAATTACTCATTATATTAAAACAATTCTGAATGTGAATCTTGTATAAATACTTTTATAAAAATCTGTTGTCATATAGAGGAATGAACTGAATTTATAGAGTGTTGTAGTTTATATTTTAATTAAAAATAGTGTGAAAAATTGGTTTACAAAATAACTAGTTTCATTTTGATTACAGTAAAAGACTTTATTTCGTTCTTCTAATAATTTTGTGACTAGAATAAATGAAAACATTCTTAAATTTCTTATTTCATATTTTTATTTGCAGATTTTTAACTTGAAAAGCTTCCATGTGACTATCACTTTGTTTATTTATACAATAAATTTCTGTCATTTTGCACTCAAAAAGTTTTAATTTGGGAGAAAGTTTTAAATGAATGACTGTCAGAATAATTCGCTTAAAGAATAAAAGTGTACACAGATAAAAACTTAAATATTTATTTAGAAATTAATCTGGAAGCTAATTAGTTTATTCCATAAAAAAGGAAATCATTTAAAAAATCACTATACACAACGGTTATTTAGGGGAAAGTGAGTATACGTCATTTTTTAATAAGTGTAAGAGCACACATACACATTTTGAATTTTAATGTTACAAACATTTATTTACTTTTTTCTGTTTTTTAAAATAATTATTTAAAATAGTTAAGTTTAATATTTAAAAAAAAGAAGAAAAGATAATTAATTAAAATGCTTTTACCACAAAAAAATCTTTTACGAAAATCTCTTACAGCATATCAACAAAGTATGGTAGAATAATTTAAAAGAATCACAAATAGGGGAGCTTTCAACAAATAATTAAATATACTTCAATTTAGAATGTTTTCATTCAATATTTCACACTAATAACTGATCGCAATTTTAATATGGTGGAAACCTGATATATATATATATATATATATATATATATATATATATATATATATATATATATATATATATATATACGGGAATATTGAGTAGCTTTTATTTTTCCTTTTACACTTAACTTATGGGTACAAAAAGACCATTACATTGGTTTGTATTTTTCTTTCTTTTGTTAAATCTAAAACGGCCAAATAACTTTCATAAGTAAAAAAGAGCAAAAAAACGATAAAGAATATTAAACATTAATCATCATTCTAAAAAAACATGAGCTTTTGCAACGTATTTCTGTTAATTCCTTATTTTATTGAAATGATTGTGCTGTAATCGAAGCCATAATTTTGTTTCCGTCACATATATCTTTCCTTGCTTTCGCTTTTGTCCTCCAGACTACCGATTTCTATGTTCTTATGTTCATACGAAATCTGAATTTTAGATGCTGATATCATAAATTACATCTTCTTGGAAATTTGTATCTGAAGTGAGAATAGTCAGAATGAGAAAAATATCTCTCTTTTTTTTCTTAAAGTGATCCTTTTGTCTTATCAACTTCAAATGCAGAAAACTGCTTTTTTGAAACGATCGAGAAGTACATATTTCTCCTTATTGTTTTTTGAAACTAACGAATTAACTTGAAAAACTTTTAGCACGTTTATCTGCTTTTTCTTATCTCCAGATTTTATTATTAAAATACAGCTTTCCAGTACACACAATGATCATATAAGCTTCAAGTCAAAAAATGGATAAAACTTTTGTCCCTCATCTAATAATGACTCAACGAAATTAGCCACATATAGTCTTGAAGGATCTAAATCATAAAATGATCTATCTAACCCTAAGAGCATCTTTAATAAACGCATCGAAAGTAAACGTAATCTTATATTCTAATCGATGTGCAGAAAATGGAAAAAAACATATATCCAGTTGAGTACATGTGCATACAATGAAAAATATATTAATACTCCGAAAACAAATTATTTACAGCTGTTAAGAGTTCCAGACGACAATAACAGAAAAAATATTCAAGTGAGAAGAGGATGACATTTCATGTATTTAAAAACATTTCTTTGAATATTAATGGCAATATATATGAATATAATTATGTCATCTGATAAACAGACATTTCATAGACACCCTTTCTTTAAAAGAAAAATTTTGTTAAAATTTAATAAAACAATTTCTTATTTTACACCTATTGTTATAGTAGAGCAAAAAGGTAATCTGATTTCGCTATTTTTTGAATGAAAAAATATAATACTTGTACTATTTAAGAGAAATAAATAATTCTATTTAAAAAATAAATAATACGTAGACATATCCTCTTATTTGAAGTGATTAGCCATATAAATATTCTACTTCATAATTTTTGATAATTATTTAATTTTTCTGAATGTAGATGATTATATTTTCATCATTTGAAAACAGATTTTTACTAAAAACGTTTTAGCTAATAGTAAGCTCTTATTCAGTATTTCTCTTAAAGTATTCTTTTAAAAGAACCGAGATCTTTCCGACATCAAAGAAATGATAATTTTTAGCATAAGGAAAAGTGTGTTAAAATAATTTAGCATTTCAAACAAAGTAGTTATGTGAAGAACACATTTTTGTTGTACAAAAAAATCAGACTAAATTAAAAATATATAATTATAATTTTTTTAAAAATCATTTTAAGATATAATGTGTATTGGAACTTTTCATCCCTGTTGTTTCTTGTAGTACCCATAAAATATTTAAGCAAGAATCATACAAAACTACTATAAAAATATGCGTATTTGATTAACTTGAAATATAAGAAATAAATTTTCAATGATAAAAGTTTTGGTTTTTTTAGGAAATTCATTAATTTTGTATGGAATAAAAGTTTCTTAATTTTTAAATATTGAAACTTAGAAAAAAATGATTACCATTTTTGAAGAATTAAAGGTACTCACCTTTTATTAATAATATTTATTGATAAAATGTGGGTACTTTTAATAATAAAAATTAATTTTAAATATACAACTAGATTAATTACTTACTGATGCTTTTATACAAGCTTTTTTAAACATATTAACCACATTTAAATTTGGTACAGAATATTTCTGCTGTCAGAATATTTCTAACCCTATAACGGATGAGAATAAATAATTCAATTATCTTACGTGCTATATCCATAAACCCATTGGAGATGTCAACCAATTTCTCCTTCATCAATCAATCAATTACTCACGCGATGATATATTCACTCAATAAATGCACCTATTTATTCCTTTTACTAATTACAAGGTATAAACATTCACAAATTTGTTTACAAACTTCAGAATCTCCAGAGGTTTGTATACGTGTAATGATTGTTTGTAATGATTTAGATCAGTCTTTCCCAAAGTGGGCGATAACGCCCCCTTGTGGGCGTTTGAGACCTAGAGGGGGCGTTAAGGGGCCCAGAAAAAAATGGGGGGCGTTTACGTGGGTTAGGGGGCGATGGTAGATTTGTAATTTGATTTACTTTATATTTTAAATTGCACTTGAATTAAAGCCTACCTATTTCACAATAACAAATACTTAGTTTATATTCCTATCCTGTATGATGGTATAAAAACTTAAAAATACTTAACATAGATTTCGTAAATAGACCGCACGCCTTATGCACGTACGTTGTAAGATGACGAAAAGCATACAGCTGTGTAAATGCATGAATTGCCAAATGTGGCAAACATTCCGGGGATAAAGACTAACTGCGGGAGCCGGTACACTTATGATGTTGTGCTCCGTAGACGTAATGTCCGTTTTCATTTACAGAAACCTTCAGCGCTTTTTCGCATGCGTCAGGTCTGCTTCGAGTTCATCAAAATAGGGTTGAGACAAAATAGAAATGTTTACTTAACATGCGTGCTTCTGAAAAACCGGTCTGAGGAAAAATCCGGCGTATCCATCCATCCCAGCGTATCGCCCCTTTTCAGAATAGAATGGTCGACAGGTGGCGGTTTTGCAATACGAAAATGGACTGTACGTCGTAGCAATCGGCTGGTTCATCGATACTTGTCCTAACTTGCTCAGTACGATTGAGCGTCGAAAGAGATAAACGAGTTTGTGTGTGTTTACCTTATTCCTGTCGGTGCTTGCTGTATTTAAATCCTATATAGGAGCTCGCAATTTTTCTTATATTTTCATTACTGGTTTCGCTCGCTATCTTTAAACGAGTATTTAAGTTCAGCACTTTATTTACATATTTTTTTTAAAAAAAAAGCCATGTCGCAAGCAAAACAGTAGAAACGGCAATACAGTGCAGAATATATTAAATATGGATTCATAGAAAATTCGACAAACTCATCTTTGCCTTTGTGCCTTCTTTGTTCAAAAACATTTTCAAACGAAGTGATGAAGCCTTCAAAACTTCAAGATCATTTAAATAAAATGCATCCAGATAAGAAGGACAAAAATGTAGCCTATTTTCAAGATCTGGAAAAGAAGCATAATGCTCAGCCAAGTGTATCGAAACTTTTTTCGATGGCCGCTAAGCAAGATGATGATGGACTTCGAGCTTCATACAATATCTTTCTGTTAATTGCTCAAACCGGTAAACCACACACCATCAGAGAAACATTAATTTTGCCGGCGATAAAAGAAGTTATAACTACTGTGTTCCATAAACCGGCGGCAGATATAGTTCGAAATTCTCCTTTGAGCAATAATTCTCTGCAAAGACGAATTGATGAAATGGCTGAAACATTGAAGAGTCATTGTGCAATCCTCTGAAGACTAGTCAATTTTCAATTTAATTGAATGAGTCCACTTTACCAACTAATGAAGCATTGTTGTTGCCTTACGTGAGGTTCATTAAAGATGAAAAAATATGTCAAGAAATTTTATTTGCTAGAAATTTAGAGACAGACACAAAAGGAGAAACCATATTTAAAACACTGTAAAAGTTTTGTGATGAAAAAGGAATTCCCTTGAAGAATATTATATCAACTGCTACAGATGGTGCTCCAGCTATGACAGGGTGTCAAAAAGGCTTCATCGTGCTTAAAAAAACAAAATTCCTGATGTGATTGCTGTACATTGCGTTATACATCGACAGCATTTAGTTGCTAGAAATTTAAGTGAACGACTGTTTCAATCATTGCAACATGTCATCAGAGTAGTCAATAAAATCCGAAACAACTCTTTAAATGACAGATTATTTAATCAGCTTTGTGTTGCTAATCATGAAGATTTCAACAGATTGATCTTTCACACGGAAATGCGTAGCTGCTCTTACACAAGAAGAATATCGGCACACGTGAGCTCCATAATTTTCCCAATTTATCAGTATCCTGCAACAACGACGACTTGCTCGTCTACTGTCAACATTTGGAAAATCTTCACAGTGATTTCATTGAAAGATTCCATGACATTTTGAAATTGGAAATACCAGACTGGGTGTTAGATCCTTTTTCAAATGTCAACATAGCAATATCACCCAGCTGGAAGAAGAACTTATAGAACTGACAACGAACGAGGAAAAAAATCAAATTTAAAAATGGCTACCAACAATTTTGGCTACAAAAGTCAATTCCGCAGTTGTACCCTGGATTGTGGTTGATCGTTCAACAATTTTTGATATCATTCCCATCGTCATATTTACGTGAAAGAGGATTTAGCACTGTGACAACGCTGCTTACTAAAAAGAGAAATCATTTGCAAGTTACCAAACGTGGCGACTTACAACTGTTTTTGAGTAAAATCCCACCTGATATAAACAAACTTGCTAAAAATCATCAAATTCATCCAACCCATTAGATTAGTTTACAAACTAAAATTGATTACCTATCTACACTACTGGCCATTAAAATTGCTACACCAAGAAGGAATGCAAATAACAGAACGATATTTATTGGACACATACATTATAGTGGAAAGAACAAGTGATTAGATTTACAGGAAATTAGGATGTATAGATGTTGAGAAATCAGTACCCAGAGCAGCCACCTGTGGCTGCAATAACAGCATTTATCCGCCTAGGCATGGAGTCAAACAGAGATTGTATGGCATGTATGGGTATCTCAGTCCATACAGCTTCAACACTATGCCACAGTTCATTGACAGTAGTGGATAGTGAGTGATGGCGTGCCAATCGCTCGGCAACCATTGACCACACGTTCTCAATAGGTGACAGATCAGGAGAACGTACGGCCAGGGTCACAGTCGAACCTGTTCTGTATCAAGGAAGTTCAGAGCAGTACGGGCAACATGCGGTCGTGCTTTATCCTGTTGAAACAAAGCATTAGGGAGGCCTCGAAGATAGGGCAGAGCCACTGGCCTTAACACATTGGAAATGTAACGGTTGCTGTTCAAAGTGCCGGTAATGCGAACAAGAGGTGATCGAGACGTGTATCCAATGGCACCCCATACCATCACTCCAGCAGATGGGCCAGTATGGCGATGTCCGATGCAAGCTGGCAATGCGCCTTCTCCACGATGCCTCCAAACACGGATGAAGCCATCATGGTCCTGTATACAGAACCGAGATTCATCTGTAAAGATGACGTGATGACATTCCCGCGTCCAGGTTCGTCGCTGATCACACCATTGAAGGCGCTCCTGTCTGTGACGCAGTGTCAGTGGTAACCGAAGCCATGGTCACCGTGCAGACAATCCATGCTGCTGCAAACATCGTCGAACTGTTCGAGCAGAAACTTGTTGCCTTGCAAATGACTCCATTTCTCGACTCAGGGTTCGTGACGTGGCTGTACGATCCCTTGTGACCATGCGGATAAGATCTCTGTCTTTTCTGCCGTTAGTGATGGGGGGTCGCTGAAATCCTGCATGACGTTCCGTATGATTGTCCTGAACCCATCGATTCCATATTCTGCAAACAGTCATGGGGTCTCGACCGACGCAAGCAGCAATATTGCGGTAGGATAAACCGCAATCCCGGTAGGCTATAATCCTTTCTCGATCAAAGTCAGACACGTGCTGATAGGCATTTCTTCTTCTTACACGAGGCATTACAACAACTTTCTTTGCCGAAAACAACGTTAAAATGGAAATTGAGTATGAGAAAACTGCTGTCAAATCTCTGGTTTTATACACATTATAGATGTCGCTACTGTCGTCTGCTTTGTATGAATGCGTGAAAATCTAATCATTTGCATATCACAGCAAGTTCTACCCGTCATGCAAATTTCACGTGTGTGGTGTGCCGCTTTCCTGGTGTAGCAATTTTAATGGCCAGTAGTGTATATTGTTTCTTTTAATTTGATTAAAATCTATTATTAATATTATAAGTTGCGTTTTAATTGCTCTCACTGGTAAAAATTTCTAGTTAGAATGTAAGTTTAAGCACCAGAACTGACCAATATAGCACACTATAACTAAATTAATTAATGTAATGAAATTGTGGTTCTTAAGTTTTAGGAGTGTATAAAAAATGGGGGGGGGGCAATGAAAAATAATTGATTTTCAAAGGGGGTGGTAGAAGAAATAAGTTTGAGAAACACTGATTTAGATAAAATTCACGGATTATAAATATGTATCAAAAGAATGGAATTTCTAAGAAGGGATATGATGGTTCAATCAAAGTTACGGGTAGAATTCTTAAATTTATTATTCACAAAGAAAAAGTTCAATCTTCTATGTTTGTTAGATTTATTTTTTTAATTTCAATTGTTTGATTTTTCTAAAAGTGATTGCTTATCGTAGTTATAATTTAGATAAAAAAAAATTTTCATTTAAAAAAAATTCTTAAGAATTTCCATATAATGTACATATTTTCTGACTCTTTTCTTCTGCATATATTATCTTACAAATTATTTCCACTTTAAGCTTTGATTTAGCATTTTGAAAAATATTTCAGCTTTTAAAAATATTTCTCATATTTTTTATCTTTAACCATGCTCTTCCCATTTTCAGCTATTTGTGATGAATCCAATCCCCATAGCAAGTAGAAATGAAAGTTTTTATCGTAAAATATATTTTTTACTTTTCCAAGAGAAAATTTTTGATATCCTTATAACAATAATCTAAAAGTAATATCAGTGTCGAAATAATGCTTTTCTATTTTTTAATAATGCAAAATAGAATTCTTGACTTTTTTCTAAGAATAAATGGATATATTTCCTTAATATTAATTTAGAAAAGATTCTTTGATGATTACTAATTCCAGATCCTGAAAGACCTCATATTTATTATGAGGATCCAGTAAATTTGAGGGAAAATTTATTTCATATTTAGAGTTTAGTGATTGCTGTATATATATATATATATATATATATATATATATATATATATATATATATATATATATATATATATATATATATATATATATATATATATATATATATATATATATATATATATATAATCCAAGAACCCCATATTTACTATATACGAAATATTTAGATAAGAATGAATACTGTTTTTATCAGCGAAATGAATCAAACACGATAATTAAAATAACACCCACCTTAGGAAAATATATTTTAACTATATCTTATTGTGAAGAATGTATAAATCTTTGCTTGAAATTATTGAAATTACATGAGAAGGTATTTAATTTTTTCTAAAAAGTTAAATTCTATAATATAATACATTAAGCAATCTGTTGTAATTTGTAGTTTAAATAAAACTACAAATAACAACAGATTGCTTAATAGTATAAAGCTATTGTAGAAGATTAATAAGTTCCATTGCATAGTGCTTTATTTAAGAACATTCCTAACAAAGCAATAGTATATTCCGCATTAAATGTATAAGTTAGTAAATCAAAAGGAAATTTGTGTTAAATTTTCAGAAACTACAAAGGCGAAATATAACCTATATTTCCCTATGTTTATCAGTGGTGGAATCAGAATTATAGTTAATTTGGTTCAAAGAACATAAACATTTAGCAATAGTGAGAATTCAAGGAACAATATTTCAATTAAATCTGCTTGAGATTGCAATGAGGAGTTGAATATTCAAAAGTCTTGTGAAAAGCTCAGGCTTTGTCGAGTATTTTTAGTGATAATGATCAAAAACCACGAGGGAATCTAAGAAACTTTCCAAACTTTATATTCAACCAATGTTAAACAGCAGAACAAATGAATTTCTAAATCTTTTCACTTTTTCTAATAACGAGTTTCTTCTGTTAGATCTTAATGCGTTGATATTCAAGCCATCAAATATTCCGATTTTAAACAGTGCTGCATTCCCAAGATATATTATTTTCATACATACGAACTCTTTTTAATGTTTCTTTTAGTATTAAAACGGCGCCGGTTTCACAGTAATTTAATTATGGAGAACTTTTAACAGTGTTTTCAGTTTTTGTACATAAGTTTAGTAAAAATACGTAGATAAATTTGTTTCACGTATTTATAACAAACAGAAAAACTAATAATTCAATTTTTTAAATTTAATCGAAACAAAAAGTGATGCTATTGTTTTACCAATTTGATTGTATCCTTAGTAAACAAAAATTTAATATATTGCTGCTTTTTTTACGTTTCCTTTATAAGCACTCTTTGAGGTAAGGCGTGATTCACAGTTCTTCTATTTGTTGCTTGTCTGGTATGTTGCTGTTGTTGCACCATCATGCTCCCCTGTTGCCATCTCTGAGTTCGGCTCAATTAGATAGAAGAGCCAAGTGGAAACTTCATAATTTAAAAACAAAGACTAAGTAGAAACTACTTGGCCTGCCACTCCAGAAGTATCATTACACTTAGAAGACATTACGATAATGAAATATTTAACGTGCCCAAGCCACCTTTAGCGATCAAGACGGTAAAGCCGGGATTCAAATGCTGGTTAATATCTATCAAAGATCTAGAATGATACATACCAGATAGAAATTAAAAAGCGATCCATCGATAGCTTTGTCATCATCAGGGTGACTACTTTATCGTAATCGTTTACTGGAAATGTGGTTTCTACCATGATGAACTGTTACTGCTAGAGCAGATTACACTTCAGAGATAATACTTGTTCGCTTAGATGAAAAGTTTTCTCACCTTAACAAAATTAGTGAATATCTATAAATCTTGTAAAATATGAAACACCTAAAACGCTGGGATTTTCAATTAAGCATCAATACGAGATTTAATTTTTAAAAATAATGCGTATTGGCTACCTTTAACTTTTTTTCTTTTCTATTCTTAATTATGACGTACAACTTTGCTTATAAAAATTTTTGAAACTGTACAGACTATCGAATCTTTTCTTAACACAGTAATTTTTTATATTCCATATAAGTTATAGTTCCTATATGAAATCCATTTGAATAGGAAATAAAAAATTAGAAAAAAATAAACTTGTTTTTTTGAAAACTTTAAAAAATTGTTTTTGCTACTTTTATGTACAATTTTTATACCAGAGGAAGCATCGAAGTTGTCTCTGCTTCCTCCAACGAGGGAGTATCATGAGTAATAATATATTTCCACTCATAAAAATTTAAAAAAATAATTTAAGAAAATTTCGTTATCAATATTGATGATCAAAAAATGGCAGAATATTGAGAAGAAAAATGAAACGATTCTCTTTTTACATAAAATTACTGGAATTAATCAAAACGACCAGCCATAAAAACAAGAAGATATTTTACACATTTATTATTCATTGACAAAAAAGGGAAATCCAGAAATTGAATTGGAAATCAAAATCAATCTTACTAATGGTTATCAAGGAATTAATTTTGAATAAAGAAATCTATTAAATTACAAATTTAATTGAAGTGTTTTATGTGACAAAAATAAAAACATATTAATTTCCTCTCATTTTCTTCAATTTAACTTTTTAAATCAATTACATATTTTATAGTAATATTATCTATGAATTGTGATTTGAAATTAATAGACAAAAAATTTTATGACATGAGCTGCATGGATGTTGTGTGTAAAATTTGATTATAGATAATTTTTATACTTCTCTTAAGATTTATAATAGTAATATCATATTCATTTCTAAATCTAATCATATAAAAATTCAAGCAAGATATTTTTTTGTTATACTAAATATTAACACTTAAATTTTAAATACACAACATTTAATTTTTACTCAACAAAATATTTGCTGTTTAAGTAACCATGGTATCACAATGCAGTTAGATAACCTCTATTTAATAACGCAGCCGCAATAGAATTGAAGGATTCTTCGAGAGATCCTTTTGATCCTTTCGCAAGGTAATCAGTACGGATCGCAGCCTTTAATTAAGCCCATTGCTTTCAGATTTGGTCGCGAGAGGTCACTTTTCTGCAAAGGGAAATCTATTCTTAGGACAACAGCACAAAAGCGGCGATGATTCATCCAATTTTGTAAGTCCGTCCTCATGTATACTATACTAAATGGTAGAGGTAAGAATCCCAGCCATATACTGAAAAGTTTGTTGAAACTTTCGAGTAGAATTAGTAGATTAAGGTAGAAAAGAGCTCCACAAATAATGGGAGGTTTTAATTGTTGTGCTTTATAGAAAGGAGTTCTATGCTCGAGCATTTAGTACAGTGATGATTTGAAATTATTCTACTTCAATGAATTTCTTATTGAGATCTCGTTAATAGGAATTTAGTGACAGTTTACAATAGATTAAGACTTTATTGAGGCATGATTTACAATAAATTAGGGAATTAAAGTGCCTCACATTTGGCTCATTCTAGTGTTAAAACACTGTAAATCAGGAATTTCATCAATGATTGTTCATTGTATATATATATATATATATATATATATATATATATATATATATATATATATATATATATATATATATATATATATATATATATATATATATATATATATATATATATATATATATATATATATATATATATATATATATATATATATATATATATATATATATATATATATATATATATATATATATATATATATATATATATATATATATATATATATATATATATATATATATATATATATATATATATATATATATATATATATATATATATATATATATATATATATATATATATATATATATATATATACATATATATACATATATATATATATATATATATATATATATATATATATATATATATATATATATATATATATATATATATATATATATATATATATATATATATATATATATATATATATATACATATATATATATATATATATATATATATATATATATATATATATATATATATATATATATATATATATATATATATATATATATACATATATATATATATATATATATATATATATATATATATATATATATATATATATATATATATATATATATATATATATATATATATATATATATATATATATATATATATATATATATATATATATATACATATATATACATATATATATATATATATATATATATATATATATATATATATATATATATATATATATATATATATATATATATATATATATATATATATATATATATATATATATATATATATATATATATATATATATATATATATATATATATATATATATATATATATATATATATATATACATATATATATATATATATATATATATACATATATATATATATATTTATTCTTTTATTACATAATATATTATACCATATTATTTCTGTTCATAATAAGTCTAAAAATTCTCATCAGTTTAAAACATAAATTATGCAGTAGATTATTTATTAGTTTTCTGAATAGGGAAATAAATTCTATAAAAATACAATAAATTTAAAAATAAAAAAATTAATTAAAGAATTTTGTGATTTAATCAGCATTAGATAAATAAAATTTTAAAGGATTAGAAACAGATATTAGTTTTGCACTCATTATGATCTTTAAATATGAATAATTTCTTTACAGCTTTTATTTATTTGAATTGGTTTCTATATTTACTTCTTCTATCTTCATCTTTTTCAAATTAGTTAGAAAAATAATTTTTATATTTATTTTCATACTAATTTCAAGCAATGGATAATATGTGAAGAATATTGAATCCATACTATTTTTAGACATTCAATTATTATTGAGTGGTCTTAATTTCGGGGTGTAATTGACTTATTTATAGTATGAACGCATTCGAAATGAATATCCTATGTCATGATGTATAACGGAAAATTTAAAACATGTGGTATTATTACTATTTTCCGAATTTTGAATGAAAAGAGTATTATGTATTTAGTAACTGGATAAATCCTTTATACCCTACGAATTAAGTTTGCCCAATAACCTAATATATCCCTTACATTTTTCGTATAATTTGTGAGCTTTTTAGAGTTAAGTAAGTTCTTTATATTGATGTATTACACATGAATTTAAAATGCCTAAATTCTAAAATGTTTACTCACATTTAGATCAAAATATATAATGTATATAAATATTCTTTATTAAACTTCAGTTCATTTTAATGTCTAAATTCTTATATATCAATTACCGAATAAAACATTAATCAACTGAATTTATGTAAGTTGTTGTAGTATTCCCTTGATTAGTTTTTAAGTGTCATAACCCAACAGAAATAAATAAAATAATAGGTTTTTGTTCGATATCACAGTAAAATTTGAGTATGAAATTTTACTACGATATCGAACAAAAATATTTCATTGACTGGGTAATTCGAGTTTAAACTTATTTATTTCCATTCTATTTTTATGATCATCCCTTTAGATAAATTTTCATCCATTATGTGTATTTAGATTAATCTTTTAATAAATGAATCAATAAAATTCCTTTTCTTTTTATCATATTTCTTCCATAATTTCAATTCTATACTTTGAAATCAAACTATAAGTTAACATTGATGATTCAATAAAATTTTCTTTAATTGGATGATTTTTAAGAAATAGCAATTACTTCTTTTTACTGCCCGGTCAAATTTTTGATGGCTGTCAAATTTCCATTCATAAAAATACTAATTAAATCTTTCATTAGCAGACTACCTCATTAATGAACATGAAAATGTACCATATCATTAGGAATGTTTAATACCTAACAGAAAACAAAAAGATACAAGACTTAAAAGAATATATTTCAATACATTCTTTTCCAATCAACTGCATGCATTTGATTGGGAATCATGAAGGTATTTCTTTATATGCAAATTAAAATCCTCTATTGAATGAGAGAAATAATAGTACATTTCCAAAAAGAAAAGTAAAAACAAATAAGGGAGTTATTGGAATTTTTATTCATATATTTATAATTACTATATACATGTCTAATTTCCTAGTTAGAGATTAATTTTTATAGGTTTGCATACATTTTTTAGCAGACTTAAAACATTCAAGATTATTACCATTCCAATAAATTAATAAATATATGTTAAAAGTATTGATATGCTTATTGTCTGAGCTCAATAAGTGATTGTTCGTATAATACTGCAACTAAAATAATATTTATAAATAGGAATTAATTCCTTAAAATTTCGATCTATTAATTTTTACCTACATTTAAGATGTACCTCAACTCAACAAACAACTTTTAATAGTTGATATATTTTCGAGGATCATGATTATTTGTTTATAAGGACAAATATTTTTTTGTTCAGTGTACTGCACTATTCAGTAGAATGAATACAATGATACAATCATTGTATTCATTCATTGTATTAATCATTGTATTCAATAAATGAATACAATCAATCATTACATCAAATATTTTTAATTTAAGAATTTTAAGAGAAGAAATATACTTCGCCATTGAATGGTAAGAGTTTAATATTATTACATTTTTTAAATCTTGGCTTTCCAATGGAGCTATATAATGCGAGCCTACTAGAGAGGGTGTTTTTTCCATCATATTCCAAACGAAATTGACTGAAAAATTTTGGAGATATAACACACGTTGATTATTCAAAAATCTAAATCTACTCTTGAAAATGTATATCTGAGATTCCTAAATGACCTCGTCGATAGAAGAAAATAATATTAATCGATAGAAAAAAATGAGCCATTTAAAAAAAAAAAATATTGTGTAAAAATGCATTGTTGCTGCACCTGATATGAAATATAAATGATTTTCAACAGTCATCTGGAAACAATGTTACATCATGTTAATCTGTTTCTCTGAGATATGAATCACGAACTACAAACGACGATGATTGAATTTGTATTGACAGTATGAAACATATAGTTTTAAACTGAAACTGTTAATTATATATCTCAGTGTTAAGAACCGATTCACTTTCTGGCTTTAGAGGAAATATGCATGTAGAAAGATACATATGCATCGTCAGAAGTATCAAAAACTCATTTCATAATCTTTCAGTTCCTTGAAGGAATAATATATGAAATGTTCTGTATCTATATTTAAATAATGTATGAAATCTTCTATATAAAAAGATATTCAATCAATATTTACTAATAATAAATGTTTATCATTTTATATTTCCAATATTTGTAATTGAAAATTGAAAGCGTTTAGCATATGATGAGTTTATTATATATTTAATTCACTAAAAATCATTTATAACATATATTGATAGTGATAATGTTCAATATAAATTTACATTACATAAATTCACAAAATAATAAAAATCACCACATAATGTACATAATGTCTAAAATGCCACACAAACATAGTTAATAAGAACACTAATAACCATTCAGGCTCCTAATTATGTGGGTTTAATATATTTTTTTATTAGCTGAAGTTTTTGGATGCATAGGAAATTGTGACACACACACACACACACACACACACACACACACACACACACACACACACACACACACACACACACACACACACACACACACACACACACACACACACACACACACACACACACACACACACACACACACACACACACTATATATATATATATATATATATATATATATATATATATATATTTTATATATTTCTATAAAGTAAACTATTTTACTTAAGTATAATAATGCACAGTTATGAGTACAAATTTCAAAGTATAATATTAAAGATAGGAAGAAAATGCTACACATTTCCCCAGCAGAAATAAATATAAATGAAATCATTTAAACATTTATTGAAATCCATTTCATTTCTTATTTGGAGATCCTATCATCAGTAACAGATGTTAAATTACTCTTCCGAATGAATATTCGGTAAAATTCGTTAGTTGAAGAACTTCACGCGAGAATTAATATTCTTTTTCACACAATCACACCCATCCCGGCATTATTAGTTGAGATCTCGGAAATATATTTTAGCGGAAATGTTCAATTATTTTCCCCTCGTATCTTGAGCAGGATTTTGCTTCTCCGATTTCTTGCGTGGTGAGATTTATTTGGTGAAATTAAATGGAAAATGTTTAAATAACAAATCTCGTATTGCTTCGTTGATCAGGCGAGCAAGATTTCTGTCCTATTTCGATTTTAATCAAGAAGAACATCAAGACAATCAGAAATGTTTGGCACTAGTAATGAAATATTTTCTGGAAATGTTTGCCATTTAAAATATAAAAAATGCAGCATTTTTAAGAAAGGACACAATTTATAAAATTATTATGCAGATCATATGATTTTCCATATTTTTATTATTATTTAAATTTTTTAGACTATTCAAATATAAAATATTGCTTATATTTAAATAAAACTCAATGAAAATAACTCGTTTGTTTGTAAGCTTATCGAATAATGGAAAATAAATTTGAAGAAAAGTTTTCAAAGAGTGTAGAGAGTCAGAATTGCGCTACAATGCATGATAGCAAGGGTTTAAGTTGTCCTTCGAAAAAGTTCAGTTATAATGCTGATTATTAAAACAATAACATTAATGGCAAATATAATAAATAAAACTGAAAAGCATAAAATTGGAGTTATTAACTATAAAATTTTTATATGGCTGATTACTTACCAAACAAGTTCCCCCATTTTGTGAGAGTCTACCTTGACGTTAGTATCATTTGACTTTGTTCTCAGTTTTTTCCATTCAAAACTGTAATTTCATTTAAATATTTTTAATATATATTCCATTGAAACCAACTTTGACTAACGATTTATTCTGTTGCCAAGAAACGGTAACGCTTCACAACAGAAGTTTGAGACCTGGTTTTACGAATAATTGAATTAACAAATTGAGTTTCTTTCTTTGTACGATGGTTTAAATATATGAACTCCCAAATTTCAAATATTTGCAAAAATTATGACAATTTCATATATATTTAAATAAAAAGGTTTTATTGTAGTGTTAAGATTTGTTTAGTATTGTTTGTTTTTTTGTGATGGATAAATTTTAGCGAGAAAATTGTAATTATGCATTTAGGCTTTAATTTCAGAAGTTATAATTATTACAAATGCGCTGCTGCTACTATGATAGATTGGAAAAAGTGTTCACATCAGGATAGTTTTAAGATTTCCAGGTTCAGTAAAAGTATTGGTAAAAAGAAAATAGAAAAGTAATCATGAAGAACAATTAAACATAAATATGAAAAATAAAAAAAATATTCCGATAAAATGCTTGAAAACAATAAGTAATTTTTCTCTCCTTTGAGAGGATTTTTAAGTGACTGAAATATCACACAGGAATTAGTTCTAAGACAATGAAAGTAAAATCAGAAGAAATTAATTCTAAAATAGACCTTTACTTTTTACAATCGAATTTGTAAATAGATTTATTGGAATGTTTTTTTCTTACTTGTTTTTTTGTTAGTAATTTTTATATTTAATTGGTCTTAAAATTTTATTTGATAAAAATAAATTCACGTTATTTAGAGAATAATATTTATTTTATAAAAATTATATGTTTAATTTTACTAAGAGTATTTCAAATGAAAATATTAAATTTCAAATCTATAAATGCAAGTTAATAATTATTGCATAAAATGTAATCAATTATTTTCGTATGAAATTCACTTTTTATTGTATTTAAAAATATACTTTTTTATTTTGCTTAGTAATAATTTGATTAATTATGAAAAAGTTATTTATAATTTATATTATTAATTAGTATCTACAATAGAATTTACTTTTTGTCCTTCCCAATATTTATATTTTACAATAAATTGAATGTTAAGATTTAAAGTAAATGACTTCAGATTTCTACATTAAGGTTTTTATCATCCCTTTGGAACTAAATCATAGATGTTTTTTTTTTAATTTTGTAAATATAGCAATTTTATTCATTTGTTGTTTGATTAATAAAGAACGATATGGAAATATGAAATATGACTACGAAAATGCGCAATTTACATTTGTTTTTATATATGGGTCTATAAATATAAAATATAAACTTCAAATTTTCTTAAAATTTACGAATTTTCTCTCTTATATATTTATTTATCCTTAATAAGGACACAAATAGATATTAATTATTATATAATTTATCATAAAAGTTTTATTTTAAATGTTTGTGTAGCTTAAATAGTTAATGGAAAATTATTTTGGAAATAATTTTAATTAATATAGAGCTTGTAACTTTAGTATGTGGTGTATAGCACATCTCTCATCTGAAGTTTTAAATAATAATGCTTAAACGAATATTTTTGAAAATTCCCTAATTTACAAATTCTAAAGTAATCATCTTGAGTTACCTGGCTAACAAAAAGAAGATGTAATCTATTTTTGGTTCAAATATTAGAGCAGACAATCTTATACTGATACCATTAAAATATCCAATAACGAAATCGATGATTAGGATAAAGACATTTATTAGCATTCTATTTGCCGGTGTAATTAATGATTGTATTCGTGTTTCCGCATTGGTTAAAGTAGAAATATAAGTCTCAAGTTAGAACGCTCTAATAAATTGAAGGAAGCGTGATTATAAATTGGAAATAGGAAAAGCTTGGATCACACTACAACTTTAGAAATGAAATTCCCAAAATCTTGTGCATAAATACTAAATATTATCCACAAAATGATAATATTCTGGAGAACATGCAACTTAAATTACATACTTGGAAATCTACTCTTATAGAACCTACTATACTACTAAATATTAAATAAACTTTAGTTGTGTATAATTGGCAACAGAAATCAAAAAAATCTCATCGCTCGCGGTCCTAAGCAAAATTATTAGAATTTTTATAACTTGAAAAAATTGAGAAGATATAAATTAACTAATGATAACTATAGATGACTATCTTTCGGATTCTTCAGAAATCTTGATAGCATTTGAAAATATTTTTTTCAAGTTGATTTGTTATTTAAAAAGCAGGTTAAGAAAAAAAAATTAAAAGTATTTTTATGATTGTTCACATAAAAAGATTATTATTAGAAGCGAAGGAATATATTGATTCTTGGTCCTATTTAAAGGAATTTTGCTTAAAACATTTCATATAATTAGGTGCCAAAAATTAGGTAAAAAATATTTCCTATGCCTCAGAAATACAACCGGACAAAAAATAAACTAGTAAATAATCATATAATAAAAATATTTTTTCAAACCAA
Organism: Latrodectus hesperus; assembly: GCA_037975125.1. NCBI lineage: Eukaryota > Metazoa > Arthropoda > Arachnida > Araneae > Theridiidae > Latrodectus > Latrodectus hesperus. The sequence continues at coordinate 34,455,001 of CM075855.1, forward strand.
ATAAATGAATGAAAATTTGACAATCAGTAAAATAGTCCAGAGAGAACTTACTATGTGTTTCTTATTAGCTAGAATATATCAAAACTAAATGTCCTAACAGTTACTAATATATACGAACTTACTTTGCTCAATTTGATACCATAGAAATTCAAAGTGATACACTTGCTAAGAAATTATTAATTGTAAATATTGAAACCAATGAGGTTTTCGTGTAAAGATTTCTCAAATAATAGAACAAATCATTTCATCATTGCTGATAAAAAATTTAAAATATGAGGAATACAATTTAAAGACATTCATCGAATGTATTTCTACTGTACAGTAATCAAGCTGAAAAAGAAGTTCACTTTGTAATATTAACTCGGTATATTGAAGAACGTTCTCACTATATATATCTTTGTAGTTATCCTCACATCTTCCCCATAATTGCTTTTAATAATGTCAAGATAAAACCACTCTCTTGGGTCAGATGTCATTGGAAAAATGGATGCAATATTGAATTATCAAAATAATTATTGGCTCTACAACAACATTTCAGAAAAATGTTACTCATTTGTTAAGCAAACTAAAATTCAAACTTCACTTGTCAAAAACAAAGCAAGATTAGTAGCAAATTTTCTATTCAAATGAGTTTGAAAGACCAGTTTAGAAAACTGAATTCAAATAGGCTTTCATCCAAGTGGTGCGTCAACTCAATCTATCAAACATTATATTTATATTGAGATAATTTTCTAATATCCACATTATATATTTTAATTGACTACTGCCTCTCCAAAAAAAAAAAAATCCATAAGAAAGAATTAGATTCACTCTTTAAAAGCTGTTGTAAAAGATAGCGATTTTTCATATTCAGCACTGCTATTTCGTTTAATGAAAAATTACTGACAATTCTAGGAGAAAATCGAACTCGTAGCTCAAATCATATATAATGTTCCCTTGCAAAATGTTGAGAAATTTTCTCTCATGGTTATTATTGATTTCAAATCTGGAGAGATGCCATCAAAAACAAGAATCTATTTATAAGTTAAAGACAAAACAGTCATCTGTCTATTTAAAGGCTTTTCGTTTTACTCTATACGTTTTCGTCTTTTGGATTCAATATGTCTTCTACATCTAAAAGCTTATTGGCAGTATTTTTAAATTTGCATAAGATAAACATCCCAGCTTATTAGAGAACATCAGCATTGAATTATTTGAGATTGCAATTAGTTTCTTAATTAATAATTCGTAGTACATAGAAATATTTAAGATACTATATAAAAACATCTGCAATTGAATAGAAGGCAGTCAAAAAGTCAAGATTCAACACTTTATTTTAAATATCATTATTTTATTTTGTTTAAAATAATGCAGCCTTCATAGAAATTTTAAACAATTTCATAAAAAATTGTTTACTGGACATCTCACTGTAAAGCAAATAACTATTCATATTATAATATATATATATATATATATATATATATATATATATATATATATATATATATATATATATATATATATATATATATATATATATATATATATAAAGCTTAATATAACTTTGTGTAACTATAAAAAACTGAGAGATTTTTTCCTGCTAATATTAGTTAATTTTTACCTTATTTTAATATTAAAAAATGGTTATTAAAACTTAAAGAATATAAAAATGCAATCTTATGATAAAAACCATAAAAATTTAGGTTTCGAATCTTAAAAAAAAGAGTTTAAAACTTGAATAGAATGTTGATGACGTGGATATGTGCATTAAATTGTAAAAAATATTTGCAAATACTCTCAACTTTTTTTACTATCATAATGCGACATTTAAATTTTAATCACATATAACACTTGCTATTTGATAATTATAGGTTGATGTGTGATGTTTCTGAATGTGAAACTTTTCTACCATACTATTCTACTGAATAAAACAAACATTTTCTTAAAATAAGAATTTCTATTTTTTGTCATTGACAGCTGATCTATCATAACACTGAAAATAATTTTTTACTAGGCCATCAAAGAGGTAACTTTTACATTTGCAAAAATGTTTACAGTTATTTCTCTTCAAAAATTTAATAGCATGCATTTGTTTTAAGTATGAAAGGATGCATAATTGTTTGATTTTAATTTCAAATTATCGCATAAATTTTAATACGCGTACTTTTTATTGATATCATATATGAGGCCCTAAGTCATTGTCTCGTGGTAAAAGTAAGCGTTGTTATGTTTATTTATGTAAAATAAGCAATGTAAATCTTGATTTGAAAATCATAATGACAAAATTATAAAAACTATACAGTTTTATTATACGATACAAATCAAGAATTAAGTTTCATAGAAAATTTAAATTTGCATTTACCGACTTCAAATATTGCTTTAAAAGATCTATTAATAGCTAAAATTCATCCAAATAGATTTATCCAATTGTTTTAATGATTTAATTCGCATCTTTCTTCTTAGAAATGCGGTCTTAAAAATATTGTCAGAAGTAATTAAATCTTATACAATTAAGAAAAATCTAACAAATTGAATATTTATTTCCATTTAAATTCTTGCATATTTTAAATACAAAAATCGTGTTTTATTTTTCTGGCAAAAGAAGCACTTTATTTAATTCTGCCAAGTATACTTAGGAAAACCCCAAAACATAATTATGAAATGAAGAAATAGCTTTTATTAATCAAATAAAGTCATGAGATATCGGATTCAAAATGCTTTCTTTTTCTATTTTAAGAAAGAAAGAAAGGTTTAATGAAGTAAAAACTTTTCTTCCATTTATAATTTTCACGAATTTTTTGCATTTATTTAATTAAATATAAATAATTAAAAATTGTGCTTATGCAAGAAATGCATAAAAACAGTTGCTTGATGGTTAATTGTCCAAAGTAAATAATTTTGAAAAATATAACAATGCTTAAAAACATACAATCGAGAAATATTTGCTAAATTATTTTTTCCAGATAAACTTTTTAAGATTTAATAAGCAAATTATTTGAGTTCTCAAGAGTAGTACGAAAACAATTGGATTTACAATTATTTGCTTCGATAATTTTATTTAGATTTTAAGACATAAATGATTATAAAACATTTTATATTTCTAGATGATATGTCGAATACTTAGTCAAATTATACATAAACTATAATGTTTCAACTATATATTATCTGAATTTATTTATGAATAATGCTTTTTATAATATATATAGATTTTTAGTTTCTTTATATTTTTTATATTACAATATTTTTATAGTTTATTATAATTTAATCACAGACACGTGATTATTTTTAAAATTTTTTGTATTTTATAGTTTATTGATAAAGATATATAAATATATTTGTTATGCTATTAAATATGAGATAATTGTTTTCTTCCATCATTAATATCATTATATCACCTTTTATATTATTCTATTTAAAGATGAACACATTTCTTACTATTTTCAAATTAGTTAGTAATATCAATATTACTTAGTTACAACTTAGTATAACGTACTAAGTGGTAACTAAGTAATATTGATACCATTGACTACCATATAAATAATTTTACTTAATCACCATTAGGTATGACTAATAATATCATACTAAGTGGTGACTATGACTAATAATATCATACTAAGTGTCACCATTTAGTCACCATTTAGACCCCTAACTACCTAAGAATGTCTTAAGGCATTTGAATATCCCCATTCCGAAAATTTTCTTCTGGAAAAGTATTTTATAAAAAATGGATAATATTCAGGTGTTGCAAAGGTGAAAACATGGAAACCAGAAGCTCCCTTTCTGGCAGATGTGCGTGCTGAAGTTCAACATCCATCTTCTAATATTTAACAGTTGATGGGATTGAACCGCAAATCCTTAACTCTGGAAAGTGCTGCAATTCAACTTGGCCACGATAAACCTTTTCAATGTTATTTTGATACCTCGTGGACCTAACGTTCCAAATTTGTTACAAAGCATTTTAATATCTACTGCGTAAATTGCCTCCCAAGAGATTTTTTCATTTATAACAGGTTATGTTCGCATATCGCAAGGGAGAAAACCTGGAAAACTTCGAAGCACCAATCTTAATAGACATGCATGAAAAATGTAGAAGCTCAATATTCATCTCCCGTTGTTTAATAGTTGATAAAATCAAGCTCAGGAGCTTCCACTTCAAAGAGTGTGATCCTACCAGTAACAGGATGAGCTTGATAGCATAAAATCACGTTCTTCACAAGTAACTCTTGTGGGTAAAAAGACTCATCCTGGTAATATATGCTTGTGAAAAGCACATTATTTATCTTAATTAGCATTTGGACAATGATAGACCAAGTTTAAGTATTCAATGCATTCTTGTTGGCATGAATTATTTTATGCGTGTCATTCTAAATTTGTACTATGAATCTTTTATTTCCGAGAATTTTATTTAGCACTTATGTGGTTTTATTCATTTAGATTTTTCGAATAGAAAATTATATCTCTAACACGCCAATAATTGGTATTTTAAATTTATTGATAAAACTTAAAAGCCGAGATTAGAATGAAGGAACAGGTGAAAGTTTTGACGTAGCTAAATCTATCTTGCTTCGTGGTATGTTGATTGTAGAAAATTCAAAATTGTTTAATTTGAGTCAAGCCAAAAATAGTCTAGAAACTACTACTTTTTATATGGTTGGTATTATGAATACTTATAACTATAAAGTTACATGAAAACTGAAATTCTAGCATATATTTGGACTATCTAAAGAAGAAAATAAGAAAAGAAAAATTATCAAATGCGTACTTATTTGCTTCAGCTGGAGGAAAAAAACAATAAGTGTGTATTATTCAATGTGTCCTTTTGATTTGAAATGATTCTTAATATGTGTGTTTATAGAAAATAGAAACAAACGTTAATTATTTTCTTATTAACACAACTATGAAATAGGTAATATTCTTATACCGAAAGGAATCGGGACTTACATATTAGTGTAAAAATTTATATGTGCTTGCAAATGAGTAAATTTTCCTTTCTTATCACTAGTGTGTATTTGCTTATGGTAACTCCCTCAATACAAAGTTTAATTTGAAGGAAGTGTTATTACAAATACATATATTACAATGAAAAATTCCATGCATTTATATTAAAATATCTTAAAAATAGGAATACATTTCCCAAATCATATAAATTTTTAATTTTATATTTATAAACATTGCCTTAAATTTGCTATATTTTGGATTAAAAGTATTCAAGTGCAAATTTCTTCTCAAGCATTATATAAAGGATTAATGAAATTTATAATGAACTAAGCAGATGGATTAGCAAAAAATGAAAGTATTGTTATCACAAACAAAAAAGTTTTCTCCAAAATATATGTAAAATGTGTAAACATTTGGTAATAAAAAACAAATTCTTACACATATTACGAAGAATTATAATTAAGAAATAAAAGCAAGGAAGTAAAATGTTATCATAAATTCAAAATCAAAAAATGCTTTACAATTTTAACCACGCCTATATCGAAGATATGAAACCAATCACAACGATGCAAGGGGATTAATAGTACTTATATATAAGACAACAAATACCTGTAAAAGAAGTTAGATAGATTATAATACAATAATGGAAGCTTTTAAAGATTTGAGTGGTTTTGAACCTATTGTTATAACTGGCAAAAGAAAGGCACAATATTCTCTCCAAAGTGATAGTGAAATTTGAAATATCAAGAGAAATTCTTTCACGAATGCATTGTAACTATTGAGTATTTGGTAAAACATTATATATCAGAATACTGTAAGGCCAGAAAAAATTATCTTGAGAATGACGTATCATCATCAACTGTCACGAATTCTTAAATGAGACAAACATGCAACATTTCTTGAAATTGATGAGGATTCGATTTCGGAGATCTAAACTCATATGCATGCCATTATTATTTGCATGATTCAAAGGCTCATTTGGAGCCGCCATTACACCCACTGAGCTGTGAATGACTACTAAATATGTTGTGCTTGACTAGCTCCGTTTTTAGTTGCATTAGAGCGTACGAAAGAAGGAAGAGAAAAAATTTCATAAAAAAAATCTATGGGCTGTACATATCATTTGAGGACTACTCAAACTGGCTGAAACTTAGTGAAGATTTGAGGTATGGGCTTCTTTCTTGATATAGGACCTTTGATACCTCTGTAGAGAAATCTGATTGAGGACAGATTCTTCTCTAGGCGTCTCAAGAGTCCAGTATTACATTATCATTTCTAATTATCTATGTCTATTCATGCCCTTTGTAGATTCTAATAGACTTGGATATTGCTTGAGGTCAATGCAATTACCTTTACTTTAAAAATTGTTTCCAAGGGGCTGGATTCTTCTGAGTTTAGACATTTCTATTACCTAACTAAATCTCTAGATATGAATATTATTGAATATATCTTAAGGTTGCTTACAATTTGCTGATTAGAAAAATCTTCATCTCCTTTCTTGGATTTGTAGATTGCCCAGTGGAATTTATACTACGCTACAACTCTAGAATAACCTTCAGATATTAGTTGCATTCACAATACGGTGTGTTGGGGAAATTTCACGCGTTATTGATGGCCTTGTCTGGTATTAAGTAAATATACTAATGTTTTTGACATTTAAGTGGTGAGAATATAGTTTTGAATTTTCTACGATATGTGGAAGTATTATTTGTGTGATTAACATAATATTCTCAAATATGATAGAAATTTAATATCGTGAAATGTATATTAAGAAGTTATTTTCCCTTACACATTGTAAATATTCTGTTTGATGCAGAATTTGTGAATTATATTTTTGTTGGGATTAACCTTTCCTACATATAAATACTATTTATTTTTGTATTCTGATTTTTTTCCATTTTTGTTTTACAAGTTAATTGTTATACAAAATGCTTCATTTCTTACTATGCTTATAAAATGAATTGTCAATCAATTAATTAATAATCAGGAAATAAGTAATACAATAAGCGTTTATTTCATACTATTTTTTATTTTCTTAAATTAACAACGTTGGTGAACTTTTGTTATTTCTGCCAAAATAAGCCAATAAACAATATAAATATGCATGTTCAGACCATTATAAAATTTCTAATTAAAAAGAAACATTTATTTTAATAATTAATAATCCATTTATAAACTGATGGTTTTGTTGGGAGAAACGCATACTATTTTATTTAAATTAACTTGATTATTTTGCTCGATTTAAAATTATCACTATCATATAATTCATGAAGTTGAGAAGGAAAATATTATGTTTGAAAACATGTTTGCCTTTAATTTAAGATATTAAACTGTTTTGAAATATTTTTGTATCATTCAAATAAATTTATTTAAAATACTAAAGACAATGTTTTAATTAATAGTTAAAATAATTTATATTTTTCAATAACATTATGATTTAGAATACATTTTAAAAATATTTTATTTTTTTGTGTATTTTTTGAACATACACAATATTTTTGAGCATCAATAATGTACAACACCTATTCATAACAAATAAAAACTGAGAAAGTTAAAAATTGATGGAATAGAAGGACTTGTGTGCAATGAAGTCTATGATAAAGAGAAGGAACGAGCGTTTTGGTGACCTCCGCATTAAAAATGAAATGTATTCACATTCCCCTTAGATAAAAAATTTTTATAATTAAAGGACTTAGAATACCTCTTTAAATGTTACTGTTTATATCTAGGGAAATTTAAGGCATCTTTAGATAAGATGGCAGATATTTCATTTTTTTAGAATTACATATAAGCAAAATAGATATCATCTCGCCGATTTCTTAGGAAACTTAAGAGTTAATTAAGGATTTCTCTAGTATTGTGTTACTTATGCTTTTTATTGATTATTTCTACGCAAATTACTGTAATATTTTTTTGTAAATTTATGATATACATTATTTTGTCAAAATATCAGATGGTTAAAACTCGAAGAAATTATAGTACTCCAAGAAATGCGTGATTATTGAAAACATTATTAATATAGAGAACATTCATAAGAGACATTTATTAACTTAATAATAGATATTTATTCGTAACATATATTTATTAATAAGAAACAAATTTAATCTAAAATTAAAACAGAAGGAGCAAATTCATAACTTAAAACGTAAAAAAATTTTAATTTCTTTTTTAATTTTTAGTGAACTTTTGAACTAATAATACTTTAAGCTCTTTTATAAAGTAAACAAGATCAGAAAGAATTTTAAAAAAAGAAACCTTGGAAATCTTGATTCATATTAAAAAGAAAACAAAAACATTCATTTTCTCACCTCTTATCGAGAATTTGATTACCATCGAAATTTTTCTTTTATTTTAAATTGCTGAAAATAACGTCCAATTTTAAGTAAATCTGATGGGCAAGAAACGCATATGAAGTATACGAGGAAAGTTTATTTTCCAATATATATATATATATATATATATATATATATATATATATATATATATATATATATATATATATATATATATATATATATATATATATGCATATATGTATATATATATATGGCTTTAGCCTTAGAAGTAATCGTTTTTGTATATATTTTGAAAGAAGGTTGAAGTGTCATTATTTTTGTTTTCGTTACAAAAAAAATTAAGAAAATGCATTAAAAATTCAAAAAATTAAAAAAAAAATTCTGGTCATTCTCCAAAAATATAATGTAATCCAATTTGTGGCATATTATATTATCTACAGCGTAAAATAAAATCAATCTGTCAATTTTTTAGTTCTAGCTATTGTATTTACAACAAATAGTGAAAGGTAAGGTTAAATAAAGATTATTTTTTAGCTATGAATAATTTCTTGAAATTGAAGTAAAGTCACAAAATATTTAAAATTTTATTTAGACTTAAATTATTTAAATTACTAAAACTAAAATTTATTTTTTATTAAAAATTTTATTAAAACAATTTTATTAAAAATTTTAAATTGAAGTAAAATTTAAGAAATATATTAACCATAAAATAGAATTAAAAAGGTTTTAAATGTGCCGTTACAAGTTATAAATGTTAAAAAGATAAAATTTCTTTTCTAATAAACTTTAGTAAAAATAAATTCTTAATTAAACAACTTAATCATGTAAAACTATAAAAAGAAATTTGCATAAAAATATAACTAAAGAAATTTACACTCTTTGTAAAACATTAAAAGTCAATTATTTTTTGAAGTTGTTTATTTTCATTATGTAAAATGCAAAGAACACATCATTTACATCAGTTAAGTAGAAAAAAGTTACAATTTAGTTAGGTGTTTAAAAACTTACTCTCTTTAGATACAGGAAGGAAAAGTTTTAAATTCAAATTAAGCTCTATCATTTATTATATTTTAAATAAATCATTTTAATTAGCTTCAGGCTTTAAGTTGTATCTAAAATACGTTAATTGTATTTAAATATTTTAGAATTTATTTTTTCAATATAATAAAAAATAACAAATTACATTTTAAGTGAATTCCACTTAGTAAATTTTATAGAAGGTTTAATTCTGAAGTCTACATAATTTTATTCATTCAAAGTTATTTAATTTTTTATAAATTTTTTTTCACTATTTGCAAGTTTTTCTTACATACTTTTGATAGGATTTAAATTGTTGAAAGAATAATAATTTCAAATGCATTATCTTTCAAAATAACTTCTTCATAAAAGTATATGCCTTATTTTACTTTATTTTTAATCAAAGATGGAATACAGTGAATAGTAAATTCTATTAAATGATTATCACATAAGGAAAATTATTTTGTAAATACTCTTTTTAATCTAATTAATTTGCATATGGAAATAAATATTATAAAAGAAAAATTAGTGAAGATTTGTAATATTCTTATATAAAAAAGGATAAAATCTATAACTACATATAATGACAAATTCATTTTTAGAATATCAATGAATTAAAAACAACTTATTTTCATAACGTTTATGGCAGTTATTTTCATAATGTTTTTCCCCCGATTCTAATAAATGAAATTAGATTAGTCACAGTTCCTAAATTGAGTTTGTAATAAAAAAGAATTAAAAAAAGGAACAAGGTCGTGTATTATTAAAATTTTTGTTTGTAAAATGTAATATGTTGATTGTCTGGATATCTAAAATTAACAAGACTGGAATATGGAAATAAAGTTCTGAATAATAATTGGCATTTTCATAAACTGTAGCTAACAATAATACTCTCTTCTTTTTCTAAATATTCCAATATTGTTTTGATTTCAGAAAAAAGTAACTGTGTTTGACATAAAAAAAATATATTTCTTTTCTAATTGAATTGCTTTTTAAAGCAATTTCGGCTCTCTGTTCTTGACAACTTTCTTCATAAAGATAAATCCAGTTTTTTAATTCTAATAATAAAAATAAATTAGCAGATATTACTGTTATTTCGTTTGGATATTAACACTGAAATATTTAACTTAAAAAAGAAGACATTCAGGATTTTATTAATATAACAAAATATAATCTATTAATAAAATATATAATATTTACTTATATTTATTATATAATTATAATTAATAATATAAATTATATAATTGTAATAAAATATATAACTTTACTAAATAATTGATACTCATTATTTAATACTAAATTTCTGATACGTTAACTATGAGTTCAAATAAAAATGTTTTAAATATTTATTCAATATTTAATATAAATAATTAATTTGAGAAAGTCTTGCAATTTGAAAAGTCTGCAGAATATTTCAGCTAGAATAGAACATAAATAATGCTTTTCCCACTACATGTGTACAATTGTATTCTAATATTATATTTTCTTAGAATTCATTTCCATAAAATATATACAGTAACTTAGCGAATAGTGTATGAAACATATAAACAACCTGTACGCTAGTGATTAATCAAAACGTAAAAATTTTATATTAATTCTTTCATTGTAATTTTAAAATTTAAAAATATTTTCCGTGGTCAAAATAGGTAAAAGATCCATTAGAAAGAATTACTTGCAGCATTTTGGCATGAATTATAATACCCCAATGAAAAAATGTTTGAATAATCTGGCATTTACTGCTTTGTTTCCAAATCTGCATTTTGTTCTCAACGATGAATTTACATTCTTATAGCAACAACACGATTTTGAATAATATAGTTTTGCTCACCAATTCTTAGAATCATACTGAATAAAATCTAAAACAGTATCTAAATCCGAGATGAAAATGCTTTTATCGCTTAGAATAAGCTAATTTTATGGGGAATATGATTACAGATATAAATTTGTTACAGATTTTTAATTTTATGAAAGTAAATTTTAAATTAAATTTAGTAAAAATTCTTAAGAAAAGTATCCTGAATTTTCAAAAAGTTCTAAAAAATAATACTTAATTTTAATGGAAATTTAAAAAGGAAAGATAAACTGTTAAAATATATACTTACAAATAAAAAATTTATAATAAGAACATTGGCACAAATAATATATAATTTAAATATACATTTTACAATCACAAAAAAATAATGTTTGTGATATTATTGACGTTTCTAAAAAAGTACTTTTAAGTGCTAGTTGTTGATAAAAGATTTAAAACTTCGTGTTATATTTGGTCACTTGATTTTTGATATCATTTTTATTTTTAAATGACAGCTAATTCTCAGTTTTCTTCAGTTTCAATTGAATGGTTATTGGAAATTACCGACTTTTTAGTCATAAATGATTAATGTTCTCCATTAAAATGTTTTAAAATGTGTTGTTTAAACTATATGCTTCACCAAAAATTTAAAAAAATAAAATGTATTTATTATGTTAAATACAAGCACAAATAAACCGCTGTGGTTATTGAATATTTTAATTTTGAGTTTGAATATATATATATATATATATATATATATATATATATATATATATATATATATATATATATATATATATATATATATATATATATATATATATATATACACACACACACAACTGATTGATGTATTTTAAAAGATGACCTATTTAAAACGATTTAAAAAAGTATTATTCTACAAAATACTTAAGTATGCATTATATTAATTGATAAATTTAAAATTTTAACCACACAAATATGAGATTAATAGCAATATTTTTACATTGAAAGAATTGGACTAAATTTTTTTTCCCAGTAATGAGATATTTGGAAAAATTATGATATCAATGATTTTTCTATTTTATTAGTAAAAAATGATAATGAAATTTCATCGACATTGTTAATTTTAAGAATTAGTGTTATAACTAAAGAAATAATTTTTTCCTTCATACATACAGAGAACTCAATTTCTACATTGTGTTTACTTTTTGGTCTAGGAGATTCGTGTCTTCTTCCGGTTTATTGCAAAACTCAATTGAAATATATATATATATATATATATATATATATATATATATATATATATATATATATATATATATATATATATATATATATATATATATATATATATATATATATATATATATATATATATATGTATTGTCTAAGTTATGTTACGTGATAAATTTATTCTCAACGTATTGATTCTTCAGACTATATCGAGAGTTAATTTTCTCTTACATATCTAGCGGCTGATGAAGAAAACGCGTGTCATTTGCCAATTTCTTATCCCAAATTATTGTTTGTTTTCAGTTTTCTCGTGCCCAAGAAAATAATCGAATCACTGAAGATGTCAACCTTTCATTTGTGCTTTTTTAATAGCCCAACTCTAAAAAATATGTAAGTAAGCAAAAGGAAGAAAGATTGCAAAGACAAAATTAAGAAAATTTCGTGAAAAGTAGAAATATCATTTGTAAGGGAGTCATACATAAAAATTTAATTTTTTATTTTAGCTCGATTGAGAAACATTGGAAAAAGTAATTAATAGCAAATATCTGTATTGTTGCCGAAAAAATAAAAACACGCCGACAATTTTATTAAATAAATTAATTTAAGAGAGAACTTGGACTAAGTTTTAAAACTGCGAAAATTCCAGGTTCAGAATCTTCTGTATCTAGCATGCTAAAACAAATTTTACCATGGATATTAAAACTCTAAATTGACTTATACAAGAATAATTCGTATTTGAGCTGACGCAAAGCTGAAATTAAATCATTATATATGCTAAGAAAATCATGCGTATGCAAAAATAAATTGCATAGAAAAAATTAGAATTAATAAAACGCAACACTACGAATATTTTACTATGCTTTTATTAGTAATTTCTGTCGAATGAAGACAGTCTAAAGATCAAATTCTATTCACAATATTATTTGCTCTGGACAGCAAAACTAATAGTTTAAAACTAAATATGAAATTCAAGGAACAAGTAAAATTATTTCCATTAAATTAGCTCACTTTATATTTGCTATTAATGTGTTGCAATGGCTTTTCAATGGTCCTATTTTAATGATTTCATTTAATAATATTGAATTCCTATTTCGTTCATACATTTTGAATTTAAATTTATGTACTACTTTTTATTTTTTATAAATAATATTAATATTAAAAATTCTTTTCCAATCTAAAAATGATAAATTTCAATATACTTACCCCAATCCCATGTTAAATAAATTTTTAAGGCAGGTTAAGACATTGTATTTCTTAAAAATGTTTGTTAATAATTTTAATTATGATTGTAGGCTTTTGTAAGCTCTTGTCAATCTGGGTAGTATTTTCATAAAAATTTTCTCAGGTTACATTTAATATTAGTAAATAAAATTAACGAGAGTTGGTGAATATTTTTTATTATATTAAAATTTTTTAAAGTTTAATATATTATATTCTCAGTTTCAAAATTTCATGTTACAATTTATTCAATTTGAGATGACACATATTTTCTGTTTTATTTCTTCTCAAATTTGAACTAAGAAATATACTAGATTCGGCCTTATAAGCTAAGATGAAATAGAGCTACTTTATCAGCTAAGCTAAAATGGCTGCTAGTGTCTTAAAATATAACATAAAAATTAAGTTTCTCATTTCTGTTAATATTAGTACTCTGGATTGTATATAATTTCATTATTATCCATAAAATATATGATTTATTTTGTTATCAACCTGTTTAATTTTTGAAAATCTTATTTTTTAAAAAATATTAATTAAAATGGCAATTGAAATACCAATTGAAAAAATCTTCTTCTCATGTGGTTCAGTTGCGAATAAGAATATTTAGAAATCTTTGTTTATTTATAATAAAAAATGTAATTTGAAAATAACTGTTATATAGTATTTTTATCGAACTTTATTGAAATGTATTTCTGATTTTAAATCAATGAGTTACAGGATTCTTTTTAAAAATTATTTAAGCATTTATTTTTTAAATACTAACGGTTATATTAATATGTTACAAGTCACATTTAATATTGATTTCATCCTCAATTAACTGTTATGCGTTGTGATTGATAGATATCATTGTGCTGCCCACACTAATATAAATTTCATAGTAAATATTCTGAAACTGTGTTTCTTGCATATATATATATATATATATATATATATATATATATATATATATATATATATATATATATATATATATATATATATATATATATATATATATTATAATATATATAATCATAAAATTTATTAATTTAAATTACATATTTTGTATTTAAATTTCTTTAAAAATAGCCACCATAATTATTTTAAAGTAATTTTAATAGAGTACTCTGAAAAAGTACTTTTCAAGAAACATTTTATTACTAATATTTGCTATTATCATTTATATAATGATTTTGTTCTCGATACATTCAAATTTAGAAGGGCAAAAGACATTATATATATAACAAAATCAAAAATTATTTTAACAACTCTGAATGTAAAATAAAATCTATTAAATGTGGCACATATAATCTTAAGTCATTATAAATGTAAAAAAAATAAAAATTTCGAATTTAAATTTTAACAGTGTTTAACAAAATTAACAATGAATTGAAGTATGAAAACATTATCAATTATCTTTGAAAAAAAATAAGTGTATCTAAAATAAAAAAATACAATAGTACTTAAGAATATAAATAAAATCAATATTAAAAGATGCGATTTGATTTTACATGCATATGTAAATTTGTTATAAATTAAGAGAATTAAGTAAGATTGCTTAGATAATGATTGCACTTAAACTCTTGAATAACGCCAAAACGAATGTAGTAAATTAGTTCCAACTAGCTCAGATTATATGAATTCATGAATTCGTGGAATATATAATTATATTTTACATTGTTCTTTTAAATTCAACTTAATTACATATCCACTTAATTTTTAACTAAACATTATTTTAAACTTACATATGACGAAATCTAAGTAGTTAAATTAATGTTAGTTAAATACTGAGTTAACATTGCATAAGGGAAATTAACAATTCCTTAGTAAAGATTGCTTAAAAGTTTCTGGTAAACTGCATGAGAAATTATTAATTAATAATTATTGATGAACTAAATATATGGTAACATATACCGAATCCAAATCTACTGAAAGATGTGTGTTGCAACAGGGATAATTTAAAACACAATCTTAAAATTTTTCTGAAAAGAAGTATTAATAATTATTCTTATATCTAGTTCTCATTAAAATAATTCAAACCAATTGTAAACGAACCCTTCTTCATTTTCTAAGAGGTGCCATTAATTTCAACTGCAATTACAAATTCTTAAATTAAACAAGCACCTTTTAAATAATATTACTTTGAGAATCTTCGAATAGCGATAGTCTAATTATTAAATGGGTATAGATGCTTATAGAATCTTAAGTTGTGCTAAATACCAAGTGCCAAAGAATTGAATATTCAGTCTTGAATTATATCTAGACTTCCAACGAAATTAATATCCTCCCGAAATTATAATGACTTAAATTCTTCTCTTTTAACGGCTAAATTTAATTTTGAGGTAATGTCTTCCATCGCAATTACTGAGAGAAATTAAATCCATTCTGAAGTTGACCTTTAACGCGTATTCCCCTTAACAGCTGTAATAATTTCTTGGAATAAAACGATCACGTGATTACTAAAGCTATTTGAATCGAAAGAACGAATTTCTGTACCATTGCTAAAGAGTTGTTAACGAAAAAAAGAAACAGAATGAAATTAAT
The DNA here is from genome assembly GCA_037975125.1 of Latrodectus hesperus. Taxonomy (NCBI): domain Eukaryota; kingdom Metazoa; phylum Arthropoda; class Arachnida; order Araneae; family Theridiidae; genus Latrodectus; species Latrodectus hesperus. The sequence goes on from CM075855.1 coordinate 34,470,979, forward strand.
TCTCTTGAATATGAATCTTAATTTAGCTTAAAAACCAGTTTTATAATGAAATTGACACTTATGTAATTAATCTTTTTACTTTGATAATGATCATAGTATTTAGTTCTTTTTTGAGCATTTCAATTTACTGTCAAATAAAAGTTGTTCGTTATAAAAGAGCTTTAAATGAAGACTGCGATTTTTCAAAGGAATTTTAAGATTTTGGAAAAAATGTTCAATTTACAAATCCCATGAGAAATGAATAAAATCGGAATATATATGGGTGATCTTTTTTAAAGTGACAGTGTTTGGAGCACCCTGTAGCGCGATCTAACACAGCGGAAATGAAACCAAACTTGATATTTAAAGTAATCAAGACATGGAAAAAAGGATTCCTTAATAAAAGATTAGTTCCAAAAGTCACCGCTAGGGTATTTTGTGGCGCTGCTTTAGTTTACAATAACCAGAATTAGCGAAAAAAACTGGTTTTAAAGAAAAATGCAAATGCTGTGCAATGACAGTGGCAGCAATACGGGCTATGAAAGCAAATAGTAGACAGCTCCGACAAATAATCTCAGCTGAAGTAAATGAGCTCCAATGGCCATACCTCTCACGTTACCGGAACGTGCGTTTATGTTGGTGGAGTATCAAATTTGTCTTTTCTAAAGGACAACATAACGAAGACAGTGCGGGATATTCCTCGTGATATGTTACGTACGACTGTGGAGAACGTTGTGCACAGAATGCACGGTGTTATTTCTGAGAACGGTGCTCACATTGTATGTGGTCTAATTCCTCACCGGGGAAGTTAATGTAGTAAATAAACACTAATAATTGCACTATTCATGGAATTATTAGTGCAATTAAACAAGAACATATGTTCAATGTAAGCACTGCCCGGGAGTCCAGCTCAAACCCAATCACATCTTGGAATGCCCAGCTGTTGTGGTAAATTTAATAAAAATAAGAATGGTCCCACTCAGGGACTCATTGCAAGAAATTCTCTACAGCCCTGATGCACCCCTAATTGCAGAGCAGTGGTCAAGACTTTCGATGGAATTTAGAGACTTTCCTTATTATCTGTTATCTACACTATTTTCATGGACATGAGAACAACAACACTAATAACTTAACTGCACGATTGTATGTGTTAGTATTTTCCTTTTCTCACATTATACATTGCAAAGCGCCACAAAATGCTCTAGCGGATATTTTAGAAACTAAATTTTTTTTTTAACGGAATCTTTTTTCTTTTTTCTTGATTAGTCTAAATACCAAGTTTGGCGTCATTTCGGCTATATTAGATTGTGCTACAAAGCGGGGATGAAATTTATATTGAACATTGCTACATGTGCTTCATATAACATCAGTTTTTCTTATTTAATTGCGAGTGGTACTGCACTATGTTCGTTACAAAGCTAAGTAATTGGTAATAAAAGCAAAAACTCAAAAATTTTTAATAAGGTATTAAATTTAAAAACTAATATTTTATTTATTTGTTTTTTTAAATATATGAGAATTATCATACATTATATGAATATGTTATTATGTATGATGTTTATAGATAGTAGAGGTATATTTTATATACATACATTATATTTATTTACTTACTAATGTTGACAGTGGTTTCCAATGGAAAATGTGTACAACGGGCTTAGAAAAATGACGATATACTACATTTAACAATATTTACGCTTTATTTATTTTTGTACTGAATGCTGATTTATGCTTTGAAATAAGATCTCACTAATAACTCAGGTAAATATTTTTAGCAATTTTTTAATTTGTACAACAATGGGTATTGTGTGCACTGAGACGTTAGATAGAAAAATTGTTTATCAGTTGTGAAAGATATAAAAATTCAATTTGTTTTTGAAACAAAAGTATGAAAATAAAAGAAAATGATTCGATATCTTTTTTTAATTTTTTATTGCCACCTATGTGAATATTCGCCTAATGTGTTTTCAGATGCTAAAAATTCTTAATTTTGTTAATTTTAGCAAAGTAATAATGGTATTTTTTAATTCTTCATGCTGATATTTGAATTTAATGTACAATATTTGATTACAGCATAAAAAAATTGCATCAAGTTACTTTACAAAAATACGTTGACTGTCTTCAATTTTCAATATAATATGTCTTGAATAAATTTTGAATAATTTTGAATAAATTTTGCAATTGAAACTGAAATTTGTGACTTATGCTTTCACAAATAGCCATTAAAAGACTTTAGTATTTGGCATTCGTTTATTTATAATGCATGTGTTTTTTGTTTTGCATATGTCCTAACATACTAAATATTATGTACCTATTTATTTTAATTCAAATTTTTATGTCACAAATTTAAAAGGATCCATATTTATAAGAATAAATATACTCTTATTTATTTCAATGCTTCCTTAGAAATGATGTATCGAAACAAACCCCTAATGCATAACATCATAAGTAATTATATTTAACAAAATTTAACTTTTTACAAAAAATACGGAGAATATAAAAATGTAAAATGTAAATAGCATAACCCATAAAATTTTGACTATCACTCCATTAGTTATTTTGTTATTTTCTGCAGAAAGACGGAGAATAGTCATTTACTTTACGATTTTTCATAAATTCTTGATAATTACTTTGACTCACAACAAACATTCCAATCTTTAAAATAAAATGTTTCGGGCTCGAGTCTAACCATTTTGTTGCTTTAAAATGGAACAAACTTAAGATAGAATCAGCATCTTATCCTTAAAATGAATGTTTCCTATATTTCTCACTTCTTGAGATACTTAAATACGGCTAATTTACTATATAAAGTTTACATATAAGATATTATGCCATGTATTTGTAAAAATAATTTCAACAATAAGGCTATCAACGATGTGGAATCAGCATTTATAAAGCATATTTAGAACATATTCTACTTTAATATAAAACTTTTGCGTAACTGGTCCAATTTTCCTTCTTACATCACATAGCATATCAAGGTTTCAATATTGTAGTTCAAGGATGTCATATCAAAAGTTAGAATTAAATGATATTTAAAGGTCTTGATTTGATTGATTTTTTATTACTTGATTATACTAATAAACTTATAATATTCCTTACTTATCTTTACTTAAAAAGCAGGAAAGATTTATTTTTAACAAAGCAATTCAAAAAAATTATTAACGTAATTTTTACAACTATCGAATAACAAAAAAAATCATCGATGAGTTAATGGCTTATGTATTCATATTCATTATTTATCTAATTTAAAGATAAATAACAAAAATTCAAAAGATAGGATAAAAGGTTTATTTATAATAATTTTAATAAAATATATATTAATCGTATTAATAAGTATTTTTATTAATTGTAACATTTTATTTTGTCAAACCACTGACGATGGCTGAGTGGTTAGAGCTCCTGACTTCTGAGCTGTGGGTCCCGGGTTCGAATTCCTGTTCGGGTATGTACTTTCTTGGTGTCCTTTTTTCTGAGATGATGTATGAATGTGGCCCACCCTATAAACGTGTTTGTGGTGGCATGGCGCGGGCAACGCTACTCGCCTCCATGACTTGTTTAACAGGTATCTACTAGGTAACGACAAATGAGTAGTAGTTTCCGGCCTTGTTGTGGCATAGGGTTCGTCACCCAAGTGCCCGCAATTGGAAATTTTTTTTTGTCAAACCTTTGTTTGCTTTTGATTAAACCTTTGTTAACTTACTAGATGTTTGTTGAAAAACCCCATCCAGATAATTTTTTTTATTTGAAACATGATGTAGTACCAAAGTTATACAGATATAAAAATTAAGCAGTTATGGCTTAATGATCTTCTGTTTACGTTACGACGAAAATTTTGAGAAATTGTCAAGATAACCAATAAGTTATGATTTGATCAGAATTTTGGACGCAGTGGACTGATGGGAAGGACATTCTTCTTTTGATCAAAAAGTAGAAGGTTGGATTCTTGTAAAACTGAAATCCACTATGTAAATAGAGTACATTGATTAGAATTCTCAATCTCATCCTTATTTTGCAGTAGTCCTGAAGATGGGAAATAATTCTTGGGTTGACTTCGTTATTGATTATATTCAAAATAAAGAAAATTTTCATTTAACACATTTCAGTCACTTTCAAATAACTCATTATGGAGTTATAATTGTTATATAATTATTATAAATGCAATTACAAATTAAAAAATGCAGAAATTGATAAAAGGGCCATATGTCAATTTCAACAATGATAAATGGTCATACGTCAACTTCCATTAATTTCTTCACTTAAAAATGCACGTTATAAGCATATAAATATTAAATGGATTTTATTATCGTTAAATATGTTGTGACTAAAATTAAATCTTTTCCTTCAATTTATTAAGCGATTTTATAACTGTTATAAAAACATTCATTGAAAATGCGTAAGCAAGCTATCGATTATAAAATAAGTTTTAAACTATGAAGCAATTTACCTCTTATTTTCAGAAACACAAATGTTGGTTCCCTAAATAACAATGATTTTACTTAAGCTTTGGATAGTCTTAAATTTCCCAAAAGATACAAATAAGTAATGTAGTATCTTGACATATTTTATTAAACTTTTATCATGAGGTTAGAAATTTTTTTTTCTAATTTATTATTAATGTAAAATTCAAATTTATACTAGAAGCTAAAATTTATGCAAAAAATGCTTGAACTGTTTATGAAATTCTATAGAATATAAACACATATGTTTTATTATATCCTAATGAAATGCTTTAGGAAATAAAAACATGTTATGATTAAATAATCAGTCAATGGAACTACTTATGAATATTGTGTGTGAAATACAAGATGAAGATTAAGATTTTCATTGAAAATGCTACATAAATAATAGAATTTTGTGAGAATTATATTTATATCGAAAAGAGAACACATTCCTTAATTTGTTTCAGAAACTCTCAAGTGAAAAATATATATCTTTATATCTGAAAAAAGTATCAATCCTTTGAGATTGAACAAAGTTCTAAATTTTTTTCTCACCTTCCAAAAAAGATTTGTTAAAAAAAAGTATATATTTTCTTTTAATATATAAACCAAAAATATATCTCGCTCAGGTTAAACTCGAAAATATTGAAATAACAAATCCGTAACTGTTTTTTTAAACCTGTTGTTTACTAAGGTTATTTTCCTATCCTTATATTTTAAAATTTCAAGTTTATTTTGGCTGGAGTAATATTTTTTCTATGATATTGACACTTTATCTTTTTGAGATTAGAGGTGGAGATTATTTTAAACTAAGTTATATTTTACTTTTTTTTATAAAATTCTTTGAGAAACATTTTATTTTAGTAGATTGTTGCTAGATTTTAAAAAGTAATTACATTTTTTATTGTCATTCAAACAAATGACAAGAGTTAGTAAATTTTTATTAAAAACTTTGAAAAATAAAACTTTTTTTTGAGGAAAAATGTATTTAAAAATACATGAGAGAAAACATTCACTTTATTAGATATTTTTGAGGAATTATATTTTTATTATATATATATACATTGAAAGACTTATAAAAATTATTATTTCTTCGCATTATGACGATATTATTTAAAACTTTAGTTAATTATAAATACTTGAACTATTTTTTTAGCCTTGCAGCTTCACATGTTCTTGTGAAAGTTCTAAAATTTCAATTTCAATTTGAGAAGTTATCAAAATGTGATAAAATATTCCAATTTGACATTTTCCAGGACTCATTATGCTGATTAACATATTATTATTGATGACTATAAAATCATTTAAAAGACAGAAAATGGAGTGGATGAAAAAATACTAAAATAATTTTTTAGTAAAAAATAAAAATGTTAAAAAATTTCTTAGATTCAGTGAATCTGAATAGATATGTAATAAATTTCGATTTCATCAGAGTCATTGTTTGTGATTTGGTAAACTGATATATTTGAATTTTTCTTGCAGTACTCACCATTATACAGCTATAAAAACCTTTTAACTTTACAATTTTATAAACCTGAAAACTATTTGAAATTAACAATGCAATAATTAAGCTGACTATTTTACCAATTGAATAATAAATTAAATCTTGCAAATTGGTTGTTAGCCGCGCGTTAATTGACTAACGCACTGGTAACATATTAACGATGTATGTGAATTTAAGTTAAACTTTTATCAAATCTATAGAATGAATCCTCATATGAAACTTTATGAAATATATAGAAATACATAATTTAGAGTTGTCTTAAATGCGTATATATTTCTAATCAATCTAATACCGTTTAACAAGGTATGCAAAACTTTACTTATTGATTGGAAAAAGTTATTGATTCTTTCTTCTTCTTCACTCAACAGTCATTTTTTGTACTTGAGCTAATTAGATCAGAAATTATACTTCATGGCAGATTCCAAAGACACAAGAAAAATGTATCCTACCCACCGCGGTAAACTACGAACTGCTAAACCGAAGTTCCAAGCGCTAATATTGTGCTGCCAATTGAGACATCAGAAAAACGAAATTCTGAACATAACTTATTTTGGTTAGTAGTTGACACATTGTGAATAGAAATCTCTCATAATCGAAGAAAACGCAGTGAATATCCTTTTATAAGTTAATTGTGTGTTACACAAGTTGAAGTTAACACGCATAGTTAACATCCATCTGAATTGAAAACACTAATTGCTATTAATTTGATAACGTTTCTTTTAGTAAAAAGAGTGATTATATTTTTTCTTAGGAATTTGAAGATATATAAAAAGAATAAAAAAAAATTATAAATTAAATGTAATCAAATTTATATTATCGTGTCATGGAGCAATTGATCTTTTGAAGATAAATTTATCGTATCATTTACACAAACTAGCAATCACTTTAGCTTATTTTTTTCATGCTACTTTGCTATCGTGACTGAAAAGAAGATTGGTTTCATAATTAGACAAAGAAAGTCATGCTGATATCAGCAATGTACACTTGATTGATGTTACTGAATGCTTCTTCATCAGCTAAAGAGTGAACTTTGAAAAAATATATGTCCAATTAGCAACAGAATTAGATATTTAATTTAATTTAGAAATTAAAAAGGGATTAATTATATTAAGTGGTTCCGAATTGGCGGAAAAACATAATGAGAAAACTAATCCAATTAAGTAATCGTATATCAAACTAAATTTATTCTGACTCAAATAGTTTTGATAGCAAATTATTTTTGGACATTTTTAATAAAAATTCAGCATAAAAATATCGCTAAAAATTGCAAGAAATGTTACGTTTATTAATTATAAAGATCTATATGAGCAAAATTCATGTTTTTGAAAATGACGGAATTTAAAAAGCAATATTTTACTTAAAAGTAAATTAATATTTTTCAAATTTTATTATTCAAAATTAGATATTAGTTTAGGCTTGCTTGATCTTTGAAACTAGTAAAGTTAATGAAGCTATTTATATGACCAGATCTCTTATGCTAATGTCAATAAAAATGTTTCGTTTTTATTATTGTTTTTGTTTATTATTTGCTAATAATAAACGTTCTGCAGTGCTTATTACTACTTTTTGTATCAAACATACAGTTCATAGGGCTTTTTTTATAAAAAAAATTAGATTGCTAAACTCGTTTATAAATATAGCTCAATGTGTTTAAGATTGATTAAAAAAGAAAATGTTTTAATTTAAGTTGAATTTATTAATATAATTATAAGTTAAGAAAATCTTACCGAATATCATCAATTTTAGCTAATCGAGTTAAATAAAGAATGTTTTTGTATGTAACACAATTCTAAAAATAGCTACAAATTCTTTATTTTTTCACTTCCAAATAAAAATAAATAATGCAAACATTTACTTCTCAATGTAAAATTAATGACAGAGGAGCGCTGCTTTTCCATAACATCTGTTGCTAAAATCGAATTTCAAATTCTGTTTTATTTTTTACTGATTCATGTAAAACGAGGAAACAGCTGCTATGTTTCCAGGTTAACTCCTCAGGAATAACAATTTATTTATTATCTATCAAAATGTATTTTTTAAAATTAGGTATTTTTTTTCCGGAAGTAATTTATGCATGATAAAGTTTGATGTGACTAACAAGTTCATCGTTAATTAGTACAATGTTAATATTAGAAAAAATTAAACTAAGATTATTTATCAACAAATATACTTTATTATATAAAATGAAAAAAAAATGAGCTGAGATAAATTAATTATTGAGTAATAGGGAAAAAGAATCTTACAGAATTATAAAAAAATGTTTTCAGCTGATTTTTAATATATGACCATAATTCTGCTTGTTACATAAATATAATAAACATAAATTTCTCATAGAATAGAAAACAAATAATTTTACTAAGCTATTTAATACGCTAAATTTCCAATATACAGCAAACTAATCTGTGATTTCTTATCAATAGTCAAGCAATGAGGATGAAAACTGATATAGGATTCTTCTTTTCCTTACATTAATTAATTTATCTCTTCTTTAGTTTAATATTTTTGTTTATCTGAATCCCTTAAGGAAACTAACCACAAATAATTTTGTATTTGAGTTTATAATCAAGTAGAATATGAACTGGATTTTCAGAGAGATTCGAATATTTTCATTTCAGAAATACTATTTTTACATTTTTAACGGCATTAAACTTCACTATGTATCAAATTTCTTCATAAATGATAATTTATTTCTAACTTGCAATCCATATAAAGCATTAATTGCTAATAATATTTTATGTAGATTATCTTGCGTAGTTACGATTTATTTTCATTTATAATAAGTACTTGAAATGTATGATTATGACTCTGATAGTCTGGAAAACTAACAATTGGTTGTTGAATGATATCAAATAAGTATGTACATAATATGTGCGATCCTAATTAAATAAACAAATTACAATACCACATAATTTATGGATCAAATTTGATGAGATTTTATTCTACAAATAACTTTTATGAAACACGCAAATTTACTAATTACTAATTTTCTTATTACTCGAAAAGTCTATGTTTATATTTATTTATTTTAAATATGTAAGAACTCCTTATCATGCATTTTTCTATAAAAACTTAACAATGAAAATAAGTTTCCGTTTTTGATTATAAAGTTTATATTTTTCCAAAATTTCTGATCAATATATAAAAAAAAGAAATATTAAATTTTATTGATAAATATTCATTGTTTCCCAACTAGTATTTTTGTTTTGCCAGAAAATTAAGGCATTTAGAAAGTATCGAATTTATTCATTTTTATTGCATTTATAATTACATCGTATTATAGTTACATAATTTGCTATTAGAGATGATATGGAAGGGACATCTTAAAGTAATGTGTAAATTTGATTGCAAAAAGCAATCTATTCATTATGTTGTGAGATAGGAAGTTATGAAATAAAGCACAGGACGAGAAAACAATGAGAGAAATGGAAATAAATGTAACGACATGTAGGTAAATGGATATTTTGTAAATTTGAGATTATCAATAAATTTAGGTTTTCGGATATTAAATTTAAGTATATTAATATAAGTAATAAAACTTAGAATTGAATGAAATATAATGGAGCTGAATAATATAAGTTTTAAAAGCTAATAATAAATAATATATATTTTAGAAACAATTCAAAAATACAGTTTTCAAAATTTCCATTCAAATACGGAGTTTTGAAATAAATATTGCAATTGTGAGCAGTGCAATTACATACATGTCCATAAATTAAGGATAATCTAGAAACACACGGAAATAGTACGCGAAAAGAAAAAAACAGGTTACTCTAAAAACATCATGATTATGTTCAAACATTATATGCAAATTACATCTGACCACCTACCTGAAGGCACACCTCTCTTACACTCTCGTCACTGTGGTACGCCAAACGTTCGCCATAAGGACAAGAGGGTATGAGAGGGATAGATAAGAAAGTGTAGCAAAGAAAGAGACGTGTTTACAAATGTCTGTACCACACTCAGTATTACGATTGCATAAATAAGACACAGAAGATGCATGTGGTTGATGTTTTATGTGTTGGAATTATCGGCCACCTGGAAAGCGGGCGTACATAGATGATAGTATCCAAGAAACTTGGAATCTCCCAAAATGTCATTCCTAGGCTGCGTCAATGATTCCATGATGATTGAAAAATTAGTCGAGGTTACAGAACCGGTCGCACTCAAATGATAAAGCGGAATGATAATCGGTATTAACCAGTGGTAGTAACTGCCAAAAGAAACAGATAGACCACACAACAGACCTGTCGCGTCAACCACGGGGAAGACCATTTAAAAACTAACCTAATCCAGATGTTTGAGACAGTATGGTCTATATGCTAGGAGGCCTGTGTCAGATGTGTACAGATCACGGCAACTTACTGTCACCAGCGGTTAGCCTGGAATAGAGAACATGCCATGTGGGCACCGTCACAGTGAGCTTGTGTTATGTTTTCGGAAGAGTGGAGGCATAACTTGCAATCCAATTCACATCAGATATTCATTTGTAGAGCGCCAGATACCCAGTATATCAACGAGGCAGCATCATTGAAAGCCAATGTTACAGCAGTGTAGGAGTGCTCGTTTGTGGAGGCATTATACTGCGCTCCAGAACATATCTGCATATTCAAATCAGAACCATGGTAGATCAAATTTATAGGGGCCACATTCTGGAATAATATGTCTATTTGTTTGGGGGTGCCATAGGCACTAGGTTTGTATTTATGGATGATAACACTTGTCCTTTAAGTTCGAACATCATCAACAACTGCCTTCAAACGTAAGATATCCCTCGTAAGGAATGTTCAGCATTTTTAACGCACTTGAATCCGATAGAGCATATGTAGAACATGCTTGGCCAATCAATTGTAGTTTGTTAACCATCTCCTACATATTTATTGGATCTTCGGACATATGAAGGAGATGGTTGGCGGTGTTCTATGCCCCAAGGGTAGCTGGATAATGTGATTCTCAACATGTCTCGGCGTTGTCCAGACACTTTATGGGATGCATAAGATGCATTAACCACAATACCTACAACGTACTTTTCAATTGTTGTTCGGGAGATATGTAGTGTAAGTATTATCAAGATCTACAATCGGGGTTTCCGTATGCCTGCCATCACATATACATCATCTCTTTTATCTTTCTCATTTGTTTAATACATGGATTTTATGAATAAGTCACATTTGCTTTGTTTCTACGCCTTTAGTTGCTGATTCCAGCATTATCCTTAATTTTTTAACATGCTTGTAATTTATTTTAAATTGATACTTTTTAAAGTAGTTTAAATATCTTTCTGATAATATACAAGATATCGGATATTTTTCATATTTGCTGTTAACGATAATACTGTTTTTTTCACACAGAAATTATTTATTCTCATTTTTTTATTTTAGAATGACTATTAAGAAAATTTTCCTCCAGTTTCCGCAAAATATGCCTTTTAAGAAAATATAAGAAATGATTATTTAAAATGTATTTATTAAATAATTAATTCTTTACAATTGTATTTCTTCAATGATTACATGTATCACAAAACTATTTAATTTCGAGAAAAATAGATGCGATTTTTCATACTTTCACCATTAAATTTCTTAAAATGTGGAAAAGTATTCAAAATTATACTTAAATGATTTTTGGTTATTTAAATTAATTTTTCGGTTAAAACCAAGTATGGGAAAATATAGTTTGGGATCAGTTTTATATGAAGATTTTATTTCTCACTTGCTGTCATCACAAAAGTTAATGTCGATTGAGACTAAGATTTTTAATTATTTAAATAGTCTTTAATAAGAACATAAGTTCCATTTGTAGTAGTAGTATGACAGAAACAGTTTTGAAGCTTTATGCTCGTAGGCTTATAGCTCGCATTGAGTAGGATTGAGTTTTTTCACAAAACTCGTCAAAAATTTAGAACAACATTTTGGAACTCATAAATTTCCAATTGTGCAAAATGAAAAATTCAATATTTTTATGTTTCCTTTTCAGGTGGAGTTGAGGAATCTTATAGTATTCTTAGATACATTATCAGATTTCTGGCAAGATTTAATCTCCCTATCGGCTATTTTAAATTATCTATAACCAATAATAAAGATTAAAATAGAAATGGCATCATCTGTAATCTTAATATCATCAATGATAAATACTTAATTGAAAAATATTTACCAAATTTTATTTCTTTGAAAATTATTAGCATTTTATTAATATAACCCTTTCAAACAAAATTCTTTATTGAATCAAGATTTTTAATTTTTACTTTACCTACATGAGTTTTATATGCAAGATATTGTTTTGTTATTTCCTTTGACAACATTGATACGAAAGGTATCGTAGTAATTTAATGCTCTAATTATTCAAATATCTTTTTCACACTATTTTATATATAATTAAATACTATATAATAAAATACTATTTTGATACTATTTTATCTATAAAAATTAATAAACAAGTACCCAAAGAATATGAACATTTGAAATGCTAAAGTGCATAGTGAAACCAAAATAAATACTTTTCAATTTCTAAGTTAGATGGAAGCATATAAGCTTAAAGGCTAAGTAGGACTATCTCAAAAATGAATTTAAGAAATAATACTCATTTAAACATTTTCGGATTATCATCAAAATGTATACAAATGTATATATATGTAAACACGTATTAAATGTCAATGAAACGGAAAATAAATAAAAAATGTTTTACATCATTTGCAAAAAAAAAGTTATAAGTATTAATAACTACGTATCTCGAAAAAATATAAATTTACGTGGGTTTTAACAAACTAATCCATCAATATTAGTTCCATGATACAACAAAACTTACCCAGTTTCAAAAACTGTTACATTAATTTATGCTAAATATATTTTGTAAATTAAGTGAATGCATAACTACATCCCAAAAAATCTAGTATTTAAATTTTTTGAAAATCGTCTTATGTCTATTAAACAATATACTTATTCAAAAAGTGTTAATTTGAAAATATTCAATACTAAGCTTGATTATTAATTACCATGAGCATTAAGATACCTAAAGAATTTCCTATTAAAAGTAGTTATCGGGAAATATACTGAATAATAAATCATTTAATGATACATTGCAAAAGAAATTAGTAAAATGTTGAAAATTTAAATTATGATATGTAAGGAAAATTTCCAGCTAACTTGTTTTTACGAATATTTTCCTGAAAAATATATTTTATTTATTCATATTCTTTGAATCTTTCCTGGTTGATTTGATATTTCTAAGAATACATTTTTCTGGATAGTTCGAATCTATTTTGATACACTTTCCCATCTATTTTAAGAAGAAATGCTTTTCTTTTTAAAATACAAATTTAGGCCGATTGAGAAAATATCTTTCTGAGAAAAGCATTTTACTTGAATATTTCATTTAAAGGAAATCCTTTCAAGCTGAAGGGTTATTTTTAGATGTGTGATACTTGAAAATTAGTGATAGTAAAATAAATTTCCCAAATTGTTAGAGAGCCACGATTTAAGAATGTTTATGATCAAGGTAACAAAATAACAAAATCCTTGTTTTGTTTGGTATTATGTTTTGTTCCTTATGAAGCACAAGTTTTGTTTTATCACTCTTGTTCTTCTTTATTGCACAAAATATAAGTTTTACTTTAGTTTGTATGGTATAAAACCTGTGAAAAACAATCTCAATCAAATGTATAATAATTTCAATCATGGAAAGAGCAACACTTTATTTCATTCTCTACCAATTAAAGAGGCTAGTAAGAATAAAAACAAACTAAGAGTTTGTAGTAATTTTAAATTAGAAAATTATTCCAAAATTTCTATAATATAGCCATTTAGGTTATATATTTTATATTGAAAATGAACCGCGCTGGTAACGAGCTGACCTTCTCAGAAATAAGCTATAAAATTAAGATCGCAAATGAGAAAATATGGAGGACTCCTCCGTCCTACTTTTGGTATTCTGGAAAAACTCCTGGTAATGCCCTCAAAATTGGAAGTGATAGAGCTGTCCAATGCACCATCAGCAGGCTCATGAGTGGAGATATATTGATGGACCGAAATCTTATTGGAGATATATTGATGGACCGAAATCTTATTGGAGATATATTGATGGACCGAAATCTTATTGGAGATATATTGATGGACCGAAATCTTATTGGAGATATATTGATGGACCTAACTTATATTGATGCACCGAAATCTTACTTTGAGTGCACCAAGTGCACTTCTGTACAGGCCCCCCCTGAACATTTCTATTATGTAGGACTTTTGCATGAGTACTTTATTACTCCATCTCTTATTGCTTATGATATTTTTTGAGCATTTAAGACCAGCTAGACCTTCAAAAATAAGCCAAAACAACAATATTGAAAATGAAAACTATGCAATTTGTAAGACAACCGAATGTTACGATTTTTCATCATGTGCTCTGTTTAAGATTATTTTACAAGAGAAAGAAAATTGAATTACATAAAAGAAACTAGCAAAGTATAAATAATTGAAAAATTTTTTTTATTGATGAGCAAAATAAAACTCAAGCATTTATGAAAAAATTGTATCTTATCACAAGACATCTGTTAGTTTGTCATTTATAAATGTTTTACATCTGAACTAGTATGAAGTACTCTAACTATGAATTAATATCATAGAAATCAATATTTTATAGTAGTAGTTATATAATAGTTATCACATACATATTGGATTATTGCCGATCGACAAACCAATATATTTTAAACTACGCAAATTCAACAATAAGTTATATACAGTAAGACCCCGCTTAACGCTGTTTCGGTTTAGCGCTCTTTTATTTCAACCCGGGGATTCCACGAAATCGCTCGCAGCATACGGGGATTCCCCGAAATATTATGCAGCGATAGGTTTCAAATACATATCCGAAAGAGTGTACTTGTGTTTCTTGTTTGGTGCGGTATTGTACAGACATATTTTTATTATTGGAAACATTTGTTGACATTATTGTAAGTAGGTATTAATTTACATATTTAATACTATATTACAGTGTCAAATATTTTGATCTTTAGTTTTTACTATGGGTGATAATGAAAAAGAAAAGAAAGCAACCAGAAAAAGCATTTCACTCAAAACTAAAATGGAAGTGATTAGAAGATTAGATTCTGGTGAACGTCAAACTCTAATTAGTGCTTCATTGAATTTGCCAACTTCAACAATAAGGACCATCATGAAGAATAAAGAAAAAATACTGTCATCGGCAACTACAACTACGTCAAGCTCTGCAACTAGAATTACCCGTTCTAGAAATAATATCATAGAGGAAATGGAAAAACGACTGTCTATATGGATTGACGACGAAATTGACCGCAATATGCCATTAAGCCAATCTATCATAATGGAAAAAGCTAGAAGAATTTTTAATTACATTCAGGCTGAGACAATTGACACAAGTGAAACTTTCGTTGCTAGTCGAGGATGGTTTAATAGATTTAAACATCGAAATAACCTTCACAACATAAAGATTACAGGAGAAGCAGCAAGTGGTGATACAAAAGCGGCGGCTGAATTTCCAGCGATATTAAAAAAATAATTGAAGAAGGAAACTATCCTCCAGAATTGGTTTTTAATGTTGATGAAACAGGCTTGTTTTGGAAAAGAATGCCGAAACGAACATTTCTATCCCGTGAAGAGAAACGGGCACCAGGATTTAAAGCTGCAAAAGATCGCTTAACCCTTCTACTAGGTGTTAACGCAAGCGGAGATTTTAAATTAAAACCATTACTAATTTACCATTCCAAAAACCCAAGAGCGATGAAAGGCATATCTAAATCAACTTTACCTGTAATTTGGGAGTCTAATAAAAAATCATGGATAACTGCGAAAATTTTCCAGGATTGGTTCACTGAACATTTCTGCCCGTCTGTTAAACGTTATTGCGAAATTAAAAAACTTGAACAAAAAGCACTTCTGTTAATTGATAATGCTCCAAGCCACCCAACAAATTTATCAGACTTAACAACATGCATTCCAGTCGAAGTGGTTTTCTTGCCGCCTAACACAACTGCCTTAATTCAACCAAT
This sequence comes from Latrodectus hesperus, assembly GCA_037975125.1. Taxonomy (NCBI): domain Eukaryota; kingdom Metazoa; phylum Arthropoda; class Arachnida; order Araneae; family Theridiidae; genus Latrodectus; species Latrodectus hesperus. The sequence continues at coordinate 34,486,913 of CM075855.1, forward strand.
GGACCAAGGCGTTATATCAAATTTTAAGGCTTATTACTTGCGGCGAACCTTTAAGCAAATGTTTGAAAAAACAGACGGAGAAGAGAACCAGTCCATAAGAGAATTTTGGAAAACCTACAACATCGTGGATGCTGTAGAAAACATAGGCCTTTCTTGGAATGAGGTAACAGAAAGATCTTTGAAAGGAGTATGGAAGAATATTTGGCCGGATTTAAGTAAGAGCGATGACGTTGGACACTCTGTCGATGTGGATGAAATAGTGGAAGAGATAGTGAAATAAACAAAGCAAACTGGTTTTGAAGGGGTAAATGTAGAAGATGTCGAAGAAATAATTCAAGAAGCAGCGGCTAGTCTTTCTAATGATGAGCTCAAGGAATTAACTGAACAAGAAGAAAACAAAAATGTTGACAGCAGTGATTCAGAAGAAGAGCAAAAAGAACTTTCGATGGCATTTGTAAAAAGGAGTTTGTCTACCATAACTGAAATAATGGATCAATTCATTGAAAATGATTCGAATTTTGACAGGAGCTCAAAAGTAAGGCGTGGTGTTAGAGATGCTCTATCCGTTTATGAAGAACTTTTAAGAGAACAACGCAAAAGAAAAAGGCAAACAACATTAGATTCTTTTGTCACAAAAAGGCAGAACACTGAAAACGCGGAAAGCTAACTAAATATGACTGACATAGAATTTTATTTGTTTTTTTTTTAAGAATATTCGTTTTGTTATTTATATTTTGTTTTTATTTTTGCAAGAAATAATAATGTGGTATTAATTTGGGCTTTAAGAAATAAATATTTGGTTTTATTTTTATTAAAAAAACATACTTTTTAAATTTAATACCTAACCAATTTCCTAGCCATCTTCCCCTAACCCCAATATTTACATGTAAAGATAGCCTCGTTTAGCGCTGTTTCGCATTACGCTCTACTTTGATGGAACGTATCCCCCGCGTTAAGCGGGGTCTTACTGTACGTGTTTTATCATACAAACTGAATCCAAGAAAATATTAACTAATTTTTTCAAAACAAAAGGTTGATGACAATGGGATTTAGTAACATAAAAAATATATTTTCAAAACAATTTTCAGTAATTTTTAACCAATTTCCAAAACAAAAGGTTGATGACAATGGGATTTTGGTAAAATAAAAAATACGTTCTTTATTTTTACCTCATCAGATTAAGGTCACAATAATTAAGACTGTAAAGACGTTTTCTTCGTTAGAGAAAAGTAGAAGTTTAAGATCAACATATGTAATCAAAAATAATCATTTCTAGCACATTCTTTGCATATTTAATTTATTAAACCAGATAAAATATAAGCTTTAAGTTATGTTTTTACTTTTCAAAGTAACTCAGTTGGCTATAAGAGCATATTAGGATTAAATCCCAGAATATTTCAATTAGTGGATTGCTTAGCTCTACACTGTGATATAAATGTAAAATAACAAATAAATGGATTTATATGTAAATATGAGTTAAGAAATCCATTGCATTATATAATTGGGTAATATTGAAAAATTACGAGTGGTAATATAGAAACGCAATAACATATTAATATGGTGTATGGTTTGTATTTCAGAATTTTATACATTTTTGTGCAGGACTAGATAATAAAAGAAAGTTTGCATAGTTTTAGTTTCATTTTCCATACATTTTCTTTTGATACACACACACTGAAATATCACCCCAAACTTTTGAATTTCACATTTTTGTGAGAATTCTCTTTTAACTCTGTGAGTGGTGAAATAGAACGTATTGGTCTGGCTTACTAGGTGTGTTGCATAAAATATAGTAAAAAAAAACGTACTAGTCATTGGAATTCCCGGTGACACAAACTGTTAGAAGTGTTCGATTGCACGCACAGCGCAATGCTCTGTTACCATGACGAACTGTCTAGAAGTTGGTGTTACGTCAATGCCAAACACGATAGAAGCTGTCGTTTGGAGACACTTTGGAATAAAATGTTGAGAGAAAACTTTCATTTTGACGTTTTCTTATCGATCTTCAATTTCAATTACAAGTTGCTAGTTAAATTGATTGGAACGATTATTTCCTAAGTTTACTTAACTAAAATTAACATCTCTATGAAGAGAATTCTGAAATTAACATCGTCCCAGTGACCATTTTTCTTAAATAAAATGCTATTTAAATGATAATTAGCTGTTGAAATAAAGATTACTGATATGAAAATGGCAGTGAATATATAATAATTGAAATGAATTTCTTCACACATTGTATTAAAAAGTTTTATATTTAAATTTAAGAATTATAATTATTGAATTTTTTTATAGTGGACATAAAATTACTGGAATTATACATTTATTATTTTATTTAAATGGAATCTCTTTATAGAACCTATTGTATTTGAATATATCCTGTAAAGTTCTACATGCATTTGAATTAAAATAATTTAATTGAAGTTTGAATTGAAATGAATAAATCAATATTTTAATTTATTTTTATATTTTTATGAAAATATTTTGAATTTATATCTATATTTCTTAATAAACTTCTGAATTAATATTTATATTTGATTCAAAATTGTGTAGGTTTATTTATATCTACACTAGAGTTATAATTTTTCATAATTAGTATTAGTGTTCATATATGAAGCAAAAATTCAGAACTCTTACTATTATTTAAATTAAAGATTTTTCATTATATATTAAAGTTAGAAAATTCTATAAACTTGCTTAGATCTTCCTCAAATGAAAATAAGTTTATGTTTTAACTTTATAAGCATCACTGGTATAATAAAATTAAATAGATTTAAAATATTTGCACATTTTATTTATAAATAAAATTACTAACTTCTAAAATAAAAATGATTACATTTTATCATGTATAGTATAGAAAAAATTGATCTCTCTCTCATTATGTAGTAAACAATATTACAAATGAGAATGAAAATGTTAAATTAAATACAGATAGAGGAAAATAACTTATTAAGCAAAATGAAATATTATTTTAAAGAAAACATATCACAAAGATTTAAACTGATTTGTATTTTTCCTTTGAATTTTTAAGTAAGTTTTCAATGAAACATGTTATTTTGTATGCTTGTTATCATAATTTTAGCCACCATCGGAATATACAGTCAGTCACAAAAGTCTACGTACAACCTTAAAAAAGGGCACATTTTAAAACTGAGTTATATTTTAATTTGCAAATTAGAATAAATATTTCCTTTTTCACTAAAAACTGTGATTTACAAAAAAAGTTTCAAAGAATCATCTACTGGGAAATTTTGTGAATATGTAAAAATTAGCGCGTCACAAAGTCTGCATACACACGATTGGTTGAGAAGAGAAAATTTTCATATGAAGATTTGTCGAAGGTTACTTAAGTTTGAGGTGACACTTTTGTAGTTAGTTCATCGTTAGTATTTTCCATGATATTACAATAGCGACTTGCTTTAAAATGAACCAGGTAAAAAAAACATCTTTAGAACTTCGAAATTTGGTAGAAAAATTGAAATGGGAAAATAAATATTACTGTTAAATTGCCAAAATTGTAAACAAAAGTTGGTCGACTGTGCAAACAATCTACAGAAACTTTGTTAAACGCGGACATGTGCTCAACAAATCTCGATGTGGTCGTCCAAGGAAGCTCAATGATCGAGAAACAAGAGCCATGGTAAGAAAAGTGAAGAAAAATCCAAAAATTAGTGCCCCAGAATTAGCGGATCAAATTGAAACAGAAATTTGGAAAGCAGGTACACCCAGAAAATGTTCGTAGAATTCTTCGATCGGCCAGCTACAATGGCAGAGTTCCCAGAAGGAAATCATTAGTATCATCTGTAAACCGAAAGAAAAGACTTGCCTTCGCTTCTGCACATCTTGACAAGGATTTTGAGTTTTGGAAAACAGTTTTGTTCACCGACGAGAGCAAGTTCAACATTTTTGGAATTGATGGCCGCGGAAAAGTTTGGAGGAAAAAAAAACACAGAAATGATCCCAAAGAATTTGACTCCCGCCTTAAAACATGGTGGAGGCAGTGTGATCGTTTGAGGTGCCATGGCAGCAGCTGGAGTTGGCAATCTGGTTTTCATCGAGGGTACTATGGATCGTTTTGGATACCTGAAGATTTTGCAAGGCAAACTACATGAATCAGTCAAAAAATTGGGACTTGGAAGCAACTTTGTCTTCCAACAAGACAATGATTCTAAGCACACAGCAAAGATTGTGAAGGAATGGCTGCTCTACAAGACGCCCAAATAGTTGCATTCACCTCCACAGTCTCCAGACCTTAACACTATCGAACATATGGGAGGAAGTCGACAGAAAAATAAGACAACCCATTACCAGCGTCAAAACCCTAAAGAAGGCTATGTAGCAGGCTTGGTCCCAAATTTCACCTGAAACTACAAAGAACCAGGTGAATTCGATGCCAGGCCGAATGCGTGCAGTCATTGCTTCAAAGGGAGGGCCTACCAAGTATTAATAGTATTTTTATTTTTGTTTATTGCCAAAAATTTGAGTTTCCTGTCTCTGTATGCAGACTTTCGTGACCACATAATTTGAAACTTTTGTTATTTTCATTGCGTTTTAACAAATCTGTTGATAATTATATTTATTTATTCTGAGTTATGAGAAATAATTGTGAAAATAAAATTGAGTTTTCGAAATTATGAGTTTTGTGCAAAATATACAAAAATCAGAGTGTGTACGTAGACTTTTGTGACTGACAGTACAAAACCAGAGATTATTTATTTTTCAAAATTCTTAAGATAAATCCTTAACTATTCTGAGATTATTTGATACATTTTTAAAGGCACTAAAATCATTTCTTGCACTAAAAAAAGCTCTATAATTTGTAAGTAACTCATTAAATTTATGTTTTAGGGAATATATAAATTATAATCTGTTTTTATACTAATAATTAAGTTTAAAACAATTATTGCTTAATATATATACATATGTATGAATACAGAAACTTCTTTCGTCCCTTTCTTGTATATTCGAAGTCATTTTGTATGTTTTCTGATTGTTATATTTTTTTAACGATAGTATGTGATAAAATTTTTGATAGTTATTATCACATGAGAAAATTTTCAGAGATACTCTGACCGTGCTATAGATACAAGTTGCCGCTATTTCTTATTAGAAGCAATTTTTATTCTAGAACAATTTTTGACAAAATATTTAAATTAATTTAAAATATTTCCAGTATTAAAGATAGCTTAAGAAATGCCAAATAGGATTTTAATGAAATATTTATAGCATTAAATTTTTTATCATGAAAATTGCATTTTATAAAATTTTGATTTTCATTTAAAAAGAAAACCTATATATTAACGAGTGTTATTTTATACAATTTTTTCAAAGAGTCTCTAACAGAAAAAATTACTTAAATTACTTTGTTTTAATAGATAAATAGAAAATCACTGTGATAGTATTTCACTCAAAATATTTTATGCGGGTACTTTTTGTGGTTCCTATGAGGAGAAATGTCTCTGAATTAAAAACAAACTTTTTAGATTTTACAATGTATATAAACAAATTGTTAAATACCTATAAAACAGATAGCAAGAAAAGTGCTCTAGTAACGTTAAGGGTGTTAAAGCGTTTATTATATTTACAAGCAATGACATTTTTTTCGCATGTGTTTCGTTATATATGTGAATTTTCTAACATTCTTTTTTGCTTCTTTCTTTAATTTTGCTTTATATCATCCGAACCTTTTCTCTTATCACTACAAGCAAGTTGAATTTTGTTGTCTTGTAGGCATAGCAGTAAGGAAATGCTATTAAAGTCGAGAACTCCAAAACTATTTTCATTGAGCAGAACTGTTGGTGTCATAAAATTTACTTAAGTTAAAAAGTGATATATTTAAGATATTTTTCAGCTAATATCTCCAGTGAAGATGAAACTTGATACACAATTTTTTAATATAAATTTACATGAATTTGATATTTATTAAATTTGAAAAGAAATAGTTTCTTCATAAGCGATTTTGTTTTTAAGAGATAGCTATTCAGATATGTATTGTCTAATGCCAAAATGTCTATTAGTAAAATGGTTCCTCTGAAACATAAATATGTAAGTTTATGTGATTATGTAGAAACAAAATTAATATTAACAAATAAAAATATTCATGTAAGACTAGTGTTGAACAAATCTCATTTTAATTTTAATTATATTAAGAAACAGCCACCTTTACATGTTTTGAAGTTTCAAAATATTTCTTGCTAAATGATTTGATTATTGAAAATTTCCGACATTCTGCAAATCCAATTTTACTATAATTCTTCAAAACGCATTTTTGTCTACCATTAAGAAATATTAAGACAACAATTCATGAGTACCGAATACAAATGCTGCTATAAATTATTATATCATTTTTAATATACGCAAATGTAAGTATGTAGACTGATATTCAATTCTAATTATCTCATATTGTTAATTTATGTTATTTCTGAAAACTGAAAATCTATTTTGTAATCACCATCAATGTAAAAGTTATCATATTTCAAGAAAGTGGTGTGTGATTTTTTGACATTTTTCAAAATGTGATGATAAACTCATCATGTCCATTTAATCGAAAAACAGAAATAATTTGTAATTTACAAAGAAAAACGTAATTTGATTAATTACAGGAAAAAAATGCCTCGGTAAGGTTCGAGCAGGAAAATCGACAGAATTGATTGAGAAATCGTAGCTTTTAACATTTAGAGAACTAGAGAAATATTTCCAGAACCTAGTTTGAACAGTCTTTCAAATTAAGGAAGCTCTTATCTGAAATATAAATTTAAGTTCAATCTATGAAGCCTGACGTCTTATGTATGTTCTTCACATTAATAATTAGAAAATTCCTTTTTATTGAAATGTATTTTGTTGATGTACACTGTTTTCATTTCTATTGCCTTTCTGCAAGGATATTCCACCTTTTCAACATTACAAGTAATGGCAACTTATACAGGTGAAAACTCAGGGGGTGAGCCATCATTGCTCCGCAAGAGGGTGAGTCTTCGGAATTCAGAAGTAGAGATCACCCTTCCACCCTCAGAGTAACCATTTCACAAGGAGAACATTGAGACCACGACATATTTTATATACCTAGTCGCCATTAGGGAACACAATCTTCAATCTTAGATCTTCAATTAGATCTGGGTTTGAGCAAACTACCTTTCGAAAACAAAAACGAACACCCTTACCAACCAGCCCCCAGAGATCTCTGTTTATGTAAGCTAAAAAATTAAGATTTTACTAGATCATGATTATATAAAATTTCAACAATAAATAAAAATATAAATAAAATTTTTTAAATTTGAAATATTTTTACGAGAATAATTATATTTATACAACATGCAAAAAGTTATTTTCTTATTTATTAGGAGTGTGAGAGATTAAATATAATATTGGCACAGAATCATGATATAAATAAAAGCCGCACTCAAATTTAAAATAAAAATTTCCATTTCCCGTTGATGATATCAAAATAATATTCTGTTAGTTATAATTTTTTTGCTTAATAACACCAAAATAATTTCAACTATTTAAAAAAATTAAAATGTTTAGACTTCTTAATATATATAAATGAAAAATCTCTGAGCGAATAACTTTATTCCGTGTTGACTTTTAAGAAACGTATATGTGAACACAAAATAAATAAATAATGGCTCTCAGAGCAATTGGGTAATTCTAAATTAATTATGTTAATAAATGTTAAAAAATTTGCATTATTTTTGTTGCTAAAACTTAAAATTTTTCCTGCATTTTTTATGAGTCATTATTTTAAATTACCCTGTTAATTATTTTTTAAATAAGCAAGTTAGTAATTATTATATATTTACAAGAAAAATTAAAATATCATGCAAATATTAATAAATATTAAGCGATAATTTTTAGAAAGGATATGAAAGTGAAATACGTTTATATAGAAATTAAGTTTATATTTCAGATTTAACTTGAAAGCTAATGATTCTGGTTTTTTCCTGTATATCTGTTATATTTGTGTGATCTGCTTTTCTGAGGCTCTTCCCTTACAATACGTACTTTCGTTTAATGATATTTGCTTCAATGTCTACGAAAACTTCATTTGGAAGATATTCCCAGTTGTTGTTTAAGTGCCTTACCAACTTCAGATGCTAAGTTATCTATTTTATAGACTCAAATCAAAGAAAATACTGGAGCATAAAATAGTCCCACAGATATAATTGACAGTAATTACAAGTCAAAACTTTCATGTAATTTTTGAGAAGATTACAGAAAATAATTTAAAATACGCTGGATTCTCATGAGAGGTGAATCACAACTCATATTTGTTATCTCTATCACAAGCAATAAAACTTTTAACTGAAAAAACAATTTTTATCTTGTAAAATTTTATTAATTAAAAAAATATCTCTGTTTTTCTAATCATTTTTACTTTAAAAATTAAACAAATTAAAATATTAATTTTATGACATTTTGCGTTATAAAAATGCTAAATTAAAATTTAATTGAAAGATATTTCTTATATATCTTTTTCGTCTCTTAAATATTCTTTACTTAGAAACGAAATGCATTTCAAAATTACTTTGAAAATTGAATTCATTTTTTTCCCTAAATGATATGAAAATTAAATAAATATTCAGATATGATTTGTCTTTTGGGTGATTCGTTTTTTACCAATTTAAATTTTGCTGTAATGTTGATGTTAATAAATATAAAGAATGTTATACTAATATTAACTATTTATTAGTTCCTTCTACGGTCATGTTATTAAAAAAACATATTTATTGTTTTAGTTTAAGAGATATTATTAATAAACATGCTATAAATTCAGACTTATTCAATATTATAGTATGAATTAAATCTCATACATTTTTTTAATTGACTTTAAATATTTACATTTAAAATTTCTAATTCTGATTTCCTTACAGTTGGATACTTTTCAAAATGAAAATGGTGCTTCTTCAATATATTTATAACAATTATTGATGATTTTAATTTTAAAAGCAGAAAAAAATGAAATCTTACTGATTTTACTAGAAATTTAAAAATAAACTACTTATTACTACAGTAAATCATGCTTTCAACGATTATGCAATTATTTTGAGAAAATATATCTTAAATCTTTAGATAATGAACATTTAAACCTATGAATTGTTAGTCTTCTAGAATAATTAACGTCATAAAAATTCAAACATTTTCTAAGAAGTTCAGCTAAAATTGTAACTTTGACATTTCATGAAATATTATTAACCAAAGCTTCATAAAACACTCATTAAATTTCGCTTTATTATTTGGTGGAGTAATTTTTGTTTGAATTAATTTGACTTTATAATTTCTTTTTATTCGCGGAAGTTATTCACGAAGTTCTTATTAAGCCTAAAATACCTGGATAGTAAATGATAATAAACCAATAATTTACTTTACCTTTTTAAATTTAATTAAGAATATTTCTTTCTTTTTTCTTAAAGATTTATTTATAAATATTCATTCATACTTTTATTAGGAATATAATGTTTAATATTCATCTCAAAATATTTTGGAAAATGTAAATACTTTAAGGCTTTATAATAACTTCTTAATGACCTAAATATTTTATTTAAACTAATGATGTTTCAAGAATTTCAAAATTTTCCGGTCTTATTGTTAATTTTAATATTTAAAATTTTTAGAAAAATTTCTAAAATTATTCTCTTTGCAGAGTATAATTTATTTGAAAAAAGCAATATTTTAAAAACTGAATTATTTGAAATTTTTATTAATATATTGACTCTTATGTGTTTTATTGAGGTTTATGATAAAACTTCTGAATTTAATGTATATATAAAAAATTGAATACACATAATCTAGTTGACAATAATAATGAAGAATTATATAATAATTATTCATTATTATATTGCCAATTAACTTAATGTATTTAATTTTTATTGTCTATTTATTTAATGTTTTACATTTAATTTAAATTTAAATCATTTAGTTTGAATCATATGTATAATAAAATAAAAGTATATATCATATTATATATATATATATATATATAATTAATTATATTAAATAATATATCATTAATATATATATAAATATATATATATATATATATATATATATATATATATATATATATATATATATATATATATATATATATATATATAAATGCAAAGTTAGATATAGAACTGAAAAGCACCAGAATATATAAAAATATTTAAGCTTAGCAATACATTTAGCGCAAGAGCAGCTAGAATAGTATTATTAAGATATAGTTAATAGTATATTTTATAAATATAATGAAACAAAATACAATCAAAAATCCCAAATTGAGAATAGTACATTGAAAATATTAAATGGAAAACAATACATTGAAATTATTAAATGGAAAACAATACATTGAAAATGTATTGTTTCAATATATTGCTTTCCATTTAATATTTTCAATATATTATTCTCCATTTGGCATTTTTCATAGTATTTTGTTTCATTATATTCATTATATTTATAAAATATACTATTAACTATGTATATATATATATATATATATATATATATATATATATATATATATATATATATATATATATATATATATGTAAAAGATAATCACATATAAGTATTTTAATTTTAAAAAATTGCATTTTTTTATCTTTTTGCAATCACGTTTTTACTTCTTTTAATATAGTCTTTTCATTTTACAATATGGATTCTTGATTCACTTTGTAATGGTTTTCGATTGTAATATTTTTGAGTATACTCATGTCTAAAATTTGAACTTTGCATTCACATTTCCACAGAAAAAAAAATTTTTTTTTGGCATTCATTACTATGATTCTTAATGATAATGGTTTTATACCAACTGCTTTCATATATTTTTTTCAAGTTTGTTCACAGATAGCAGGGGTAGCCAAACTGTGGCTCGCAAGCCACATGCAGTTCTTTGAAGGGTTATTTATGGCTCTCGATAAATGTACCCGAGTTCAGTTCCACAATTCATAAATATTTACTGTATAATTCACCGAGATCATCTCGTTACAAAATATTTAAAATATCCTAATGTTATGAAAACTGTGTTACCCATTGTGAATTACATTTGCACCAAAATAAAATAATCATCGACAATTCAAAAATTTCTTTGAAAAATTAAAGAACGAAGAGCTTCCAAATGATATCAATTTCTTTTGGAGTGTTAGATGGTTATCTAGCTGCAGCGTATTAAATCGATTTTATGGATTTGTTTGATCGGATAATTGCATTTCTAAAAGAAAAGGAGACAACCTTTTACAATGACGAGTGGTTACAAGGCTTAATGTTTCTGTCTGAAGTCATGGAACATTTGCAAACACTGAATTTACAATTGCAGGTTAAAGATAAAATAATATCTGACCTCTCATAGTGTATATTTAGTTTTCAAATTAAATTTACAACCTTTTCAGAAGGACATTAAAAATAAAGCTTGCTTCATTTTCCTCGAATTAAAAAATTTTTTTTTCAATATTAAACAATTAAAACTCAACGAGTATATATAAAAGCTGGAAGGAATATTGACGTCTCTGATTTATTTCTGAACCCATTTGAAATTAACCTTATTTCAAAAAGAGCTTTTCCTTTCCACACATAATTATGACCCAAAAAGCATCTGAGAATTAGAATTAATAGAGATGAAGAAGATCGAGCTCTACTATGAAAATATAAGTCTATGCCGATTTCTGAATTTTGGAAATACCAGAATCGAAATATAATTTATCGAAAAAGGTAGCTTGTCGAATTATTTTAATATTCGGAGCAATGTACTCAAATGAATCTCATTCTATTCCATTTTAAAATTTGGGAAATCCAAACACCAATCAGTATCAACTAGCCAGCATCTCAAAGAATTACTGAGAAATGCTGTCACCAAATTATTCACCAAATTTTAAAGAGTTATCAAGAGAAGTAAAATAAATGCTTAATATATTTAAATTTAATTCAATATACATATTTTCTACTTTTATTTATCTGTTTTCAATAAATATAATTTCTGTAAAAAATTTTTAATACCTTTTTTGGGTACCTTTTAAATGCTATTTAACTGCGGCTCGCGAAAAATTTCAAATTTTGAAAAATGATTCGGATAATCATGGAGTGTGGCCAACCCTGTCGTATAGTTTTCATTTGCTCTTTTATGTTTTAGTTTATCCATGTATGTAGTTATATGCTATCTCTTTTATAATTCTCTTTATTTTAAGAAGCTCTTTAAATTCAGTGGCTTAAGAAAGTATTCTAAAAATTGAATTCAGTTCTAGTGATCTCAATTAGGGCACCAATTTAAATGTAACAACAGATTACAATGCTAATCATTATCTGGGAGACAATTTGAAGAATTATCTCCTATTAGTGCGGAAATTCAGAATAAGCCGATCATAACAATGTATCAAACTTAATAAACAGTGACTAAAAATGTCCTTATTATGAATTGCAATCTGTATTAAACTAACAATATGCTGCTAAACAGTATATAAATAAAGACACCATTAATGAGGGCTTTGTTTTTCTATTTGGGAATCTAATATTCAAAACTTTCCAGTTTACAAAACAGTTTTTTCATTTTATTGTATGTTAAATAGAAATTTTAAGTTACAGAAGAATTTAAAAATACGTAGTGTCTTTTGAAAAACGAAATAGGAATTAAGATTTTCAAACTGGAAGTAATAAAGAAAGTGGTATATTACATTTTTGCCATTTTTTAAACGTATATATTTTTCCTATAACGTGCTGATTGATAGCTATTGGTTTAAGGCCGTTATTTGGCTTATACATTCGGGAAGAATAAGCGAAATTGTTGTTATCACAAGCGAAACTATCACTTTAAAAGTGATTTTCACAAAACTTTTGTTTCCACAAAATCTCTAAACCGTTAACACGATATTTCTTGTAATAATGAAAATATTAATATAAAACTTGGCTTACATGTTTTACGTATCCTTATTATGAAAGGAAGCAAAATTCTAAATATATATAAAGAACGTTTTCATTTAATACTATTCTAAAGGGACTTTTCAGTAAAATTTCATAATTTATCCATATTGCTTTATATTTTTAATCATATTTTTTATCACTGAATATTTTTCTTAAATTTTGCTTCATTTCAGTGAATATTCTTACATAAATCTTATGACGAAGTTAATTTAAGATTGATGCATTACAATTTTCTGTTGTTGTTGTTACTAATGACACTTGGACAAGCCAAGCTCGCTATGCCTTGGCTATGCGAATTTGAGTCAATTGGGAGCGTCTTTCGTTTTAATCAGAGCACCATGAAGGTGAAAGTACGACTTTGCTCTACACACATGCCATAGGTACCCGTTTATAGGGTAGGCAACCATTAACACCTCATTCATACAAGGAAAGGACAAAGACAGGATAGATAGAGAGAGAAAGTACATCCGAGCCCGAACCGCGATTCGAACCCAGGACCTCCTTATCCGCAGTCAAGCACTCTGACCATTAGACAAGTTGGGTGGCACACTTTTCTGTAAACTGTTAACCATTTTTAGAAGTTCTGTAGAATGTTAGCCGTATTTTGAAATTTCAATATAATTTGCCACAAAATATCCATTTTAACAAAAAGCATGCTATATATGTAAATAAAAATTTATATACTTTTATATCTTTATAATATATTTTACCTAAAAATAAGTTAAAAGTAAATTAAAATTAGCTCTTAAGGAAAAGTTTATTTGAACGTAGGCGGATACAAGCAAGCTTACTCAATAATTTTTAGTGATTTATAAAACATTTCAAAATTACTCTGATTATGAATTTAAACCGCGTCACACCAAATTAGGAACTGATATAAGATAAAGATAAATTCCTATAATAAATTAGCATTACATAAATTTATTATAGGAATTTATCTTTATCTTATATCAGTTCCTAATTTAGTGCGATTAACGACAATCAATGATGCCATTAATTAATCCATGAGGAAAATATAATTTTGTAATACCTTACATTTCCTTCAAGAAACTTGATACAATAAACACTTTAGGTGAACCTGCAGTCGGCATACACGAATAAGTAACGCAAGCCTTATTTCTAAAGAAAAGTTGGAGCATTCCAAGGTAACGTCTAACATTAGTGATAATAATGTTACAGACTCCGTAGAGGAATACTTGTTTGCGGTAAGATGAGAAATCCATGGACACTGTCAGGGTAGACTGTCACTATAAATCGAATTGCGACTAAGATGTGAAATCTGTTTATTCTATTTTTCTATTTATTTGCTTCCCTTCGGTCTGTCCATTACGGTTAAGGTGTCGGAAATTGTGTAAAGATAGGCACATTGGGAAGTCGGCAGAAAAGAAAATAAAACAACTTTTCTTTCGACTCAAGTTTTTACTAGAAAAAATGTCTAAAAATGTTCGACAATGTAGAGAGGGATAGATTTAAGTATCTAGATAAGTCACAGCTTCATTTCTAAGCATAGATACGTTTCCATTTATAGTTTTATAGATATTTTGCTTCAATTTAAAAATTATCTCTACTCTGAAGTATCAAGAAAAGGAAAATAATATACAAAGGATAGTTACTGTAATATGAGTTAAGAGAAGTCATTTAAATTTTATAAAAAGAAATTTGGAGGGGGGGGTGGCATAAACATGTGGGTTTCAATATTAAATTATTCACTTGGATTAAGAAAAAACTGTATAATGCCTGAAATAAATTAAAAAATATATAAATTTAATTCTGAAATTTATATATTTTTTAATATTTAAATTTCAGAATTAAATTAAGAAATGTTTTATTTATAAATTAAGAAAAATAATACCTTAAGAGTACCTTTAATAAACATTTAATTTATCAACAATAGATAGCTCTGAATTTTTATTTCCGAAACTGTGTCTTTAAAGTTCAAAATAAGCATTAAATTCCAGTGCCTTCAAATGATCGCTAATGTTATCAAGTTATCTTTATCAGTAACTGATTTATGTTTTCTAAAATATTTCAATATAATTAATAATAGTATAATAAAATTTGAATTATGTACGTTAGTAATATAGAGCATGAAAGCTTTTATTAATGTTCTTGATATACATAGATATAAAAAATAAACATGCATGTGCTAATATTAAAATGTTGCAAAAGTCAGATATAATTGAAATAAAGTATCAATGTTTCAAAATTATGCTGAAATTCCAGAATCAATTCAATGTGTGACAAACTTATCTCCCAACCTAAATTCTTTCGCAAGGAGTTTATACTTAAATATTTTAATTTATATAGCCTGATATATATATATATATATATATATATATATATATATATATATATATATATATATATATATATCATATGCATCATATATATATATATATATATATATATATATATATATATATATATATATATATATATATATATATATATATATAATTTTTTATGTATGATGAGCAAATAAAAACATGTCATAAAGTAATGAAATTTCACAATCAATTAAATAGCTTAAGTTATCTTTTAATTGTGAATTTGAAAAAGTAACGTGTCTTGACCTAAAA